>JAOQGH010000032.1:42914406-43031513 GCA_025769975.1 Gallinago jamesoni
TCTGCCCCAAGCCTGTAGCGCTGCCCAGGGTTGTTGTGACCAAAATGCAGGACCCGGCACTTGGCCTTATTAAACCTCATCCTATTGGCCTGGGCCAATGTTACAATCAGATGTAACAAGTGCTACATGTCAGACACAGAGGGAGTTTCCCCTGTGGTCTGACTTTGTGAAACCCCAGAATGGAGGGCAAGAAACACCTATTAGGAAGCAGAGTTGCTCATATGTTATTACCACTGCTCTTTACGGGTTCGAACTTGGAGAGAACACTGAATAAACTGAGAGGACTGTGTTCAAAGGGCTTAAATTCCACCTAGACCACCCCACTGCCATACAGAGACTCTTCACCAAAATGGCCTGTAGCCCATGACACTGCTTGAGTTTTAAAAGTCATCCTTTTTTCTTTTGGGATCACTTGCAAATTCATTTTAAAAGCTCTAAATCATGAAGACCCATCTCATTCCTTGAGATTGCTCACTTCTGAAGCAGTGGCATATGAACTGCGGCAAGTGAAGGAGTGAAAGACTTCACTTAAACATGATCTTGCTGACTCCACTGCAACCGTAGCACAATCCAGACTAAATTGCCCCCCTCCACCTTTTTTTTTTTTTTTTTCCTATGGAAACCAGAAAGCCAGACAACAGCACTAGTGTTCATTTGTTTGAGTGTAATCACAAGATTTACTCTCTCCTGAGCTTAACCTCCAGGCTGTTTGGGCTTCTGAAATCACAGCCTGGCAAAGGTCCAGCTCATCACTTCAGCTTGTTTCCAAAGAGAGAAAAAAAAAACCACCAAAAATAAACAGAACAAGAAAACTCCACCCATCCTCTCTGTAATTCCAAGCGTTGAAATATTCAGAGCTGTCTTCTTCTCCAGACTTTCTAGCAGACATTAGAATACAGTGGTTCAGTGGCAGTGTTTGAGTGGTTCAGTGACAGAGCATTAGATAGCCCCATCGCAAGGTTGAGAGAAACTACCTCTGTGCTTCCTGAGTGTTGTGTGTGTAACCCTGCAGCTCTACTATCGGATTAGCCTTGCCTTTTCATGAGCAACATCTTATATTCATCTTATACTCTTACCATGGCCTCGAGATACAGGGCAGGCAGGAAAGACTAAGGAGGTGGACATCGTGCTTTCTACCCTGAAGGAACCTGAATTATTTTGAAAACTATAAACAGTGCAGAAACCTGGCTGCCCGAGGGTTAGAAACTCTGGAGAAGAAAATCACAAAACACCAACCCAGGTAAATCCTGGAAGAACAAAATATCACATAGTACACTGAGTTTTGTTTTCATTTCCGATTAAGGTTGCCCGAAAATGTACGTGTTGAATGAGTCTGCTAGGGGCTTACTGCTGCAACTCTCTGCATATAGTTTGAAGTTGTAAATTGACTTTGCAAATCACAGGATAACTGCGAAAGATGGAAAGATGAGGAAGGATGGTTTTGTTTATCTTTGTTTCAACCTTTTAAAGTAGATACCTGTATGAAAGAGCAGCTGTTTCATCATGCAATTTTGCCCATATAAGAAAACATTCTCACAAATTTTCTGTTTAATAAACAGGCAATTCACTGAAATGAGGTGCTTTCTGTAAACAGTTTTGATTGCACAAAATTGGTATACTCCTAAAAAGAAATCCAAAATAGCCTTACTTTTATCCAGTGGGATTGTTGTCTCTGGCAAAGTTTGATCAACTGAAATGTGGAATGAAAGATCAAAATAAGAGCCACTTGGTTTTGTGAAGAAAAAAAAATCCTGCTTCAGAAACAAATGATCAATCTGAGTAATTTTGTGGAATGTTTTAGTTCAGCTTTTATGCCCTTAACATTGGTAGTAGGTTGAGGTAATCATGGAGGTGTCATATACTTTGAAGAAGCACAGTAATTCCCCTGAAGATGTGTAAAAAAACAAAGTGTCACCTGGAATAAGGAGACTACTCGGATTTACAGCAGCTGTAATTTTTTGTCTTTATCTTTATGAATTTACACTACCATCCAGCTATATTTTTCTTACAAGACTTTGTTGTGTAATTTGGGTATCTGACCTTTGAAGATGCCTTTTAGTTGGTTATGTTTTGGGGTTGAACTGGGGTATTGTCTGGCAGCCAGGGAGTTGTTTGTGTGATGGAGATTGGTGTATGTGTTGGAAGAGGAATGGTCCATGAAAGGAAATGGGTGGAGCAAGGACAACAGCAAGCTTGAGGAAGTTGGTTAGGTGTATCAGGCTCCATGGAATGACATCTGATGGTAAGGGAACAAGGCAGCAGAGGGATTATATGAGCATGGAGGAACACGTCTGGGAGCACAGCAAAGGAGAGTCAAGAGGATACGACAATTAGGATAACACTCATGGTAGTTAGCCTTCCAGTACCTAAAGGGGACCTACAGGAGAGATGGGGAGGGACTCTTTATCAGGGAGTGGAGTGATAGGATGAGGGGTAATGGTTTAAAACTGAAAGAGGGGGCACTTAGATGAGATATTAGGAAGAAATTCTTTATTGTGAGGGTGATGAGGCACTGGAACAGGTTGCCCAGAGGAGTTGTGGATGCCCCATCCCTGGAAGTGATCAAATGCCAGGCTGGATGGGGCTTTGAGCAACCTGGTCTAGTGGGAGGTGTCCCTGCCAATGGCAAGGGGTTTGGAACTCAATGATTTTTAAGGTCCCTTCCAATCCAAACCATTCTATGATTCTATGATAGTGAGACCACTGCTCATTGGAGCTGAGGGTTTGCATTAATGAACCCATGAAATGTTCTCACAAAAATGGAAAGGGAATATCAGAGGGATTTAGAAAGACTGTGTAGAGATGGATATGTGTGCTTGCTTCTCTATACCTGGTTAGGGCAGGAACAAAAGGTCAAAAAGTGCAAGATACATAGAGGTCAGTGTGGGCCAAATGGGAAAAAACATTCTTTTTTTGTTCCGAAAAATAATTGCTGGTTGCTAAAGCTGATGCCTGCTTCCAAATCCACTCCAGTCTTTAGGGATGATGGTTCTCTCTCTTCTGCTTGCTTTGCTGCAAATCATGGTATCTCCTCTTGATTTCCGAACATCACATTAGGAGGCCCAGATGCTTCTTCCGGTGATTGCAGAAATACTTATGCTAGTAATTATAAGCCTCAGCTTTGTCTTCTAAGCATTTCACTGGGCTCATTGTGTCTGCAAGCGCAAAAGTACATCAGCAGCTTCTGGTTTTCCTTTTGCAACATGATGGATGAAGACAAATCAGTTGTTCAGTCACCTATCTGAAGACTTCTGCACCTAGGGAGGATCAACTTCATGCACCCCAGGCACTAGTACATGCTGGGGACCACCCAGCTGGAAGGCAGCTTGGAAGAAAAGGACCTGGGGGTCCTGGTGACACCAAGCTGAACATGATCCAGAAACACGTCCTTATTGTTAAGGTGGCCAATGTTGTCCTGGGTTGCATTAAAGCATTGCCAGCAGGTCAAGGGAGGTGATCCTTCCTGGAGTATTGTGTCCAGCTCTGGGATCCCCAGTACAAGAAAGACATGGGCATACTTGATAGAGTCCAGTGAAGGGCCAAAAAGGCCCTTTGAACATCAGGAAACACTTTTTTTACAGTGGAAGTGACTGAACACTGGCACAGGTTGCCCAGTTGTTGTGGAGTCTTTCTCCGTGGAAAAGTCATCTGGCGTGGTCCTGCATAATCAGGACTGGGCAGCTCTGCTCGAGCCGAGGTTTGGACCAGATGACTTCCAGATGCTCCTTCCAACCTCAGCCATTCTATGATTCCTTGACTTAGTTGCACACAGCACCCCCAACACTGTTTCTTCAGTCTGATTGCTCTCTGTACCTTCATGCTTGCAGAGTATACAAACAAAATAATAATAAGATATTAACATAGAAAATATTAGTCTTATTCTGATCTCAATTCCACTGGCACAAGTCCAGAATTTTACCAGTGAAACCTGTACAGCAAATAACCAAGGTGAGAACCAAATCTTGTCTGTTCAAATAATGTCCTCGTGGTACTAAAAAGATGCAGTGGTTTTTTTTCTTCCCATATCTTAATGCTATTTTCCTCTCTTTTTTTTTCTCTTTGTCCTTCCTCCCCCATTGTCACCTGAAGTTTTGGATCAGAGCTAAGACAGTTCAGAGGGACAGCTGTGTGCTATGAGTGGTAGTGTGGGTGTGATATGTGCGTACCACACAGGCGAATAGGTATATGAAAAATAGTATAAATAAAACACTGTCAGACTCTTTTTGTAGCCTGCTTCATCATCACATCTTACGATTTGGTGAGATTGTTTCATACAATGTTTGACATCAGTTTGATACACATTGTTACCATGGTGACAGGTCTTTCTCATACTTTTTGTTTTGCATTGGTTATTTCTTGAAATATCTTATTCTTCTTCAGTAACTAATGTGTCAGGGATGCTTACCCCCTCCCCCATCTTTTCAAAAAAATAAAGCTAATTATTGAAAGTGTCTTAGCCTAAATGATATTGCATTCTTTTATAATTTTCCAGTATTTTTCTCATTTTATTTGGCAATACGAAGTAAAAAGGAAAAAAAACCCCAAACAACCAACCTAGAAAATAAAAAAAACTACCAAAAAAGCCTGCCAATCTTAGCACATTGAGGGGGAGAGCTCACTGAACTCTATGTGCAGAGACCGTATAAGTCTGTTGTGCTATAGAGTGGGACTTGTGTTACACCTCATCTGCCACTGATGGAAATCGGAGAAATGTCTTGTTACCACCAAGATCCTGAATGTCAGCCCCACAGTCAGGGCAGGGACACCACTGCCCTGCTTTATAATGTGAAATGGTGAGGGTGTTCTCCCGGGGACAAACACGTAGCGTATCAGGAAACGTTTTATAGCAGTGGAAGCTATTTGGCTGCAGAGCTGGCTCCCAGAGGAAGTCCTCTTGGAGGGCCTCCAAACTATTGCATGGGGCTGCACAAGCTGCATGGGAACACACTGTGGATAATGGTATTACTGATCATGTCTGCCATGGTGGCACTAAAGAAACCAAACCAGTACCCAGTGAAGAAAAGGTGTTATATGAATGCAAAGACCGCAAAGAGCCATAGCATACGTGGACAGAAAGGGGCTTTGCAGCAACACAACCCTCATTCTCTCACGCTTTACCAGAATTGTGAAAGTACTTCCCCCAGGACATCTGCCCCAAACAGATAAAGCCATCAAAGTCAAAAGATCAAGTCACAAAGCTTGACCACAAACAGATTGAGTCACAAGCTCCCCAGAAAAGCAAGTTAAAGATGTCTAGTGAGGTTTGGAGAGCCTTCTCCTGGCACTCAAAGTGTGCCCTTTGGATGTATTCTTGGAAACCTTCCAGCAGTATCCAGGTTTGCAGGGTGGGATAACTAAACACACGCACTACAAACAAAACCAGCTCCTGACAGTCTCTGCTCACTTAGTAGGTCTTCCTGGCCCTGTCCCATATTGAAACATTCACCTGAAGAGGGGGAAATTTCTATTTTTGTGGAATGACTTTGTACAGCAAGTGGGGCACAAGCAGGCAAGCAAGGGTGTAGTGGGACAGGACGTTGGTTTGCCTTGTTTTTCTCCTTCTCCATCTCCAGGTATTTTCATTATGTATTGGAAACAAAGGCCTAGAGCTTGGTATATTGTCTGCCACTTTTTTTTTCCAGATAAGTGAGAAAGACAAACTTTGGGAACCAAAACTAGCTGGCTTTGAAACTTTCCATGCAGTTGCTTAAATGCCTCAAGTTAAATAATTTCTTTTTTTTTAAAAAAAACCCAAGAAATTCAATTGGTGTCCTTATGCCTTCCCAAAAAAGAGAGTTTGTCAAAGGAGAAATTTACCAGAAAACATGCTCTGTGCAAGGTGCTCTTTCTTGTCTTCAGGACTTGCTTCAAAAGCCACTTGCCCATCCTGACAGGGTCCTCTTAATGATGGTAATGACCAGCACTCTAATGTCATATATCCTTGCAACACACTTGCAAGGTAGAGTAGAGCAAGAACTGCAGCAGAAGTATCACTGAGCACTTTAGGAAGCAAAGACAAAGTCCCTGGCTCCAAATGGTACATACCTAAATTTCACCTTTGCATTTTTAGGCAATTAAGAAATCATAGGGGCCTTTTTTTTTTTTTCCCTTCAGAAAGCCTTCAACAATTTAAAGTCCATTTCTCAGCCTAGCTGGAGATGTGATTGAGGAACTCCAAATAACTATATCAAGCCTAAATACTCCTGAGATTTACAGAGTAGATCTTTCTGCCCAGACTACCCCAATGGGTATGATCATACCAAATTTACAGACTGCCAGCTCTGAGTGGAGCAAAGAGCAGTAGCCACAATCCCTCTCCTTCAGGCTACATCCAAGATCAAAGGCACTGGTCCCCTTTTTGTAAGCAGTGATTTGAGTGTTGGAGCCTTTCCCTGTTGGGAATGTCCCCTTTCACCTTGAGCTTATAGTCTCTGTCTCCTAAAACAGTGTCCAGGACACTGGACAGTAATAGACTGGAACATAGTTGTGATCCTTTCTGTCCCTTAGACTGGGCCAACAGCCGTGGTAGACTGAAGAGTAGAGAAAGAGAAGCAGCACACTGTAGTGAGCCCTGAGAACTCCTGACAAAGCTAGCAATAAAAAATGAAAGTACTTCCGTCACTGCACTGACAACTGCACGTTGTCACAGACCCTGCTCAACAGTTAGTTCTGGTAAGGATGGAGGGATGGGGACACTTTAGGAGAAAAACAACCGGGAGAGGAAAAATAAAAGAAAAACACAATGAAACACCTTGCTAATATATTCAGGATTTGTGCATAGAGAACGCTGAGGAGGAGCTCCTTTCAGATAACCTGTGAGTTATCAACCTTGTTTTCAGCAGCTTTCTCCCATGTTGCAGCACAGTTTTAACTAGCAAGCCTCCTCTACATACACAAATTTACTGGGAAGAGCTTTATAGCAACATGGAGAAGAGGTGTTTTGCAGCCCCCCTCCTGATTGTGTCTGCCACAATTTATGGCATCACAGAATGCCTGAGGTGGGAAGAGACCTTGTGCAAACATTTTGTGTGCATTCAAATGGATAGCTTCTGGCCCAGGTGGACTCACCCAGCTCAACAGTCCAAGGTGAATGGCACCAACAAACCCATCTTAGAACTAGTGACGTGCTTCAGCACATCCCTTTCCCTAATTTCTCTTCACAGATATATCATAAAATTTCCCAAAAGCATCCTGTGCCACAGTGAAATATTTGGTCATTTGCTCTTCCCAGGTCCTTTATGGCTGATCAGCATTTTGGAGAGTCTGGCACAAAGGGATTAAAGGTGCCAGTATTGCGAGATATTAGAAAAGAAAATAGCTTTAGCAGATGCCCCCTAAGGAAGCATTGGTCTTTTATCAGGACAATGAATATTAGCAGTTTACTAAGACCTATGCAACCCAGGCTTTTGCTAATCCACCACACAGGCGTGAAAATAAATTCATCCCATGATACAGGACAAGTAGGTGTGACTCATTATAGGTTTTTATCTTTTGAAGCAGATAACACTGATCAGAGAATGAAGCCTAATAACAATGGTAGGAGTCTGGAGAGGAGAAAAGAGCGGGATTTCTGAGAGCCTCCATGGATTAATTACACAGAAAACAGGTTTTCTTTGTAATCTTGCATGCAGTGAAGGTGCTGAATGACTTTAAATCTCCTCCTATTAGTGTACCATCTGTCTTTGCTTGGAAATTCCTCATTTGCAGCAGCCTTGATAGGAACATAGTAAGATGGCTCAGGTTTAAAGATCAGAGAAAGCAACGTCTATGCCATTTATGATTTGACTTCTACCAAAATGAACTTATTTGTCTAAATTAGGTGCTACAGCCAAGTATAAATAGATCCTGTCTAGACAGACAATGTAATAGAGAAGTGAGATAAAAGGTTTTAACTGTACCAGGCTTCTGAATTTAATATACTGATCCAGAGGCATTTCCAAACTGAACTAAGCTATCAGGAAGGGAAAGTGGAAATGATTCACTATGCATTCATCTGTCAGGTTTCTGTTCTTTGAATTAAAATAGACTTGGGGTTTAGACCCAAGATAGAGGGAGCCCCACAAAACCAGTGCAATAGCAAAGGAAAAGGGAAATAGGCTCCTGGGTGACTGATTCTGCGCCCAAATTTACTACACAGGCATCATTGCAGTGTAGTAATGTCACCAAGAGCACTGTGAAGAAATAGTACTGCAGTGTCTCTGCTGATTTAAATTAAAGCATTTCATATTTTAGGCAGCTTAAGTGAGAGGCGAACTATCAACAGGCTGATGGATCTTGCATTCCCATTTGGTAGGTTGTGTTTGGCCAGGTCAGATCACCTTTCCAGGAAGTTTCAGGGCAGGCACTTTGCCATAACTAAACAACGAAAGACAAGAATAGTAACGTCATCAACAAACTTGGTGTTGTTGAATCCTTAAATAGAACAAGAGTTCAGAGGCAGTAGAAGCAAGCTTGCACCTTCTTCCAATTTATCTTTCACCCATTCCCAAGGAGAACTGATACTCTCTGCATTTGTGACAAGATATTACAAAATAAAATAGCTTTAGCAGATGCCCCCTAAGGAAACACTGATTACTAGAATTAATTAGAGATGCAGTTCTAAGACAACAAAGAGCAAAAGCGCCACAGAGAAAAGGGATGTTTATTTCCTGGCAGTTTTTAACTACAAATGAAAATCAGCAATTAAAAAAGTAAAAAGTGTCATTTTCCGTTTCAACTTTTAGCCTGGGCAGCCAGGAGTAGCAAAATCATATTCTGATGTGATCACACTCTCCAGATTGCATGGTATTGTATAGATAAGGTGGCAGGCAGGATGACTCACTCCTCAGCCAGTGCGTAGGATCGTGCATGCACAAACAAGCGATAGTCCCAGAAGACATCCCTGAGATGGAGATTTAAAAGTCAGTTTATTTCCATTTAAAGTGTTCTCAACCAGATTATAAAAATAGTTCTGTACCTGGTCTCGCTGGAGCTCTTCAGAAATCCAAGTGGGCTAACGAATGTCATCTAAAAGTGATTTATTCAGAAAGTTTTTATCCTCATGCAAAATTGCTTTTAACATGTGAAGTAATTAGGAGATGTGGGGTTGATCCCCTAGCGCAGGAAGCATGTCTCCATTTGGCCTTTGAAATGATAGTTACTTTTAAAGAGAGAAAATAGTCAGTTTACATATCCCTGATTGTCATAACATTGTAGGAGATCAGAAGGTAGTTACTGTGGGGGACAAGCTGATTTTCCATCAAGAAAAATGAATCCTGCTTTTAAGTTATTCTGGAATCTCAGTTATGGGAATGGATGTGAACAAAATCAACAGTGATTATTATTCTGTTCAGCAAGATGACAACTTACCAGTAAAATCATTTAAGTTTCTAAAAATCACCTGGAACAGCGTCTCCAAGGGACATAGAAGAGTTTTATAATTGATTTCACACAGGAAAAGATAAGGGATTTTGAAATCAATACAGGGAGTTTAGCTGTTTGATAGAAATGACTAAGTGTAGCAACTGTGTTCCAAAACAGTGATCTGGAGAGGAGCAGCACTTGATAGTTGGAGGTATTCAAGCTAGCTTCCCAAGCCTGTGAATCTTTCTCAACCCAAGCATTGACTGCAGTAGTCCCATTGACTGGGCTCGAACCACGTTTGATATTAGTACCAATCACTGATGACATGAGAGGAAGGCTATAAGCCTCAATCAAGGCTTATAATCATAGCTCTGCCAGCATGGAAGGAATCACATGGATTTAACCCAGGTGATCATCTGAAAAAAACTCTTGTTATTGGTGCCTGTTTTTTGAGAGAATTGAGATGTTTGTTTATTACACAGCACCCTTTAAATAAAGATTGGAGAAGAAACAGAAAGGACAAGATGATGGATGAAATTCAGAAATTCTGACTTCCATGAAGACAGGATTTTGCCTCTGATATATTAGGCAGAAACCTGATTTTTTCATGAAAAACTGTAACAAACACTTCACAAAAACAATGCTATATATATATTTATGTCTGATTTTGAGAAGTCGTCTTAATCAAAAAAGATGCACCTTCCTCCTGAAATCTCAAGCACAGAGGTCTTTGAGGTTATTTCTCCTTCCTCCATAAACTTGATGATTCACCACACAGGGCCTTTTAGAGATAGCAGGATTGAGATGTGAGACTTGCCACTTCAAGAAAATACTTCTCTCCCTCTGTTTAAAGGGAGAAAAATTTTCCTTTTCTTATATTAGTGGTAGGAAATTTAAATGTATTTTGTATTCATGTCTCAACAATGGGAACTATTGAAGTGTGACAGGGTATTTTTAGGAAGGACGAACAGTTAATTTTAGAATTCTCCATCTAAAAATACCCCCATATATTTGAAACACTGGAAGATTTTGGCAGGATTCATAAACAGAACATTCTGGCAGGGCTTGTGACCCTGTGAGGGACCCACACTGCAGCAGTCTGTTACTGAAGGACTGCATTATGTGGAAAGGAACCCCACTGGAGCAGCTCGTGAAGAACTGCAACCCGTGAGAGGGACCTGTGTTGGATAAATTTGTGGAGAGTAAGAGTGTGAGGAGTCCCCGCCCTGAGGAGCAAGGAGGGGCAGAGACGATGTGTGATGGACTCCCCATTCCCTGTCCCCCGGTGCCACTTGGGGAGAGGAGGTAGAGAAATCAGGAGTGAAGTTGAGCCCAAGAAGAAGGGAGCAGTAGGGCAAAGACGTTTTAAGATTCAGTTTTATTTCTTATTGGATTGGCAATAAATAAAATTGTTTTCTCTGAGGTGAGTCTGTTTTGCTTGTGATGTAATTTGTGAGTGACGTCTCCCTGTCCTTTTCTCAACCCACAACCTTTCATTATATTTTTCTCCCCTTATCCAGCTGAGGATGGGGAGTGATATGTATGGTGGGCTCAGGTCATTTTTATACTCCCATGACATTTTTGTATTCATCATATTTTGGGGAACCATAAACTCTGGGTTTATCTGCAACTGTGGATAAAGTCCAGGCAATTGCTTGATGAACTAACACCTCTTTGATGCTTTATGGTTTCCTCAGGAGTTCGTGTTCCCACGTAACAACAGCAATTGTGTTTTTGTGCCGTCACAGGATGCTCTTGCATCCAGACAGCTTTGCTTTGGCTAAGCGCTGTGTTTGTGGCAAATCAGGGGGATTATGGGACGGAGACAATCTACTTTTCCTTCCCCAGCCCTTAGAAGTTTTCTGTCCGTTTCTGATACGATGAGGCTCCTTAGCTGATTACTTTTACTTTTAAAAGACTATCAGGAAAATTTTCCAGCAAGTCACTGTACAGTGTCAGGGAAGATGTTTACTGATGGCTTAGCATACAATAAAGTTCAGACTACATTTTTGGTGCTCGATCTCAGGGTCGCAGATCAAATATTCAAAGGCATGTACAGATAAGGAAGGAAAGATTTATCCCAGTATACTATCCCTACATCTTGGAAATCTGATGATTTTACTAGCTTTCTGAAAGTAGGTAGAAAAAACCACGAGAAGGAAATTTTGTTCACATTTGTGAGACTCTTTTAATACAGCTAGAAACAATCTGCCAAAAGACAACTGGGCACGAGAGAGCTTATGGCTATGATACTCCATACAGAGTAGTGATTATCATATCTCTCTGACAGAAAGTTTCAAACAGTCCTTCGTAGTATCCATGGATGAAGGATTCCTAATTATTTTTCAGAAGTGCAGCAATTGATAACCAATTATGAAATTATTTTAATTGGGGAAAATTACATGCCTGGCACCTCTTAGCTTTATACCTGCCACAAACTGTTAAGATTCATGCGGTCTGAATCCAAGTCTACTTCATCTAATTCATGAGTATTCAGAAACATCACTCAATCATGTCAGATCTCTATCATGTTTGGTTTTGACTCTAGCTTTGTTGTGCTCTACTTCTGAGTGAGACTCAGCCTCATATTTTCACCTCTAGTCTGCCAATGAAATTTTTGTTTTTCAGAACAAAATAACTTAAAACATGTAGTAGCATCTCTAAATGAAGTAGAACATAGTTCCAGGACTAGAGATAGCTCTCTTCTGCACATGTCATGGCTGAGTGCCAGGAAACCTGTATCTCTAAGAAAAGACTACAAGATGCAGAGGTCAGTTCATGAGCAAAGGAATAGTGGAGCCTGGTTTGCTGATGTGTGGCTTTTTGTAAGCACTTGAGTGGGTTCTTCTTTCAAAGAGGACATTAAGCAGAATTTCCCTTTTCTGTGTGGTCATATAAAGCATAAGAAGTCACAATATATCTGAGACTGCTCTCTGTCCATAATTTTCACTGAAGTTGCCTTATAGGCTCAAGAGTTATAGGGTCGGGGAAGCATCTGTTGGTGTTGGTTTCATACACATATTGGGCTTCCACAAGTCTTTTTCAAGTGTCTAATCCAGGCTTAAAGAATTGGCAGCCCTGAGGCATTTATTCCAGTTCCAGGCATGATCAGTTGAAATACTTGTTTTCCCTAATACAGCTACTGATTTTTCTTAGTTTGATATTGCATTAAGCAGCATATAAAAGACAAAGAAACAGGTTATCTCTTTACTTTTGTAAATTTCACACCACTGTTAAATTTCTGAATTAGACGAACAACTCAGCTAAAGACTAGCCAAATTTTGTCCCCAGACATCTCGAGTTAAAGGTTTTAAAGATACTCCCAAGACTGTTGCATGGTTTTCAGAGGATGGTTTTCATGCTTTGGGTAGTCCTTTGTATGCCTGAACAGGACCAGAGTTGGATCTAGATATACCAACATCCCCACTGATGATCTGCTGTCTGGAGAACATTGTGAAAAAAAAATTCTGGGGCAAAATCATCAGGATGTAGTGTCATCTATAGAAATGGATAGTGTCAGAACATCATTATTCCTGTGCAAATGTGCTGTCAATCTGCTGAAGAAATAGAAAAGATTAAAACAAAGACAATAAAGAAGTGTTCACTATGAAGCACAGCAGGAGACAAGGTGTCTGAAAGACTTACTATGTAATTATAGACTCAAAGAGAATTTAAGCAAGGAAAGGGGTGTGCATACAGATATATTTCATGTATGAATAGAGAAATCTCTGTAAATAAACACTTCTGACCATAATGAAGAGCCACCCGTGGGCCTGCTGATATAAATTTTCTTCACTTCTTCAAATACAATGGTACCAAGCGATGATGAAGGTGTAAAGGGCACAGGGTTCATATGTGAGTAATGAAGTGTTGAAAGGGGGGGGGGGGGAAGAGAAGGTTCAGGAAAGAAGAAAGGCAGGGGAAGCTAGGATGCCTTCTCCTGAATTTTAACTTTGCTTTCTCATCTGCCTTTTCACCTTTCCTCTATCTTGCCATAATATTCTGTTCATTTTTAGTACCTCCCTAAGGACAGGGAGGAACAGTTCTAATATCTACAGGCAAGGTGGTGCAGTGTGAAAAACAGTCCATCACTCCCAGTTCTGAGACATTCCCTAAACATGGGCGTTTGCAGGAAAGGCACATCCTGTGTGCCCCAGAACCTCTTTACATCTTCACTATGTAGTCATCATGGAAAATGTAGCAATGCATCTCTGGTTGTCTGTTTGTCCCCCACAACCCCTGGGAAAGCTGCCTCTTCACAAAGCAAGGACTGTTCCTGAGATAACCTAGGAAACTTCATCCAGTTGTTGCCAGGTGTTTTTACCTGTGGACATGAAGCATCCTTGCTCCATGGTGCCCACACTGCCTGCAACGACAGAGACTGAGTGTGAGACAGTTGCCTCCAGGACCAACATTTCCCTTCTTGCTTGGACATTTTATCTTTCAAGTTTTGAAGTAGATCAAGAATTGACTTTTTGGTTGGTTGACCATGAAGGATAAAGTATGTGTTAATCTGGAATTCAGACTCATTATCTCAGTTCTTGTGTTCTTTAACCATCTGAAAAATGAGACATTTGGTGCTTCAGAAGAACTATCACTCTTTCTTTGTGAGGACACTGAGATAGAGAAAGTCATTCCAATAGGCAATACTGCTACACTGAATGGTAAAAATCCATGCAATCCAATGGTAAAAATGCATTGTTTTCAGAAGAAAAGGGCAAATGTTTTTATTATTACATAAAGATCACGTCTTGGTAGATTTTTTAAAGGAAAATAATCATTACATGCAATATTTTTTCTATAAACAAGGCAGAAAGATCACTTTGTCTGGGAAGAGAATGATGAGCAGAGAGGCAGTCATCCAGGCAGAGGACTGGCGACTGTGCATTTTCAGCAAATACATGTGTGTGCTTTAAATGTCATGCTTTTGTCTCTTTTGCATTCATTCATGTCAACATTCAAAGATTTTTATGTTTAAGGTCAGGAGTCACTTGGACTGACTAACTTCTTACACAACATAAGCAAGAGGGGGAATTTAATTGAATTTTAAGAGAACTAAATGTTTGAGCTATGTCATGTTGGTTTAGAAAACTAAACTGTCTTGATTTAAAGACGGATTCACAGATTCATGGATTTGACAGAGTTGGAAGGGACCTCTAGAGATTATCTAGTCCAACTCTCCCTCTAAGCAGGAACAACTAGAGAACATTACTCAGGACTGCATCAAGGCAGGTCTTAAAAATCTCCAGAGAAGGGGACTCCATGACCTCTCTCAGCAGTCTGTTCCAGTGCTCTGTCACCCTCACTGTAAAGTTCTTCCTCATATTTGAGTGGAACTTCCTATGTTCCAGCTTATGCCCATTGCCTCTCGTCCTATCACTGGAAACCACTGAAAAGAGTCTGGCTCCATCATCCTTCAATCCACCCTTTAGGAACTTGTAAGCGTAGATAAGGTCTCCCCTCAGTCTTCTCTTCTCGACACCAAAGAGCCCCAGCTCTTTGAGCCTTTCGTCATAAGGGGGTGCTCTAATCCCTTAATCATCTTGGTTGCCCTACGTTGGATTCTCTTCAGTAGTTCCCTGTCCCTCTTGAACTGGGGAGCCCAGAATTGGACACAGTATTCCAGTTGTGGCCTCACCATTGCAGAGTAGAGGGGAAGAATGACCTCCCTTGACCTGCTGGCCACACTTCTCCCTATGCAGCCCAGGATTCCATTGGCCCTCTTGGAGACAAAGGCACATTGCTGGCTCATGGAGAGCCTGCCATCCACCAGGACTCCCAGATCCTTTTCCTCAGTAGTAGTTCTCAGAAGTTCCACCCCTAACCTATATTGGGGCCGGGGGTTCTTCCTCCACAGGTGCAGGACCTTGCATTTGCACTTGTTGAACTTCATTAGGTTTTCTGCTCAGCTCTGCAGCCTGTTCAAGTCCCACTGGATAGACTTAAAAAAAGTTATTTTATTATGTTCTGTGGTAAAATGATGTAACATTTAGCTACTTTGGAAGGCAAAAATGAGAGTCTTGATGTTTCTTCTGAATTTGCTCAGCTTTTCTGGCAGACATTCAATCTTCCTGTGGCTCCTTCTGATAAATGAACGTGTACAGTCATATGAGAAATCTTGTCTTAGGCAAAGATCTGGAATCAGGTGGGCTTCTAACTTTCCTCTGGATAAATTAAATTGAATATCTATATTCTCTCACATCCATGAACTTGAATGACTTTTGAATATTTAGAGAAATGCAAAGAGTAATATACAAGAACAGCAATTGCAGCACATTCGACCTTATCTTATCGAAGTCATCTTATCAAAGGTGACTTTCAACACAACTATTTTCCCAAAACTGTTGCTCTTTCCAATTTTTACCCCAGCATTCTAACTATCCAAAAGAGATCTCTCTCTCATCTTCACTGTTATTGGCAATTTTGTGTAGAGTAGAAGCATAAAGGAATCATATCTCCAAGCTGATCATTAAAACCCCTTGAAATGAGACACAGCCAGTATGAGGTTGCATAGAGTCCCAGGAATTCTGCTGTACAGTACTGCTGTGATTGTACAAAAGAGCAGGAAACTCAAGAGAAAAATATGAGCCTATTTTCTTAGTCCTTGCACTGAGGTGTGATGTCCTACCCTCTCACCTTATCATTACAAAGTAAAAAATAGTCCTTCAGGTCCCCACAGATAAATAACATGCAAGCTTTCCCCTGCTTTATCCTCCACCACCACTGACGTGTATTTTGGAATATTTCCCAATTTCATATTCACTGGTACAATGGTCTCATCTGCTTTGTAGAGAAGTCATTTGTCATTAATAACTTCAGCACCAACTGACCAAAGGCTGCTAACTGCTAGAGTCATGCAGAGCTGTTGATATGGTCGTGGTTGTGCTTAAAGCAAGGAGCAACCTGGCAATCAACAAATAATTGCTTAATGGCAAAATCCACCCTCAAAGTCCATACTCTTTACAATAGCAACATAGCAGAAAATGGAACAGCTGCTTGGCAAGCTTGAGAGATGGGCCCATGCCAGCCTGGTGAAGTTCAACAAGGCCAAGTGAAAGGTCCAGGTTGGATGGGGCTTTGAACAACCTGATGCTCACCTGGAGCAGGGGGGTGGGAACTAGATGATCTTTAAGGTCCCTTCCAACCTAAACCATTCTATAATTCTGCTTCTTTTTTTGGTTGAGCACATACTGGAGAAATTGTGAGCTCAGTTGTCTACAGTCAAGGCAAGGTCTTTTCAGTACTTTGTGTTTTCCAAATTTACTCTTATGATCTCTCCGAAATGGAAGATGCGGAAAACGATGATGCATTTTTTTCAGGAGTTCAACTTTGAAGGAGTCAGTGCACTTGAAGTTAGAGTGAATCTCACTCCTTACTGCTAAATGCAAAAGAAATTTCATAACAGGGTACAAAAGTTTTTTGTTTTCCAACCTTAGTCACCTGACCTTAGTCGGAGTTACAAAGGTTAACATATTCTATCACATACGTCACTTGACAATGTTATTTCTCTTCCCCTCCAAAAAATTTGTGAGGGAATACCATTTACTTAATGTTTTTATTATGATAAAATACTAATGAACTACAAATGGATAATCTTCAGCTGTCAGAGAACTGCATATTTATTTGGACAGGTCTCACTTTTTGAAATGTCCGTGGAAAGTTTCCAAGGAAAATGCCCTGCTTTTGTACTTTAACATTAATTCACTTTCTCATCTCCTTGTCCCCTTTGAAATACAATACAGAAACTTCTGTGAAGGGCCAACTAGACATTGAACCTGAAATCACTTAAACAAATACAAAGGTCCTGTACATTTAGTTTTTATGTTAGAAGTCTTAGCTCACAGCTGCCAACGGAAGAGCCAAGAGCGGATGAAGATCAAGGGTTTGACTCGTATCTCAGTATATGTATGCGTGATGTATCTTAGTTTAGGACGATATCACACCTTTTTAGTAAAACATCTAGTTAATGGAGAGCAAGTTATCTATGCTCCAATAGGAGATGGAGGTAGCCCTGGAGTCTTGATATTTTCCTCTCCCATCCCCCCACAACCTTTAAAGATATTTATCTCAAAGTGATTCTTTTTTTTTTTTAATCATTGCTGTTCCAGCAGCCCCAAGAGCATTCAGCAATGTGGAAATGGCACACAATGAATCATGTGGTGCATTTAGCCAAGATGCTTAGCAAACTCCATGGCTTCCCCATAAGGTCTTTCCATTATCCGGGGATTGTTCTCACGCTATACGAGTGGCAAACTTAAAGTCACATCTGCTTTGCTGACCTTGCCTGAAGACTGAACATTGTTTGCGTGTTCTCTGAGTTGGAACACGCTTTGTAGCTCCTGCGCTGGAGTGGGAAGGAACTATTTTTCTCTATTTCCTGTGTTCTATGTGAACACTTCCATTGTAAAATGTGTGCTGTGTTGTTGGGGTTTTTTTTAAAGAAATTTATTGGAAATCAATATTTTTCCATCTGATACATCCTTTTAAAATTCACATCAGGAACTGTGTGGTTTTTAGTTGGTACAGAAACTTTAATAAAAAAACAAACCAACAGATAATGCAGAGGGAGGAGACTTGGGAACAGCCATAATCATCGTTCATTGGATAATGAATCATTTGTGTTACTAAAGTGCTTACTGCAAAAGACTTTTGAAGCAAACTGAAGGCTACAGGAAAGCTAAAAGCAAAACGTCTTTTTTAGAAAACAAAACAGGTTATAAGTGATAAATGCACACCTCCTGCCTGTCGCTTTTCTAAGAATCAGATAACGTTGTACCAGCAAGTTAGACAGTTATTAAAAGGCAACCCTACCATGGGAAAATTGTCATCTAAATTGAGGAAATACCAAAAAATCTGGGTGAGCCTAATAATTTCTTCCATTTTTGTAAAAGCCTCACTCGGCAAGCTAAGGGGTTACATCCAACTGAAGTTAGGTGCTCTAAATAGGATTTATCTCACCTAAGTAAAACTTCTTTACTTAAGATAATGAGCCTGATATAGTCTTTGAGAGGCTGAGTGAGGGGGGAGAATGAGAGATGGAAACCTCTAGATAGTAGCATTACTTTACCTAACTTAGGATACAATCAACCTGTGCTGGTTTTGGCTGGGGTGGAATTAATTTTTTTTATAGTAGCTAGTTTGGGGCTATGCTTTGGATTTGTGCTGGAAACAGTGTGGATAATTCAGGTATGTTTTAATTATTGCTGATCAGTGCTTACACAGGGTCAAGAGCTTTTCTGTTCCTTGCACTGCCCCACCAGTGGGTAGGTTGGAGATGCACAAAAAGTTGGTAGGAGACACAGCTGGGACAGTTGCCCCTAACTGACCAAAGAGCTATTCCATGTCATATGATGTCCCACTCAGCATATAAAGCTGGGGGAAGAAGCAAGAAGGGGAGGATGTTTGGAGTTATGATGTTTTTCTTCCTTAATAACTGGACTCTCCAAAGCAGGTTGGAGCCCTGCTTTCCTTTAGATGACAGCTGCTTGCTGATGGGAAATAGTTAATGAATTCCTTGTTTTGCTTTGCTTGTGCACTTGGCTTTTTTTATCTATTAAATTGTCTCTGTCTAAACACATGAGTTTTCTGACTTTTACTCTTTGAATTCTCTCCCCCATCCCACCGGCGGGAATGAGCAAGTGGCTGGCTGTGCTTAGTTGCCAGCTGGGGGTAAACCATGACACAGTCATACCTCAGAAGAGCATCTTTCTACCCATCTTTCCACCCATCTTTCCACCCATCTTTCCAGAGGGCAGTGGTCAATGGCTCAATATCCAGATAGGTATTGGTGACAAGTGTCCCTCAGGGGTCCCAGAACTATTTGATATCTTCATCAATGACATAGGCAGTGAGATTGAATGCACCCAGCAAGTTTGCAGAAGACACCAAGCTGAGTGGTATGGTGGACACACTTGAGGGACAGGATGTCATCCAGAGGGACCTGGACAAACTTGAGAAGTGGGTGTGTGTGAACCTCATGAGGTTCAACAAGTCCAAATTCTTGCACCTGCAGTCCAAGGTCCTGCACCTCGGTTGGGACAACCCCCAGTATCAATAAAGACTGGGACATGAAGAGATTGAGAGCAGCCCTGCCAAGAAGGACTTGGGGATGTTGGTGGGTGAAAAGCTGAATATGTGCTCACAGCCCTGAAGACCAACTGTGTCCTGGGCTGCAACAAAAAGAATCAAGGCCAGCAGGTAGAGGGAGGTGATTCTGCCCCTCTACTCTGCACTAATGAGACCCCACCTGGAGTACCACATCCAGCTCGAGTCCTCAGCACAAGAAGGACATGGACCTGCTGGAGCAGGTCCAGAGAAGGGCCACAAAGATGATCAGAGGGCTGGAGCACCTCTCCTATGAGGACAGGCTGAGACAGTTGGAGTTGGTCAGCCTTATAGCAGTCTTCTAGTACTTAAAGAGGGCCTACAGGAAAGGTGGAGAGGGGCTTTTTGGTAGGCCCTGATGTGATATGACAAGGGGTAGTGGTTTTAAAATAAAAAAGGGTAGATTTAGACTAGATAGAAGGAAGACATTTTTTGTAAAGAGGGTGGTGAAGCACTGGAACAGATTGCCGAGAGAGGTGGTGGATGCCCCATCCCTGGAAACAGTTGAGGTCAGGTTGGACGGGGCTCTGAGCAACACGATGTAGTTGAAGATGTCCCTGCCCATGGCAGGGGATTGGACTAGATGGCTTTTAAAGGTCCCTTGCAATGCAAGCTATGTTTCTATGAGCATCTAACAGAGTTTCCTAACTCCAGAGCTGGTACTTTCGGCTTCAGAGTCCTGTATGCTCAGGAAAAAAAGATGACTGTAAAAGGGATATTCAATGACTGACAGACTGAGAGTGGTAGATGTCAGAATAAGGTCTGAATTGTCTTAAACTTTTCCCTTTCCATAGATTTTGTGTGTGGTTTTTATACACAATGAGACCTTTACTAACTAGGTCACCTCTTCTAGCACTAACGTGTATATTTTTGCTTTTAAAAGAAAGAAACAGGCTCTATCTGCTCTCTTTGGGTGCTGCGGAGAGAGGAGATAATTGCTGCCCCCTTTCAAGCATTTTCTGGAAAGTAGACAGCCTTCCAACCCCTTTCATCTGTGGAGGTCTAAACTCTCCCATGAGGCTCCACTAATGGCTTTGTCAGCAGACAGCCTACGTGTTGGGGAGACAAGGGAGAGCGTTCCTTGTCTATCATCCTGAAAGTGAGCAAAAACGCAGAAAATCTGAAATTAAATCTCCTCTGGATCAAAGAGGGGTATCAGGAAGGCCATCAGCTAGCCAAAGTAGTAGGGCTGTTACCTGAAACAGGGAGGCTGGTTTCCAGTTCCTGTTCCAAGAACTATTTATACCCCTTTATCTAGTAACTTCTAAAGGATTGATTATGATTACATGGTGTCCTTCCTATGCTGCACAAATAGGTTGGAAAGCCTGGAACTAAGATATCAGCTGGTCCATGTTGGAGAGGCAAAAGTTGAAGCCAGCTTGGAAATCAAACACCAATTCTGTCTCCATCCGACTGCAATTGTGTGACAGAGGGGCAGGAAATCTTTTACTCTTGGATTTTCAATCTAGCAACATTTGCTGGAATAGAACCAAGTTGCTCTTAGAGGGTAGAAGAGATCACACAGACATAAGCTGCAAGAACAAGTTTCTTTCCAAAGTAAACCCTTATGGAATGAAACTTGGGTTTCCAGTCATGAGAACTTCTTATACAGTGAACTCTTATGGAGTGGGAGACCTGGAGATGTTGGGAAGGCATTGTGACATGGATCTGCAGTCTAAAGGCTGTCAGATACACCTTTTCTCCCTTATGTTAAATAGACCATTCTATTTATACTTTGTTTATCACATGAATGAGAGAAAGTTACCCATCAACCAAGTTTATCAGAACAACACTGAGAAAAGGAACTGTTGATCAAATTTGCTTTCAATGAACTTGTCTTAAAGATACCTAAAGTTTTTAAGTAAACTAAAAAAAAATATTTGTATGAAATAAAAACTATTAATGTAATAGTTTATAAATTTTACATAAATAAAACATTGCTTCATCTCTAGGACTTCCTTGTTGGGAAAATCTAAACAAGCCATTTTCTGGAAAGTTTTATTAACGGTTTCACAGGTATAAAATGTTTTGCACACATGATCACACATGTGCTTTCCTGTTAATATTCAGTGAGTAGAAGCAAGCTCAAAGCCAGACTTTGAAACATATTAATTACTGAACTTTTTCTGATTTCAGGTTACAGGTTGTTGCCTGAGGTCCTTGGAAACTTCCAAGATCACCAGTGTGTATGGAGGGCAGCCCTGCTGTACTGTCTTACTGTCCTGTGCAGACACCTTTGGGGAACTGGGGAAGGATCTTAGAGTCACATGGAGAAACTAGACAAATACATTTTTTTCCTTTTGAGCTTGGAAAGGGCAATGGTTGGATGCTGTGGAAGAAAAAATGAGCTGGAAGAAACATTCTCACATTATGCAGTGTGATGTTGGAAGAGGACCTGCCCAGGCTGTGTTGAAGCTCAAGGAACAGGCCTTGAGCTCACTCTGCCAAAGGTCTTTCTGGTAGGAAAATCAGCTAGTTTGGAATAAGGCAGGTAGGCTCAGGAGAACAGTAGTTATCATTCAGCAGCAAATTTAAAAGCAAAAAGTTTTTTTTTTAATTTCTTTTATTATTTTTTAAATTTTTTTAATTTCTTTACTGATTTTATACAGAAAAGCTGTTTATCTCCACAGAGGTGCTGGAAAGTAAGCTTAAATTATATTTCTAGAACAACTGTAGGCAATATCAGGCAATTGTACTTAGGATTACTTTAGCTTTTGAGAACGTAAAGATGATTTTTATCTCACATCCATTATGAGATTAATATTGGTTGTATGGAACACAGTATCTAAGGGATTGTTAGCTTACAGTATGGAGGGTATGGTTTATCTTCAAATCCCAGTTCTCTATGGTTTTAAAACTCTAAAGTGTTTCATGTCCATCCCTAGCACAAATAAAAGAAAAGCTTGCATAAACAGATTTAGATTAAAGGAGCCTGTTTAATAGCACTTGTCAAAGTTTAGTCACAAATTTGTTCCTGTAAAAAATTTGTCAATTAAATTTAGAAAAAAATGCTGTGTTTGAATGTGAGAGCTGCTAAGTATCACTTTCAATAGTGTGTTTGTGCCTGTCATAACTGAATTCAATGTGAAAGCAGTAAAATGTCACCTATTAGAATAACATCCCTTACTTTCACATATATGTGTGCATAGACACATACACATGGAAAAACGGTTTTATTTTTCTCTCACCCTAGAAAGATGATGATTCTACACTGAGGATGCACGTACTTGTTCAGATGGAAAAGTGAAAAATCACCGGGGGGGGAAAAAAGGCTGGCAGGAAGCCATAGAGATTGTTTACTATGTTCCTCTTTGAGACATGTGACAAGCTGGTCCAGTCCTTTTTCCAAGGGATTCCTCTCATTGCTGGTGCTCTGACTCGCAGTAGACACAGTTTTACCCAGAAGGGTTCTGATGAGCCTCAGGGCAAATTAATTCTTAGGCTCAGGATTTTGTTCATGTTTTGCTTTACAGCATGTCCTCTCCAGTGACAGGAGCATAGTTTTACCAATTAAAGCAATCTATGGAAGCCAGGAAGTGAAGAGGACTCCTTGTCCCCATGGCTCTCCCTGTCCCTGCTGAGGTTTAATAATGTCAAATATAGCTGTGATGCAGTGTCTCCCGCAGGGTGGCTATTTAAACAGCTGCAGACTCCTGGGAATGGCCATCCATACAGCTCATCTTCCACCATCTGACCAAAAATATTCAGAAATGGCTGCCCACAGTCAATATCAATTAAGATGGACCCTGCCAGTCCTGAGCAGATAAGACATGTTCCTGAACAATTGCTTTCTGCGTGACAGCTCCATTGTCTCCTGGAAGATGTCAAACTATGGACAGACTATCATCCATAGCATCTATTCCTAAATGTCCACACTGCAAAACAGACCCAAGCTGGAGAAATGGTTTTTGTTGTCATTTTCCCTTTATGTTGCTATCTATCTCATTTTTTTGCAGACCTTTAATCGCATGGTTTGATGATTCCCTGGTCAATACATGCTAAGTACTTTGCTGCATGTCATGAGTGTAAACTGTGTAGGATATCCTAAATTTCCCTGAGCATGGGAGCTTGGTATCCTACTAGTTGTTGGATCTAGGAACTGCTAAATTCCTGCTTTCTTCTTGTCGGTTCATTGAAGCAGGTTTCACACAGTGGTGATAATCTGTAAGTTACTGGCTCATTTATATGTCTAAATAATAATAATAAAAGTTCACACTTTGAAAATTCAGTCTCCAAGCTTTTATATTTTATTTTCAACTTGTTTAAAGACAATAGACACACACTGTAAATAAATAATTGGGTTATTTTTTGCAGCAGATGCCCATAGACAAAGGGGTATTTTCAACTGAAAACTGATCTTCTGAAAGCTGAAGTTGCCCTCCCACTTATTCAAGGCAGAAGATCAGACACAATAGGATACCTCTGTTAATGTTCTTTCTGTCAGGTAAGTACAATCAACTGGCAAATGAAAATTGTTCTGCCATTAGCACTGCCTCATGCATGTGCTAGTTTTGCTAAAATTGACCACAATCACTTTTCATCTCAGAATGTGTAGAACAAAATTATCTTTAAAAAATAAATGAAGGAATATGAGCTTAGCTATTTGCTATATATCATAGTCAGCCTTCGTCCACTGAGTATAAGTCTTCAGATATTGTAATGGTTAGGTCATGGCAATGTCTGGATACACCTTTTGACAGATCAAGTAGTGCTTTATACATTTTAGAAAGTCTGTCTGAGTTTTTCTGTGTCTATCAAATGCCGTCACTTATTCCTGCTCTTTCCGAGAACCGGAGCACATTCTGCTGGGCAAGATAATAACAATAAAAGATGACTTCTGCCCATGCTAATATGAGATTATCTACTCATGTGCAGTACCAAGAGAATCAGAATGCTGAAGCAGACATCCCCCAGTTGGAAGATTTTAGAAGGAGAGGCTAGAGGAGTTTAGAAGAGTTTACCCATACCAGTGTTTTTCCAAGTCTAGTAAGACAAAAAGAAACAAAACTCAAGTCAACTTCAGAGGATAAGTTTTGATAGAGCTAAAGTATCCAGTAGACCCCTTCCACATTTCAATTAGTCCATGTTCAACCAAAATCCAGTTGTCTCGCCTGAATGCATAGTTTATTACACTAAGAGCTAAAAATTCCTCTCAGTAGTTAACTTAGAGCTAATATCATCACAAAACAACTCTTTTGGATTTGAGGAAAAGTAGCCTGAAGCAAAAAGCCATTCTCTCATTTCCTTCCTCTTTTATTCAGTGAAAGTGCAAATCATTCAAACAAGACTGTTCACCAATAGCCACAAAGAACCAGCAGATCCCATGGCCAGAGGTTTTTCATCACTTTTCCTCTAGTCTAATATGGATAATTCAAGTCAGAACATCTTGATGGGAAATGATTCAAAATGCCTGAAATGTTTTCACATCGTTTCCACTACTTTGTGATCTGTGGAGGTCATCACAAAAATCTTGACTCAGCTGTGTTTCACAGTCAAAAAAAACCATATTCTAGAGATATTTGATAACTACAGGTTATCACAGACACAAGAACCAGGATGAGCGCAAGAACTAAAAATGTAAATGCTTCTGTCTCTGTATCATGATTTTGATCTCTGCAGTTACCTTCACATCATCATCTTTTGCAAAGCTACCAGGCCATTTTGGACTTTCCCTGTGAGAGTCCCATAGTTTTGCATCTGCCTCAGCAAGTCCTGTATCATGCAGCTTCTTTCCTGGTCACGAGAGCCACCCTGATCCATGAGTCATTGACCAGCTGTGTCTGGTTCTTGGGGTGATGGAGTGGAAAAAGCCCTGTAGAGTTGTGCTTGCTTCTTATAGGAAAAGTATCTAGAAGAACCTGAAATGCAGGTTATCACCTGTAGCTTCATGCCTGTCTTCTCTGTTGTATCCCCAGTCAGAGGATCAAACTCAAAGCTGTCTCAAAGCAGGCACAGGGAAATGCAAAGCTTGAGTGGCCTTACTGGGTTGTATCGTTAAAATAAAACATAAGAGGAGGAACATTTGAAGCCATATTTACTTGAAATATTTAAACTAACCTACAAATACTACATCATTTGTCTTTTTCACCAATAGGTGGTGCTAATAATTTATGCATTCATGTCTTCTGCTGGGAAAATGACTCAGAGCAGATAATTTAGCTGCACTGACTGTGAGCAGACCATCTATAGGGAAGAGTTTTGACTCAGTAAACAGCTAGGAAAGTAGATTTTGCTCAAGTAGCCACATCATAGAGGTGGAAAGAAGTGAGGAGAAATCCCTTATCTTTCACAGCAAGAGTCATATGGTTAAACTAGAATATGCTTCCTTTGCATGATTCAGGAAAAATATTTAAAATCTCTTCTTGGCAAAATGTACGTCGTTATGTGCGTTAATCAGCATGGGACTTTCAGAAATGCCCTTCATTGTGCACTAAGTCATAGTAGTATGTCAGAGAAGGCAAGAAGAGAGCTCAAGTGGGAATCTAGTCATTCTTTGAAAGGAAAAGTATCAAAAAATATCCCTTTGACAAAACCTTTTACATTAAAATCCACAGCTGGCATTTCTATGGGGGCACACATCAATTTTACCTGGACAGCAAAATGCAGAGGCTTTTTTCTTCAGGTTGGATATTAAATTCCCTGTTTAAAATAACTGATATTATTGCATTTTGGTTATTTGGTGTTTTGTACTCTGCTGGGTTAAATTTCTTTTTGACCCCTTCCTATCATAAATTTGTGATCTTGGATCAATGTTATAGTGGAATGAAATATCACTAATTACATAAAAACTAAGATAACCTTTGAAATATGTTTAAGCAGCTTAAATATATAATTTTTAAAATATCAGATTTCAAGGCAACATATTCAATATTTGATGGGAGAAGAAAGAAATGGAGGATGCCAGGAGATAATTAAGAGTGACAGAAAGCATATTCCAGAAGCCAAATCTTTAACTTCAAAAGTAAATCTAGTTGGTTTTGGAAATTGTTCATTATTAGTGGTCATGAAGTATAAGTTGAATGAAGTATGCTTGGGTGTTTGTAGAAACGATGCCATCCTCTGGCAGAAAGAGCCATTAAACAAGCTCTCAGCATCCCCTTCAGCAGTACCTGTACGTATCACCAAAAAATTGTACAGTGAGTTTTGCCCTCCCAAACTGACTAAAGAGGAAACCCTCTCTTCTGTAAACCTCTGAACTTTTTCATCTGGAAATCCTGTTTCCTTGCTGCACTCTCTCAGAAAACATCTTATGACTTTAGTACTATTAATTAAAAAGAGTGTTGTAGATCCTGTGTTGAGGGGCAGGGGAAACTGTGGTCTTATGTCTTGGCCAAATAATATTTACTGGCCTAGTGCCTTGACTGTCAAACCTGGGAAACATAGCAGTTTCTTTTGTTGTTGTTAATTTACTACTAAAATAAGTATTCCTATTCCCTGTGGTTGAATCACAGTGTACCAGGCAACATTTGCCAGTGATTTTTATGTCAAACTCACAGCAGATATACTTTCTGACATAAAATTTCACATTCGCAGTGGGAGAGTGGCTGTAGGGACCCAGAGAATGAACTTACAGTCACCAATGCAGGAGTGCTTATACCATTCAGGCAATAAGTCTAACTGTTAGACAATTCACAACCAGGATGAGATACAGGTGGAATCACAAGAGAGCTTTTAATGATGATAAAATTAGTACAACTATTTGTTTCTGCAAGTGTTTAATAAAAATCTGTAGATGACTGGTCCATGTCCTATATGTTTATTACCAATTTCTAAACATATCAAAGAAGGGGGAATAGATCTTAAGGGGATGTGTCACATCTCAGCCTCTATCATGCTTTGGTTTCTCCACTTCTTTTCTTAATACTCATCAAAGATAACACATGCACAAAAGTACCAGTACAGAATCACCCTGCATTCAGATGGCATAGAGAATTTGGAACCAACAAGTGTCAAGAGGTTTCTCTTCCTCCTCTTCCGGTTTCTGATCCTAATTCTAATGAAACACAAGATTCCTTTTCTCACAGTTGAACTCCATGGAATTTCGGCACTATAACCTCACAAAGCTTCCGAAATGAAGGCAATCTGATGTTCATGGCTGTAGAAGCAACCTCCCCAGACATGGTCTAAATTAAAAAGGATTAATTGAAATAGAAATTTTGAGCATTGAATTTAACAGAGTTTTCCTTTAGCACAACTACATATCTGGCCCAATGACCATTGCTTTAATTAATTTTGACTAGAGTTTATCTTTCTAATATGATGTACGTTCTTATGTTTGTCTCTTATTTTTAACCTATGTTTGAAAACATTAATAGTTTTTTTTACCTTTTTAAAATGTTCTTTGTGTCAACCACATGTGAAAATTGTCGTGAGTTAATACAGAATTATTTCTTTTGGATAGGCTTGCTGACGTTACAACTACCTCACATTTTTTTCAGATATTGATCTCTCTGCACTCCCAGAGGAGCTAAAGAAAATCAATGATCTTCAACTGGAGAAAGGAAGAAGAGATTAAAGAGGCAGTGTTTTCATATATGTAAGTTGCCACATTTATTCATCAGAAGAAAGGGGGGCAAAAAGTAAGATTAAAGTCTATAGAACATACTTTACAAAATCAAATGAGTCTTTCTTGCTGCTGTAGCAAATAATACGTGGGGCTCATGAAAGAAGGAGGAAAGTCATTATGAATGCAATTTATTCTTTCTTCCACAGAAAAACACTAATCATAAACTTTCTACTTTAAGTGCATAACAAAAGTAATAAAATATACAGACAAGAAATATCTTTATTGTGTAAACTTTTTCATCGCTAAATATACTAACTCACTACCAACTCTATTAAGTCTGTGATCCTTATCTGGAGCAACCAGAAGATGAATAGTCTCAGTCCCTCATATTTTACCATCTCAGAGACTTTATACATAGCAATGTTGACATGAGGCAACACTAGCATCCAGTTGCAAAGTTCTCCAGGAGCTGTACATGTCCAGACCTGAGCTGTTTGTGGACTGTTTTCTCTAGCTGCTTTTTGGAAAGCCGCCGACAGCCCAGTCTCTGGCCTGAACAACCCTACAAATCCTGCCTTCTGTGGCTGCTTCTGTGACTTCCAACTATCCTTGTAGCTCTGTCTGAAGACATTGACTAAACAGTTGCTGGGTTGCCATTACAATGTTACATCTGTATAGTAAAGGTCCCTTTCAAACCTAGGAACACATCAGGCTAGTACAGTTGTTGTTAGCATGGCCTGTATCCTTTGACCTGCCAGGCTGAATCCACATCTTTTTGCAATGGTAGAGATTGGGAGGAGCTATAGGAAGAAATCATAAGTTGTCTCCTGTCCCAGCCTGAAATACGCCAGGCCATCATTTTGTACCAAGCTATTTATTTCCTTCCACAGGTGAATGTATTTTTGTTCAGTTAAAGTTGTTGCTGAGATCTACAGACCAAAACACCATTTAAGAAATGGTTCTATAACAAGGATTATAGGTGTGTGAGCACATCTATGAAATATTATCACTTCCATTTTTCAAAACCTTACAAGCTCCCAGCTCTGCTTTATCATGATTAGCAGGAGTATGAACACTTTTCTTTTTGTCACTTATCATGAGGAGCAGGAACATGAATCCCTGTCTCCCATCAAGCAGTTATTTTCTACTCCTTGTCTATTTTGAGCTAAGCCGCAAGGAACTGTTAGAAAATATATACATGTTAGCTCTGTGCTTTTTGATTAAATATCCAGAAGCGTAGGGACTGAATTTGTACCTGCAGCACAGCAGCGCATAGCACTGTGTTGCGATCCCTGCTAGATGTATGCTATATGGCTCCCTGGCATGGTTGTATTTACTGCATAAGGTCCCTGTGACGGTGCTATCAATTTTAAGTCCATCACCATCCATTCTAATACAGGTCACTCAGTAAATCTTGCATCAATTTCCAGTTTAGCTAGAACATCTTGTTTTGAATAAAGTAATAATACAATTAAGCACTTCAGCAGTGGAAGAACCTGCTGTTGGCCTTAACTATCCCCTTCATTGAAATTTGTGACCTTGCTTCTCCTCCTCCATCCTACATACTGGATCTTGTTGTGGTAGTGTAGACTGAAGAAGAGATAATTGAGTAGTAATCTCCCTTGAGTACAGCATGCCAAGGGAAAGTAACTGCATCAGCTTGGAAGTGCCAAAGGTTGAGTGGGTTTTCCAAATCCCTTAGCATAATGGTCTCTTTTCAGCAGGATATAAAAACTTCCTTCTGCTACCAAGCTGCTTGTTCTGGCACATGCCTTTAGTAGCTACAACATGTTCAGGATAGAGGCGAGATAGTGAGCACAGATTTATTCACTACGCTCCCTTCCTCAGTAGCTCAGGTTGTTCATAAGGTGACCTTCCTTCATTTCTAAACCCAGATGTTGCACAGAAAAACTACTCTGCGCCTTTACTTCTTATTCATAGTCTCTTGGCAGGATTGAATAGTTCTAAGAGGAGGAAAGAGACTCCCAAATCCTTCCATCAAGGAGTTCAGTAACTTTCCATCCTATTCAATCTCCTCCCCTTATCACATTCAAGCTTTTGGGCCAGGGACTTTGCTACTCTGGGGGTTTTTTTGCTGAGTGGATAACAACAGGGATGAAGCAGAGTGAATACAAACCTTCTTCTCCACTCCTAGTATGATCCTAAATACCTGTAGACCAGTAGTCTTTGATTTAGTCTTTCCATCTAGCATCTACATCCTTAGATTAATACTAGGATTAAGTCTTGTATTGCAGATACTACCTCCCCCAACCCTCCTGAATACTTTGTTATGAATCAGACCAAAGTATATGTGAGACCCTTATGTCAGGAGCACAGTCAATGCTCCAATTACCTTTATTTGTTTGATAAAAACAAACAAACAAACAAACAAACCATTCTAAATGAAAGACTTGTGCTAGGTCATGAAAGAAGATGATACAGTGAATACAGAGGCTATTTCAGGACCTCTGAGAATTAATGTTGGCTTTAAGGGTAAGTATACCCATTCTGTTGGTTCCTCAAAGAATACCATATCTCACCAAAAGGTTAAGACAACTGCTCTAGGATTTGGCCACTGGAAAGTAAAAATGTGCAGGAGAATGAACCAGATAAGAAATCCTAGAAAGACAATGCACATCTTGTACTGGTCTCGTACACTCTGTTCTCAGCTTATGGAAGCAAAATGAGACCTCATTAAAAGGTCAGCTTGGAAAGAGAGGAAACAAGCCAGTTCTCAGGAGACATTTTTGTCAAATTTCCAAGAATCCAAATGCAGTTTGGTCTGAGAAAGGGCCCTATTCAATATAATAAACTTATAGAAAAGAAAAGATGGGTGAGAACTATGTCACTCTGTGTTTTTCTTGTCTCTTAAGCATGGTTGCTATGCCGCTCTGCCAGAGTTTACTCTCTCAGCACCTCAGTGCATCTCTCCCAGCTATTTCTGTTCATCATTCAAGCCTCCACTTTTTCCTAATTGGATTATACTTCTGTCTTTCTTCCATTCAAATATTATCACTCATTTAGGAGAGATATCACTCTTCATTGTTTACAAGATGTGGTCTTTGCACTAAAGAGGTCATACTTCAGACTGTGTTTTCATGGATGATGTCTAAGCAGGAGACAGGAGAGAGCTGACTCCACCCCTGGTTCCTCTCCACTGTCTCCTGGATTTGCTGAGAAGCAGAACTGTCATCTTTTTGAAGGGAACATTTAGCAACCAAGCAACCATCTCCTCTTACTGGGTGTTCTCCTGCTTGTAGAAGGGCCGATGACTGGGGGAGGAAGGAGCTGAGAAGTTCCACCACTTAGAGATCTGGTTTTAATCTCTGTATATAATGGACAAGAAGCAAAAGAAAGTTGTTAGCCCCTTCCTACCATCTTGTGGATTTTGTAGAACTGGCAAAGGAACATCTTTAAAGACCATGATCTGCAACTTTAATGCTAGCCTTGTGGCACCAAAGAAAGTAGTTGCAGAGAACTGTAGGTAAATAAATGTTGTCTTCAACTTCTTTTAAAGACATTAATAAGCACAGATATCCAGCTTTCTATATATAAGAAGTGCTACTGTATTGAAATCTGTGAGACACTACCATTTATAATCATTGAGGATCACTTACTGATCCCTGCTGTTTTCTGAAACATATAATTGAGTTATGGGAGTGAAATACTGTCTCTGTTGAAGCAAAGGGGAATTTTGCCACTCATATCAATGGGTGTCCAAATTCATGTTTGGGGGCTCTGAACTGCTCTAACCCAAATCCAAATGAACGCGACTTGGATATGGAGAGTGAACTCACAAGGAAATAGCTGCGAAAAGAGTTTAGACTATTCAATCTAGTTACTAAGGAGAACCTATCATTTTAAGAGCTAATTCAGGTTTCAATATAATGTGTGTAAATCAGGAGGAATACTACAGTTGACAGTAGTCAACTACACAGTTGACAGACTACATTGACAATAGTCAATGGATAAGTCTGTAATCTGAGTCAAATCAAAGAAAAAATTGCAGACTGCAAATTTCTGCAATCAAATTAAAACACAGTATCTTAGCATGTGAAGTATGTAAGCAAACATCAGGTTTTCTGGAGTGTTGAGGTAACTAGAAATGCAAATAGAAAAGCCTTTCAAAGGTCTTCAAACTCCTCAATCACACAGACCTGCTCAAGGAATGGGTCACGTATAATAAGAATTCGTTAGATATCACAAAAACACAGTGAGGTGGACAACATAAGCATTCCCATGCTCCTGAGAGTGTTCATCGTCTCTTACCCTCACTGCTTTCCAGTCAGCTGTGAGTCCAGAGTGGAAAAATGAGAGTAGAATATCATGGTCTGAGATCAGCACAGAGCCCATGGACTCAGAGGATTATTTTCAGTGGGAGTAAGAGAGAGATGTTATATATACCCTTGACTGAGAAAGGCAGTGAAAATAGGAATAAGACAGATCAATGGGAAAACTGAGAAGGAACAATCTGTTGAGACCTCAGCAGATAACACCAGCTGAGCCAGGGAAAAGGCTTAGTGACATAGGTCCTTTCAACCATCAAGCATCTTTGATCAGAAACCTGAATCAGTTTTAAAATGCCAGTTTCCTAATAGCGAGTTCAAATTACAAGGCAGAAGCAGAGTTCATGGAAAGACAAAACTCTTTTTAAAGGTTAAAGGAAAGAAGTGACAAGGCTTATTCTTTTCATGCCCTGTTAAAAATTATTCTGCTGAGGTTGAAAAACAGGAGTGAAATGTTAACTCTTTTCTTTTGCTTGCAGGAAGGAGACATTCAGCAGGAACCCAAAAGGTCAAGGCCTGGCAAAATGACTCTTGCAATATTGCCTTGTGCTTCCCCAGCGTTTTTCACCCACAAAACTGTATATATGCCGGGCTCCCTGCAGTGCTCTGGCGAGGTATGCAGAGCAGTTGGAGAGACTGCCTTTTTGGCAGACCATAGTCTGCAGCAGGGGCTGACTTTCATCAGTTTGCAATTAGATAGCAATATTAATGTTCATATTAAAAAATCCACTCAAGAACACTGAAGATTTGTTACACATTCCCTTGAAAACTGTTGCTGGAGCTGATTTGGACTGAGGTGGTGAAAAAAGATGAGGCCATAGTTGAGTGCAATAGATGAGTCCTTGCGAGGGTGAAATGAACAGAACTCTCTCTACAGCAGCTGTCATCAAGTCAGAATCAGGTCCAGACCCTTTTAAAAAAAAATCATTCCTTTAATGTGGTTTTGAAGCTTTTGCTAGAAAGTGAAACAGGGTACACCCTAAGTGTTCGTTTACTGAAGGCTACCAGCCTGGAAGGCCATCCTTGCTGGTGTTCAGAGCACAGTCACTGCTGCTGACACAGATGAGCTCATCAAGTTGCTTTCTCAAGTTTTTGGAGTACGAGTTTATATCCCTCAGGTTACTACCCACACTGAGAATCAGGCACGGCTAAGCAGGTATCTGAGCAGAGTTTCCTTGCTCACACTGGTTGATTTTTTTTGTGAGATCTCCTTCAAGCCTTGCTGGTCTGCAGGAGCTGATGTTAATCTCACTGTCCCATTGCTCCCTGCATGGGTTCAAGCATCTTACACCACCCTACATTACTGAAGGGATCCTTAAATTGTCCTTGCACAATAGAGGTATGCTAATATAATGAGTTTGTATCTGGTAAGCTGAGGTAGATTAAGGGCAGAAGCCCACCAGGAGGTGTAGACAAAATTCTTGGATACTTAAGAGCTGTAAGTGTAAAGCTCTAGCAGTAGTTGATGACTGAGAGACTTCATATGCCCACAACACCCAGCCGGGTTTATAGTGCCTTGCTTAATCTGGCTCTGATCTCCAACATCTGAGGATCTTGCACATCTTGGGAAAATCTGAGACATAGATCTTTGGTGTCATCTATTCTGCAGAAGCAGAACAGTGTCTGTCTCAGTCAGAACTAGACTATGCTGAAAATATAGCTTGGTTATTAGGGTCATTGCCCTGGATTCCAGTTTTGTCTATGTGGGTCATCAGCTCCACCACTGAATACCAAAATGCAACATACTGGGCATTTTCCAGGTTCTTCGCATTCACGTGCAAGAGCACAGGGAGCTCAGAATGCCGGATGGCTTATTATGCCTACGTATGACTATCAGTAAGGATATATCTCACTCCCAGGTTGTTATTTGGCAAAATATATTTTACCCAGGAAGCCAAAAACATAAAAAAAATCCTCCAAGCTCCATAAAATCTGAACTCTGTGTTCTTAACTAGTGTTAAATAACTTAGTTAAAAGAACTTAAATAACTTGACTGGTGTCTAAATCAGTATATCTTCAGTAACAAAAGGGTTGAGAATCTGGCCCCAAATCAGGGACTTTTGATATTCTAAAATAGGAAATAGGAAATGACAAACCATGAGTTACAGATGTATGCAAATGATGTAATTAGTTATTTCTGTCAACAACTGAGAATTGGCTGAGTATTATATCCAGAAAGTCTCAAATCTATTACTCCAAAAGTTTTTCCAAAACAAGATTGTTTTCATAGATACTATTGGAAATCCATGACCCTGCATGAAGAAAAGCAGTTGCCTGATAAAGGGAAGTGCTGCTCGCAAAGCCTGGCTGCACAGATCACGTGTTATTGCTGCATAACGTCTCTAAGTTAAGAGACAGTGACCACATTGACACCTAGAAGAGATGAATCTCATCTTCTGAAGCCTCTAATTTTATTTCTTGTCCTCAAATCTGCAACTCCAATCTGCAGGATCCCAATCTCTGTCATTCCTCATTTGCATGAGTGTGTGGGTTTCTGCAGCACTTGCTGTAGCCAAGAGGATTTTACTGAGGAAATGGAAAATGCTGCTTTCTGGACACAGAGAGTGAATACTCCAGCTGGCACTGTTTTCTGGGGAGTACTAAAAATTTCCATCAGATTCAGAACAATGAATCCATCTCTTGGCAGCAGGGACCATATAAGTACTGAAAGTAGAACTTAGTCTGCATTAATGGATGCAGAGGAGCTGGTGGGGAAGGAATAAGGGCATCTTGATAAGGCCGTATCAGCTCAGAGGGTGGGATGGGGATGTTCTCTTTCATCATGGTAATAAGGATTCTTGAGGAGACTCCAGGAACGAGTTCTCCCTTGGGTTGCCTTGAAGACTATTAGGGTTGACTCCTAAATTGCAATGAGTGTTAAGTTCAGTCTGAAGTTTGGAAGAGCTGGCACCCGCTTTTCCACTAATACAGAGATTGTGCCAACTTGCTCTAAATACATTCCCTCAAGTCAGGCAATAGGAAAGCTGCAGAGTTACTCTATCTAACCCAGAGAAAAAGAGACCAGAATCAATTGTGTATTGCAGACAGACATCCTCCATCACAGCTGTGGCAAGGCAGACAGGAGCCAAGCCAAAATATGCTAAAGCAAAGACAAGGAGTTTGACTGATAATGACTCTCTGACACCTCTCAGGAGGAAAAGGGTTACTTAAGTGCAAATTAGTCACTTTTCTGGGAGAGTGATTCAGTCAAACTATACAAACAAAAGGCATGAAAAGCTGCTGCTGCTGAGTAGATACTGGGTTGCAATGACTGACCATTGCCAGGAAAGGATTTCCAGTGACTGGGTTCCTGGTTCCATCTTCTGCAAGCTACCTTATTATGGCTGAGATAAATAAAAACCTTGTATATCCTCTGGCCTAACATGTTATGGGAAACAGCATGTAACTCCATGGTCCACAACCAAAATGGTCCACTATGTGGTTGATCATTCCTCTTCCTTCTTCTCTTTGGCAGAACCACAACATTTGAAAGCTCTCTAATTACCTGGTTGGTAAATACAATGCTTGTATTGCAAAGCATGTCAGTAAGGCCATGAACCTCCGTAAAGCTATTGGCTATTTGGCTTATTGTAAGGATTACTGGGTGAGATTTCTGAGTAACTCAGTCCTCAGAAGCTGAAGTGACTAATTTGTATTTGCTTGAAGCTGACAAAAACACTGCCCATTTTATAAGCTTTGTGGGCTGTGATGATTTCCATGAACTAAGGATCATACTCATCCTATTTAATAACTGCAACTGTCACTGGCAATAAGTAGGAAATCTCAACAATGAATTTCAGAAAAATATGAGGAAGATGTGCTTGAAAAAATAAGCCTGCCAGGAACATATAAATTGGGAATGTATGATTTCCATGATTCCTCTTCTCCAGACTCCCACCATTTTAAACAAATGGGAAAGTTTTCACTCAGCAAGGGAAAAGACAAGAGAGAAAACCTTGACTGGAAGCAACAGAGATGGTATAAAAGTTGTATGACAACAGGAAACTGTTTGGATAGTAAAAGTGCTCCCCTCTGTGCAAGACCTTTGCGGTTTTCTCTTGAATTCCTATGACTCATTGCAAGTTTTATACAAGAATATTTAGGACAAGGCTGACAGAAGCTGTCTTGCTGGGTGGTGGGAGAAAACTACAGCTGAATTAGTGATCTTTATAGCAGCCCTTAACATTGGTATAATCTTGCTATGGAAAGATTCAGCTTCTCAAGACTTCAATTTCCCACATGGGACATGCTGAAAAGCTGCTACAAAATTTTCATCAGTTATCTTTAAAAAAATGTGACATTGTTGTCTCAATTAAAATTTAGATAATCTCCCTTGACTTGGCCTCACATCCTGACTACCTACATTTATCATAGGTACTTCTTGAACGGAGAGAAACATTGTTTTTTCTCAGACATCTCAAGAGGATTGCAGTCACCCCAGATTTACGTATTTTAACATTAAAAGGTCAATTTCACTTGGCTATTTAAATCATCTACCTTGTCTTGCTCCTGGTGGTATTTTGCAGTCAGGTCACAGAAACGTTCTGTATATTTGATCCAACGGAAGATTCTGTAAACGGAGAAAAAAAAAAAGGAAAAGTTACAACTGGAGAAGGGTAAATCTCAAACCATATTTATTTACATCTTCTTTAAGCTTATATTGTCCTTCTCCCTAAGTATGAGAGCTGATAGCCTGAAAGACTGAAGATAGGATGATAGTGTCACCATCATCTCCTCTTCACAGAAATCATGAGTGCAGCCTGGGAAGTGTGCTTGCTCAGAAACTTAATGAAGTTGTTGAAAGCTACCCAAACAAGCACAGAACACACTTGTTTGTCAAGTCCTGGAAAGACGCCAGAGGAGGGGGGAAGACAGAAAAAAGGAGGAGAATAGATGTTTGTAGGAAAAATAAAAATAATTGTCTTCTTGCTAGGAGTGAGAGGCAGTTCCCATCTACATAATAATTCAACATTAACTTGGTGCCAAAGGGGGACGTGCACTGCTCCCTGATGTGCAACGCTGCTGTTGTAGTGGAGAAGACGTGCCCTCTGCCTTTAGTCCTGCTGCCCTGCAAAGAAATGCAGCCAAATGTGTTTCAGAGAGGATCTTGACAGCAGACGGTTGGCAAGGCAGCATGTGTGCTCTAAGGATATATTCCAGAAGGGACAAACCCCTATCTTGTAAAGAGGAAAGGAAATGAAAAAGGTGTGATACATCTTTTATCATTTATATATGTCTAGAACTCCAACATCTAGTCTAAGAGTGTCATCCAAGGTCCCTTGGAAAGGAGAAAGGTGAGGGTTATCCAAGGGATGGCTCCAAATCATTTGCTCTAAAGATGATATTTCAGAATTAAATTGTTTTCTGGAGGTGTCTTTTTCTCCCCACTGTTTTTCACAATTTCAGACATTAGATACATTGGAGCTTTTTGAGATTTGAGAAACTTTTGTGGGATCATTCTTATGCACAGGGCTTGATTTAAACCGTGTCATCGTTAGCTAATGTACAGTGCATGCCTTCACCCCATCAATTTCAGAGGCTGCTGGCTTATCACAATGTTTGATGGGTCCTGACCTGAAAAGGTTAGTGGTCTCTTTGAGACATCGTAGTATTTGTAGAGACAAAGTTAGGCACTCAATAAGGAGTCTGCATACCTCACAGAAACAGTCAAAGCTGTTTTACTGGACCTGGGAGAAAACTGCAACCAGCCTCTTCAGTAGTCATCTTAGATGACCAGAGATTTTCCCTCAAACCAAGACAAAGTAACAGCAATGCGAAAGTGACCAGTGAGCATTGAGATGCTGTAAGTTGCCAGGAGAATCTCCTGCTAGATCAGTAAAAATATAAAATAGAATGTCAAAATCTCTAACGTCATTAATTACTAGTGTAGAATTTGCAGCTCCAATATCAAACATTCCCAGACTCTTCTCAAATATGCACAAAAGCAAGTGGAGAGATAAAAAGAACCTAAAAAAATGTCCATTTAGTACTGTTGCATACATATGCCTTAAAAAATCTTGAATCATAATTTAATGGAAAATTTCTATGAAAAGATGGATATTAGTTTCCCCATTTAAAATGGTTCTTATTACTGCACTTTAGACTCCTGCTTTTGTAGTCACAGGCTTCAACTGTTTCTCCCTTCCTTGCACTATAATTTTGTAAACTTATATTAATCTTGCAATACAAAGAGATATTCCTATGTACACAGACAGTAAGATAACCTTGGAAATATCATTAATTTGCTTAAATGAATTAAAAGAAAAAAATTGCAACCCAATTTTCAGTGTCTGAAAGGGTGAAAGAGCATTCCAGGAGAAAAATGCGAACTGTCATACTGTGTTCGAAAGTAAGGTCTACAAGGCAGTTTCAAAACAGACTGGAGTTCCAAGCCTTAATTTAAAAAAACCAAACCTGCTATTTCATAAACACTAAAAAAAACAAAAGCTAAAATAGTTATATGTGATAATTTGCCTTGCACTTGCCTGAGGCCAAATGTGGGCATGTTGCCATATACCACATATCAGCTGATATGCAATAAATTCAGTTAATTAAGCTCTCTGTCACTAAAGGTAAGTCAGCTTTCACAAACCCATTTTCTCTGTGGTCCAGGAGTGAAAAACAGGTGAAGCCTGCAGAACAGCTTCTGTATAAGGGAAAACTAAATAGGGTAAGTGTGTCTTTCAGGTTAAAAAAAATACGGAAGAGGAAACTTTGAGTATTAAATCTAGAATTTTAGATTAGGAGTGAAATGGAAGGGTAATGCTGGTCTGCCCACAAGCACCTACAAGCATGTAGATAACCTGCAAAATTTCTTGTAGAATATGAGAAGTCTGTGGATTCCAAAATCTGAGAGACCCCTGGAAGGGAAATTCTTTGAGGATTATTAAATTGAAAGATAAAGATTTTGTTTGAAATTCATGAATCACCAAATGCTGGGGTAGGATTCCTGGAAGAAAAACCAAGTTTACCTCGTTTCTGTACCTTTATCTAAGCGTCTATCAAAGGTCACCGTTGGCAAGGGACTTAATTGATTGTTTGTGAATAGTTAAGTACATTTACAGGAGTGAGTATAAACCAAAGTGGTGGGTGATTTGTATGGAATCAACCATCAACAGAAAGAGGGTACCAACTCGACATGAGAGACTATCTCAAAACTCTACAGTTGTCTCCAGGGAGAGCAGCAGTCAAAACCGGAGTCGGAGAGATGCGAAGAACCTGCCTTTCAGCGAGGTGGCTGGCTGGGCAGACACAGCAGCTCAGCACAAATGATCCAAGAAATTTTTCTGAACGCGCCAGAGCAATGAGTGAGCAGAGCTCAAGTTTCTGCTGCATACTTGGAGTTTCCCACTTGCTGTGAAGATCTGGAATTCAAGCTGGAACAAAATTCCTTCATCTAGTACCCACTCCAATGGCGTTACATTAAAACCTTGATCAACACATGCTGTACGTAGCTAGAGCAACACTCAGCTTACAAAGAGCATTACTCTGCTGAGCTTACACAATAATGAGCAGACCCTTGCTATTTTTTGTAATGCATTCAGGTAACCTCTGTACTTATGGTGAAGAGTTGTCTCTTGAGTCTTGCAGCTAGTGAGAGCATTAGGTGTCCAGGGTGAGGACACAGTTGCCCATGCTATTTTTATTGGGAGAATGAGGAAGAGAATTTTATTGTTTGGCTGTAGAAGTGGAAAATTCTTCCAGATGTCAGCATGCCCTTTACAGTGCTTCCCAAAGTGTGTGTCTGTAAACTGGCATTGTGGGGGATTTGGTTGGAAGCTCTCCATTGACAGCTATTGCTCAGTGTTTAATGCGGTAACATTTATACTCCCAGTAGCTATCTCTGTCTTATTGTAAGAAGGAAGCTGGTTTTCTGACTACTGTACTGAATAGACACTGAATTATTTAGGGAAGCAACCTCAAACAGATATGCAGCTAAGACTTATTTTAACATCTCACTCCTTTTTTCCTTTCTTCTCTTACCAAGTTTAAGCCACAAACTTCAAGTTCTTATTTCTCATATGCCACCTCTTCCAAGAAGACACCACTGAACACCCAAAGGCGGCCTTGTGCCAATTCCCAGCAGCCCATCATGGTTGTTTTCAAGAAGTTATTGTGGCTGAGGTACTTCTGAGAGATTCAATGCTTGTTCTGTGCTGAACCCTGTGAGTTAACATCTCACAAAAATGAGCATGGGAGTTCAGACCAGAAGTTCCTCTCTGAAGATCTTGCTCTTCATCAACAATAGAGAAGGGGAGAAAAGCAGGATGGGCTGAACACAGCAGGACGTGCCACTATCCCTGTTCACTCTTCTCCTCTGGAAAGTACTGTGGGACAGGAACCACTGCCAGTACCTCCTCTGCCACCATCCATTCCTGAGAAGGTTTTGGAGCAAACTCTCCTTTAAGCCATTTCCAGCCACTTGAGCAGCAAGGAAGTAACTGGGAACAAGACAACATGAGTTTAATAAGGGAAAATCCATGTCAGATCAGCCTGATGGATTTTGATGAAGCTGCACGGGTAAGGGATCCCAGATCTACTGCATACTGTGGGAAAACTTCCTTTCCTGCCCTAGCACCTGCTAAATTGATCTTTGAATTGTATGAGAAAATAAAAGTCATTCCCCAGTCCTCTTCATCAGATTACTCATGATTCTGTAGGACTCTGTCCAGTCCCTGAAATAATCTTTTTTTCCAGGATTAGAACACCTAGACAATGTAATTACACTTTGCATGGAAGTCAATCCGTGTCTTTAAATGTCCTCATTGCCCTTCTTGGTAGCTTTCTATTATTAATATATCATTATTGTATACTGAGTGGCAGAATGGTTCATTGTATTCAGAGTCTGGGAGAATCATAAATTTATACAGTGTCCCAATGACCTACTTTTCTTTCTATTTCTTTCCTAATGATTATTAGCATTTGATTTAGCATTTTTTGATGACTTTTGATTTGTTGATCTCTGAGCTGATGTTTTCATGGAACTGTTGCTGTTCTTGAGTTCTCACTTGAGTCTTAATGGTTTGATGAGAACTCACCAGGTTTGTTTTCAGGCATCCACCTTTCCGTTCTTCTCCCCCTTCACATTTATCCACAGCAAATTTATTCTGTGATTTGATTTCTGACTCAGTCTTGTGAACTGTTTTTCTAGTTCTTCACAATTGGTCTTTGTCCTTGTTGCTCTGGAATAGTTTTATATCAGCAGCAAATTTTGTTAGCCTACTAACTTTTGTTAGTGCTTTTTCTAGGTCACTAATGAATGTGTTCAGCAGCAGTTTCCTACAGAATCCTGTTCCTTACCTCTCTCCATTATGAAAGCCACTCGTTTACTCCCACCATTCAGTTCTGACCTTTTAACCATACCAGGACCATCCCTCCTGGCACTCTTGCATAGTTCCTCTTTTCAGGTATAATAGCAGAACTATCCTCAAAAACATCTGAAGTGGCTCCTGTTGCCCTTCAGAGTGGCTCATTAGGTTGTGTATTTTGGTGGGTAGAAAAAAGGGTTCTTATTCTTGCTAAACTTACTAAAATCCTGAGGAAATCTTTAACAAAGCAACTTCTTGTGGTTTTTGGAAGCAGTTTGTGGTTTAGAGTTGGATTTTGCCATGTTATTCTCTTGCCTCACTTTGTGCCTTGAAAGTTTCTTACACTAAAATTGTATGTATCCAGAGAAATTTTCACCAATATAGCAATGACCAGCCACCTACACTGTCAAAGCATGTCCAGGCCCAGACTCATCTTGGATCAAATATGTCTAGATTTTAACTTTAATATTTCTAAGCTCCCACTGTGGTGAGAAGAAAAAGGAGGTTCTTTTATCCTCCACCTATTTTGGGATAGAAGGGATGTCCTAAAAGCTGTTTATCTCTCTATTGATTTCAGGGATAATCTTGTCAGCTGGCTTAACTGACAGTCTCTCACAAATGTGGCTGTGATTAACCCAGCAGAAATTATACTATGTAGGTCTTTAGCAAAGTGATCCTTTTTGATAATAGTACAGTTTTACTGAAATAGTTTTGCATTTTACAAAGTTTCTTCTGCTGGCAGAACTTTTCCGGTCAAGAAGAGTACCGTATCCTGTCTGTAACACAGAGTCTTGCTGACAGGAGGTACAAGTAAACTAAAAGAAACCACAACAATCTGTCCCCTTGGACTGCTAACGTGAATGTCAATATGAACTCACTCTATAGCACTTGTCACAAGGAGTCTTTGGTGCTCCTATATTTACAAAAGCAATGAGGTATTAGCATGGATTACAATTCTGGAATTGTGCATAAATCTAGCAGTCCATTTATGGCTGCTCTTTTTAAGGTCTTGCTCCAGTTTGCTTAACATGAGAATGTGATCGTTCTTTGAGAGTTTCTGTGAAAAGTCAGAAATATGCAGAATTAAAAGCAGTTCTAGCCGTGCTTAGGCCTGAAGCAAATCCTGTCTGATGAGATGATGGCATGAGTATTCAGATTTCAGGAGTTCATGTTGCATCAGTTGGGATAACGTCAAAGCCTTGCTGATGCTAGGAGAAACCATCCTTTCTAGGAATCCTGTTTAAGCAGATCCCAAATCACTGCTGTTCTGGTAAGGTACAGTTTTTGGGTTTTTTTTATTGTGGAGGTGGATACAGCGACTGTGTCCAACTGCAATGGTTGAATGGTGAAGCTCCACAACTCAGGACTGCCTTTTGTGATGGACTCACAGAACCTCTTCCAAGACATACAAGGTCTTCCAAATATAAATTAGCTCAAGCTTCATGCAGAGGCAGGAAGGTTGACAAAGCAGTATAGAATATCCTACACGTATTAACCATCTTAAATGCAAAAGGATGTAATTGTTTACAAACTGAAGTGGCCCAAATAACAGGACCAGAAAAGATGAAGCAATAAACCCCAGGCACTCTCAGAACAGCTGACTAGTGTTAGAGAGGGCAGCTGGGCTGAACAGTGTAGTCAGGAAATTTCCTCAAATCTCTCCTGACTGCTCCATGGGGGCTAGGGGAGGCAGAACCAGATGTTGTCCAGATCTAGTCCATTGCATAAAGGAAAGGACCTTCTTAGATCCCAATTTCTTTCTTGTGCAAGAGGAAATTCAGTCCAAAATCCTCACTTGAGGACGAATTGCCATAACTGTGGAAAGGTGCTCACCTTTTTGCCTTACATTGCATCTGGTGAAGACTGCCCTCCCTCTGTTAAAAGTAGTGTAGAACATCCTTGCTATTGCTCCATCCAAATAAAGTGCTTGTAGTCAGTTGCTTTTGCTTTTTCTCTGCATGGAGATTTCTGAGTGTACCAAGCAGACTGAACTTTTCACAAGAAAACTGCCAAACCCTCATGTAGTCTGTCCTTTAATGACTAGATAAGTAACACGTCTGATCCATAATCTCCTCCTGCTCGTTATTCTCTGGCAGCAGCATATAAAATGAATATCTCAATAAGCTCCTGGAGGGTTGGCATCGTCTCTATTGACTGGCTCTGGGCCTGATGCTCCAGCTCATTGTCATTATGGACAGCTGGAGTAACAACAGAGCACACTCACTGAATAAGAGGGAGCACTGTCATCCAAAAAGCACTTCCCAACAGCAGAGTGACTGTCTGACACAGTACTTACTTGTGAGACACTAGAAGATCTGGGTATTGCCATACAATACCTGAAGGGCAGTAATTACCAAGGAAGGAACACTATAGGCAACATATTTTTCTGGGATAAAAACATTTCATAAAAGTAGGCGAACAGATGGGATGGGATGAAATGGTGGCCTAGAATGAGCAGTGAAGATTTTACAGGTATTGCATCTACATGAAACAGAGCTGAGCTTGGCAATAAAGACATTTTGCCCACCTTTGTGAAACAGCCAGTGCTCAAGAGAATACGGCAGCTGTGCGAGATTACAAAGAAAGATTACATTGTGTTTCAGTTCAGAAATCAATAGATAATATTGACTAAAATATTAAGGAGGATATTTATAAAATATATAAAGTATTTTTGTGTTATCTGATTAAGATTTGGCACTACATTAATTATGTATGAGATTCAAAAGGTAGAGTTAGCCTTGACTCATTCTGGTGGCATGAGTCAAATGATCAAATGTGTCTGTTTTCTAAACACACAGTCATTCCACAACTTCCATATTTATGTTATTAAATAACAGTTGTAGCAACACTGGTTGAAAAGGAACACTGAAGATCTCAAATTACTCTTTATGCAGATATTCCAAGATCCTGTCAATAAATTATATGCATATTTCTTAGTTACATAGAGAATGCAAGATAGCAGTCATAAGACCAGCTTTTGTTTTTCATAGAAATAGAAGACTGTCCTAAGGAGACTCAACCTGGACTGTTATAGAACTCCTCATCAATAATGCATCTGCGCACACTCCCTATTTCAAGGAAAGAACACTATGTACTTTTGGCTCAACCTAAAAGTTGTTATATATCACAGGAGTGTCAAAACTATGGTTATAATTACAACAGTTAATTAGGACACAGTCATTAGAGGAGGTACAGAACTCCTCAGAAAGTGACAGTGCATATTCTTTTTTTCAGGGTGCTGTGTGTGGGTTCAGGAGCTATCAGGGTCATTAGATGCAGCCAGCACACCCCCACGGAAATCAAGACATTAGTCTAGATTCAACATGAGTAACTGACAGCTCTGGAAATCAAAGGGATTGAGGTCCCTTTTATTGGCATTCAACCAAAGTCAATGGAGCTGCTCCAATTAATATTGGTTGGCCTGAGGCTCCCATCCACTGAGCATATCCAGTATATATCCATAAACACTGAAAGTACCATCTTTTTAGTGCTTTAACAGTCTTCCTGAACTGTGAGAGGGCAATAGTAAAGTATATAACTGTGGAGAATTGCCAAAACATCCTATGATAGTAACCATTGTATTTTAGGTCAAGGACTGTCTTTTTACCACAGAGCCTAGAAGGATGTCTTGTAGTACCTCTTGTATTTGCAGGAACTTCAAGACAAGATCCAGCACTTCCAGAAAACAAAAGCAGCCACAGGAGAACAGTTTCGATGACTATACTGTGTTGAAACATCAGAAATTCCCAGATCTGAAATAACCACGCTGCAGGTGTTATAAGCACAGGATCAAGGATGAAGCTGAGGAATGAAACATCAGTAGCATAGGATCATATTATTATGGAGTCATACATTAAGACTAAACAATTACAGAGAAATCTGTTCAGGCAAGACAGTCCTACCATTCACTATGTATTATTTGGAATCTAAATGTTTCCTGTTTCTTTTAATATCTAGCAAAAAGGATAGAAAGGACAGGGATAGAAAATGGAATTAATTTCCTCTTCAGAAGAAGCAAGCAAAGGAAATATCTCCACAATATTTTCTTGTAGTTTTTTTCTGTATAATTCTAGAACCCAAAAAAAGTTTGAAAAGTGGCAGTGTGAACTGAAGTTTAAATTGAAAGATACATACATATATATGCATATACATATATATGTCTGTGCATCACCACAAAGAACATATTGGAAAACAATGATCTTCTGCAGGACCATTTTCTTAGCTGAAAACTGAAGGTCTGCCTAACAATAATAATAATAAAATATAATGAAAAATATGTCACCAGCCTTAATGCACAGGTAATGCAGCCAGAAGATTGTCAGAAAACAAATATAGGGTCATAATTACAGAATTTCTTGGACTTTTCACCAAAGCCTGGAGGGGTTAATTGAAGAAGATAATAAAATCACCCTGTATAGGGATTTTGACTTCAAAATATTCCTTATGGAGGTTATGTTGCTTCCATTCACTCTCAGCAACTACACCATTTGCACTCAGATTGTGATCTTTGTCCACCAGTCTAATGATCGTTCAGATTTCCCACTTCCTTGTTCAAATCTGGAGTGCTAATATCTGTGGTGTAATGGCTTTTTTGGTAAAAATCTAGATGTAGAAGCATTTCTTGGAGCTGCTAATTTTCTTGCATCATCTGTCTTTGATATCTTTGCAGCTGCTAATTTGTGGAAAAGGTCTTTTCCACTTCCTCAGCTCACTCATTCTTCAATTTGTTGTCATCTCTAATCTTACTGTCCCTTCTAGTGAATTTTCTCTAGTTTAATAAAGATTCTTCAGGAATTTTGCATCACAGATAGCATTACAGATTCTGCAATTACTCATGTGGAAAGATCCATTATGACTCCTGGAATAAATATTGGGGTTTTTTAACATAAACTTTCATGTTCCTAGGATTCGTATTCATTGGTACCATCCAAAGTAATGCTTCTACAGGATCAATGCAGGAAGACTATGCTGTCCCTCTTTTCCTTGTCATGTCTAGCACACAATATTTCAACAAACTGTAGTCACAGAATTTTCTCTAAATGCATCAGATTACAGGGGTAGTAAACGAACTGAGCCTGAATCTCAGGTAAAGGTTTTAAAGCATAAGAAAAGCTTCTGCAGGTTAGGATGATTCATGAGCTCCCTGTTGGTGACAGATATACTAACAAGTAGTTAGTATATCTACTATCTGTACCTCTCTTTTCTTCATGGGATTGTCTACTGGAATTGACCTGGAAATGGGGAATGATGAGAGATGCTAGTATTTTCCTCTTGTATTTGAAAAGTTTGATAGGCATAAGTTAATAGCCACTGGGGCCTCAAATGAAGAGATATCCTTGGCTACACCTGTGTCTTTCATGAGCAAAGTACTTTCCATAGACTTTTCTGGGCTGTCTTGTGGTTTCAGAGTTTCTGCACAATGCTTAAGGATCCCTAGCCAGCAACATTCATGGCTTTACCTATGCCCAGGCTGCCCAGGTGTCACAAGCAAGCACCTATGCCTGCAGTAAGGTGCTGAGTACTTGCAGCAGTGCAGCTTTCAGAAAGCTGTTTCCTCCTCTCATCTTTGGAGTGTGCAATGTGGATTCTATCAAATTTCATATGCAAAATTCATATAACCTCTATCCTTTCTTAGGATCATCTTGACCACAGTAGGTTTGTACTTATTTTTCTGTCCTTTCCAACGCCATTAGTACTTTGTACCAGGATTTACTCCAGCATGACTCAGAATCTAGGGAAGCCATTAGATGGTCCTTCTTCAGGTTGTTGGGTCTGCAAGCACACCTGTGCCTTTGACTTGAAATACATCAGCAAGTCTTTTCTAAGTCCTTGACCAGCCAGCCATCTCTCTGCAGTGAATCCACTTCACACCTCATTTGTGCTTTCAGTGTGCAATCAGTAAATCTCTTCACTAACTGGGCATGAATGGAGTAATTTTTTTTTTTTAAACTGTTGATATTTGTAGTAGGGAATAGCAGGGGCTTTACTGTGAAGACATACGCTTCCATTTTAGATGAGCAGGCTGTTTCAATTTACAGATGTTAACCTGCAACTTGTTGAAGAGAGTGGGCACCATTATGACCAGTAAGACTTGATCATTTCTAGCAGCAGTGAAAATTTTTTTAGACAGATGTCTTAAATCTGCAGAAATAAGTCTCATCAATGAGGAACATTGGCTTTAAATAAGGGATGCATACATATTATCTCAAAGGTCAATATACTTTATTAGTCTTGTCAGTTATAATTATTAGAAGTATAAAAAAAGGACTATGTGCACCTGAGTGCTTCAGCTGTATGTAAAATTCTTGATGAAGCCAGTTGGTCTACTAGAATACACAAGTTTACATCAATGTAGAGTATTGCAGATAATAGCTGCATTTTTTACATACAACTTGTCTTCCTTTTGATGCATAAATTGATATATTGCCTTTGAAAGAGGTACACAAGTTCACAGTGATGCCATTTCTCCCACTTTTTCTTCCTTATGTGGATTATCTAGGAAAAGGACAGAAATCAGAATAAGCACTGTTGAACCGGACTATATCCACATGCCTGGACTGTCAGCTTCAGCATTCAGGTGCAGTTCTCTTTAAGAGCTGATTAATTTTAGAAACATGGCCAAGTATGTGAAACACTACTAACACTTCAAATTTGATATGACCAGTCAAATGCTAAGAAAGCAATGAAACATCAAGGGTACTAGAAATCCTATTTTGCAGTTAATGAACTTTTGTTTCTGTTCATTGCATATATCCTATAGAGCTTTTTGTTTTGGTGGCAAAAGCACTGCTGTCATCAGAAGAGGTAGATCAACCCCCTGAAACCAATTTCTCACCTTCCTCCCACCAACAGTCCTGCTGCTAAAGAATAAGGAGTAGAAGGGCAAATAGCTCTAGGTGTTCAAATAACTTCCCCAAATCCTTATTGCACCATTAAAATAGGGTGGCCATTAACATTTACGAAAAAACATGGATCTGTACCCTTTGCTGGGAAAAGCTATGGTCTTGTTCCAAAAATAAAGATGAAAAAGGCCAAAGCTATTATTCACAGGTAGGATTCATTCAGTCTTGTGATGTAGACTTTCAACAGCAGAGGAAACTCTCTTTATCAGGCACCTGGAATATATTGTCCCCAGGGACTCTGAGATAAGAAAGCACATTTTTAGCTTCACAGTCAGACTTGGTGTGATTTGAAATGTGATAACATTTCTCCAGCTTGCTGTAAGAATCATTCATTCATTATTTAGCCATATCTTCAAGCCCCCTTAATCAAGGGATCTTTTCCTCTCTGTCAGGCAGCTGTTGTGTTGTATGTTCCCAATTTCTTTATATTTCTGCCTTCAGCACTGTTATCTCTACCTTAGACTACCCAAGTGTTCAAACATGGTGTCCTTATTTTACCTTTGTAAGAAGAGACGGGGTGAAAAACAATTATGTGGTGGGTGTTTAATGTGTTTCTGGAAGCTATTTCTTGCTTCAAGTCTGGGCTTACCCTTTACTAGAATGTTAAAAAAAAAAAAAAAAGAAAAAAAAGGGCAAAACAAGAGGGAAGCTGCCATCTTTCAACACTTGCTGTAAAACCCTTTACTTCACTCTTTTCCCTGCCTTTACAGTACAGTTATTAGCGATGTTCCTAATTGCTTTCATCATTTTAACCCCTCCAAATCTCACTTGACGCTACTCCTATGATTTGAAAAGAATGAAGCACTTTATTTGTACTGAGGTGAGAGTGGCATGAATTATGGAATTGTCACTTCAAAAGCCTTTTGTGACATTGTCAACATGTTTTCAGAGGCCATTTCAATATAATTCCAAATTATCTTAACTGAAAAAATATATTCATCCTGATAGCAAGTTTCATTCCTTCTTACAAGAAGATAAATTCAGATTTTTTTCTTGAAGTTTCCTTCTGGGGCCTCCCCCTGACACCTACAAGGGTATCAAAGCCTTCATAACCCTCCAAGAACCACTCAGCTGCACAAAAACGAGTGGGACAGCTTGCAGGAGCTACAGGTTGAGGTAATTATACACTTGACTGCTCAGTCCTGACACATGATGTTGTGTTGTCCTTGTAAAATAGACTGAAGTTCACAGTTATGTGCGTTTAGAGGTAGTAAACAAAGCATCTACATCAATGTTTCAAACAAAATACTGTTCACACCCTGCAAATCATTAAGGTATTTATGTGTAGTGTTGCAAAGTTTAACTTCAGAAGGAAGAACTTTGAGGAGGATTGGTCTTTTTCCCACATTCAAGGCAAACCACAGAATCACAGAATGGTTGAGTTTGGAAGGGATGTCTGGAGGTCATCTGATCAAACCTTTTGCTCAAGCAAGGCCACCTCGAGCCAGTTGCCCAGGTTCATGTCTAGTTGTTTTTTAGTAGCTCTAAGGAGGGAGACTCCACAACCTTCCTGGGCAAGTCATACCAGTGCTCGGTCACCCTCACAGTAAAAAAGTGTTTCCTTATAGTCAGACAGAACAACCTGAATTTCAGTTTGTGCCCATTGCTAACGGCAATGGACAAATTAATCAGAAAAGTTTATGGAATCAGGCCTGAAAATATGACTTTGAATATACATGTAGTACTCTTCACTATGCCAAATTTAACATTAGATTTCTTTGCCTTAGCCTGCAAACTCTGGACAGTGTATAAAATTTAGGCTTACAGAAAGACAAAATAAAAAAATAATGTTTTGATAATTTTGTGTTTACAACTCTTTTATTTAACAGAACTTTTCTTTGTCATGTAAACTGAGACTACATTTATCGTGAGCTCTGTAGAAGCAAAGAAACAATTTACATTTTTATGTTTTCTAATTTCATATCATTGTCAGCTTATTAGAAGACAATATTTACTTAGAATGGATAGTTTTTACATTCGCATATTATTCAATGTGTACCTGTCATTACTCATAGTAGAGGATCTTTGGGTCAAACAGGGCCCTCAAACACTCATTGTTTAAGAATATGCTGGTAAGAACAATTGAACAATCCCATTTAGAAGACAATGAAGAATTGCTGCATATATTTCTCGACATACGGTTACTCTCATTATGAGGTCTATCTACTACATTATCTGAACATGCAGTACAAGGACTTATCTTTATGCCCATTGATGTGGAGACATTTCACTGAAGCTGCATGGAGTGCATCCAAAAAAGTAAATTTTTCTGCAGTTTACACCAAGATCAATCATTTCTGTACATCCTCCCATCCACTACACAGTTTTCACATCACCACATCAGCCCTTTTCTCAACAATCCTATGCATGGAGTGACAATTGTTTCCAGTGGTGTCAAGGCCTTCTCTAAGTCATTGATTTTGAAGCAAGGACCACCATGCTGAAGCTGTAGTCCACATTTTACCCTTTGAGAAACCTCTGGTACACTTGGAAACTGCCTTAGAGAACAACGACCCAGTGAAAAATGTGATAGATATACAACGGCCAAATGGTGATGGAAAAATGTTAATGACATAGATTTCCTGTCCACATTTAAACATAGTTCTGCCACAAGATGGTCTATTTAATTAAAAGCATACTAAAAAAGTTCTCAAAACTGCCTTACTCTAGAAAAGTTGAGAAGCGTGTGTAAGATTCACATTTCCTGTTTGTTGCTATCAGTGTATTGAACTATGCAGTTTCCCTCCAGACTTGGATCAGAGGCCACGAGCTAAGATGTCTGATTGCACAAACTTTTTTGGTCACAGTTCACAAACCAACCCTACTGGAGACATCCCAAATACCCTCAGAAAAATCTACTTCCAGTTTCCTATAATTTTATTTAAAGCATCCTGCCTGTGAACGTCTTGTCAGTTTAAAAAAAGCTCATGCAATGACCCAAAGTCCTGATCACCCCTTGGCTGGTAATTGGCCTCAAATCAACTTGGTTTTGCCTCGATCATTTGTCAGTGGCTCAATTAATTGTACATTCCACTCTTGCTAGGCAACAGCAAGAAAAACTGAGCAAGAATATTGAATTGTCATGAGGTCTCTGACACCATTCCTTCTCAGTGAAAGCATTTTATATTGCCAACTTCTATAACATCATAGTTTACCTGAAGAGAGAGTATTGGCTCCGTCTGGCATCTGTATTCCCTCTTTCCTCCACAAATCCTTGCCTCACTCCCTCCCTTGCCACAGTGATCATTCTGGGAATAAGCCATGTGACTCTACAGGGCTTGTACCCAGTAGCTTCAGTCATTGGAGAGCAGGAAGAAGAATTTTGCTTCTTAATTATACTATTGTAAGAGGTAGATGGGAAAAGAAATTGGAAAAATCCTGCTTTTAGAGTTAAATCCTCAAGCACTGGTAAGAAGTGAGCAATTTAAGGTTTTTTTGTAGGCCTGTAATGCATGGAATCACAGAAATATTAGTTGGAAGAAGCTTCTGGAGGTCTCTAGTCCCAGGCAAAGTTTCTCAAGGAGCACAAATACACACTGGTAGTGTCAGGAGGTTGCTGGCATTTTGTCTGCTGCTGCTTTAGGACTATTTATGGCAAAATTGAAACAATATAATAAAGGCTTTCTTTCCAAGACAACAAACAAGGTCTGTGCTCAGTGAGGTAGGTGCATGCCTTTTATAGAGAGCTACAGGAAACCTGAAGCGTAGAGCATGTTACTGTCCCTGATGGTCAGATTTTCACTCCGTCTTTTTTCTTTCAGCAGAGGTAGTGATACCTAGCACAAAATACCTAGCACAAAATACCTAGCACAGTGAGGCCACTCACTGAATGTTTTGGTCTCACAACGGGCAGTGCGCCATGCCATTTACACCATGCGGAGAACTTGGCCTGTAAGCCCTGCAGGCATGGGAAGGCATAGGCATTACCCAGGGCTGAAGTATTGTATATGTAAGAAGGCAATGAAACAAGGTGTCTATAGGGTGTTCATGGCCCATCACAAAGCAGGAAGGGCATGGACTCTGTAAAAAGTCTTTTATACACTAGGATGTGCTTTACCGAATTTCAGATGACCCCAAATCACCCAAAACAAATACACTGGCTATCCAAGTTACTTCAACACTAACTGCTTCAAGGTGTCTATCTAGTCTCTCCTTCCATTTAAACAGATCACAACTGTCCAAAAAAAGAGTTTCTGAGGATCTCTGTGCTGAGGGGTCATTGGAATGAGCTTGATAATGATCAAAGAAATGTGGCTTTCAGGAATAATCTTGGCATAAATATTGCACTACTCTTTCAGTAGCCTATAGGCCAAAATCAAAGCTGCCTAATTTCATCCTTCCAAGCCACCAGTCAGCCATACCTTCAAATGCCTTCCCAAGACTGCCCTGATTTTTCTGGTTTGTAATTTAATTAGGAACCTATCTGAGGAAACTGTAAAGGATTGTACCTCATAGCTGGATGTGATCCATCTGTTAGATGGAAAACTAATAGCTCTGGGACTTCTTATGATTCTGTAATTCTCCAGCATTGAACTAAAAAACCTCCAATCCAGCCACTGATTCCAGGTTCCAAATTGATGCTAAAAAAAGGCTGCAAAATTTTTACAAAGTCAGAAGAGAGTTTGGAATATTGCAGTTCCTGGTTTTCAACATGAGAATCAAGAGTGCAAAGTGTACAACACTTCCAAGAAAACAGATCTTAGTATATAAACCTCCCCAAATCAGTTGCATTTTCTTGTCTTCCTCAGTCTTGTCCGTAAAAGTATTGCTCTGAGTTCTATGTATTATATTTTTTGTAATCTTCTAAACACAAAAGAGATAAAGAATTCATTTCATATCTCTTACTATGCTACATGACATACTATCATTGCATCTTGTGGCATTAGCAGTGCAAGTATCTTTGTGAAATGCTTATATCCTCACTTTGTTTTTTCCTACCAATCAAACCTCACTTGCACTTACAGTTACTCCCAAAGTAGGAAAGTGCCTTGCAAATAACGTGAGATTCTCTCCACATTATCTATGTTCACAACTAGTGCAACAGTGAGGACTTATAAGTCTGACATACCTGTGATTAATTTGACACACTTAAAAATGAAATATAAATTCCACTGAGCATGACTCAGGGAATTAACAGAAAGAAGTAACTTGTCATATAGGAAAACTTTAACAATTCTGAACATCATATTCTTCCCAAAGTTATATAGAATTACTTCAGATTCGCTCTATCAATTTTAAGATGTTTACTCCAAATTTATACTCACACATTTGGGTTCTAACCTGGCCCAATGTTTTTATATACTGCCTCCTCAAATTTCTTTCAATTTTTTTTTAGCCCTTTTCTGCAAGCTTATCTCCATTATTTCTGGGCAAAAATTAGTTGCCGATAAAAGTAAAACTTCTAGTCATCCATGCAGCAGCTCTTATTCTTTGGCTTGACTAATCCTGAAGATCATTCATGATATTTTGAACAGTAAAGTGCTCATTTTTAGAAACAGTCACAATAAAAATCCTTTTTTCTCAGAAACCAAGAGCAAATGAAAACTTAATCAAGTAGCATGGTTTTCTTTTTAATGGCAAACTTACATCTTTGGAAAAATACTCAGCAGAAAGTTATTCTCTTTTATCATGAGGTAAAGATGACATCTCCCATGGAGAATAACTACAAGTGTCCCAGCAAGGTGTCCTTACTTTGGTTTTTCTGTGACCATGAGATATAATAAAAAAAATATTTTATACATATGAAGGGAAATTACAGTAGGGGCAGAGAAATTAGATATAGAGAAATTTCTGCTCCTAGTCCCAGTTAAACTTTGACCTGGACTAATTGCTGAATTTCTTGCATTGATCTAGAAACTTGTTAAAATGCTGAGCAAAAACTTCTTTCAAAAAACTTACATGTAGTTGAGCTACATGAATGGTCCCTTCTCAGCCATCACTAGCCCACAACAATACTGAGCAAGCAGTATGCTGGAAACAAATCATACTGTGTCTTCCCTGTCAGCCTGATGAAATAAGTCCTGTTAGCTACAGCTGTAAGCAATGAAAGTCTCACTGGCAACTTTTTGCTATTCAGCCATGCATTAGAGACTGTTAATCTATGAACACCACACCTAAAGCAGCAAGAGGCACACATGGATTATTTTTTCTACCAGGTCTACATGCATCTGTTTAGACACGCTCACAGGAATGGAGAACTGCTTTTTGGCATGTATAAAACCAAACACTACCGGCAAACTGATTAGAGAATATATTAAATGTCATACACCAATTTCTGTATTAAAAATCTGCAATACAGGGTACAATTTTTCCCGCCTCATCTGAAAAGGGTTGTGTAAAATCCTAATTGAGGAGAGTAACCTAGAATTGAAGAAACTCCCCAATAAAACCTTTTCCCTGTAACTGATCTGAATAAAAGGAAACAAAGCAGAAGCAGAAGGCTGACCTAGTCAGATTGCACACTTTCTTGGAATGGCCTTTTACTCTTGAATCATAAAAAGACAACAAAATGAGAGAGGAAACACATTTCTCACTGCTATGCCATAGCCAGTACCAAGATTCTCAGCATGCTAAATATTTACTGTTATATGGAACTACTCTTGGAATAAGTCACATTACTGGGTGTCAACTTCACCTTTCATATGTCTCTACTGAGCTGGAAAAAGCACTGAGGAGCAGGCTGGAGTAGGAAATCAGTTAAGTGAGATAATTTTTTTCAAACGACTTTACTAAATTAACCACAGCTGTAGTTGTCTCGATAAACAAAACCCTAGAATAAACATTGTGTTTATTTTTATCACATGACATTCAAATATAGTATTTGTGGCAGATACATTGGTAACATTCCACACTGCACCTAAGTGGTTGAACTCATTTAAGTGATGTAACTAGCTTTTAGTTAGAAAAACTAAATTCATCACATGCATTTTTAGAAGTGAAACTGAATAGGGAGAGTATTCTTTTTCTTCTCAGGATGTATGAGTTACTGGCTTACACATCAGTACTCAGTTACATGAGTAAGTGAGTCGTGCTAACCTGTCAGTACTAAGGAACGTCTACCATCCCAGGTTGTAGTGTAGTAAAAATGTCATCTGGCTTTATTGAACAAGAATCCTTACAGAAGAAGCAAGCCAGCCTGGCTTGAAGCAAACAAATTTCTAAAAGACAGTTGCTTGCAGAGAGTGGTTCTGTCAGTTAAGGGATTTTGGCCAGACAGGAACTTCAGCTGTGAGAACTGGCTTTGGAAAAGCTGTTGAAAGAAGCCACATGAGAAAGTTTATATGTGAGCATGCAAGAGGGATGCAAGTATGGAAGGGATCAATGGTAGGGGACAGTGGAGCACAAGGTCAGGGAATGGATACTCTGTGCCATTCAAATACAGCTCTGATTCTGCAGAAGTCCCTTATTTAGCATTTCATGTTGGGTAACTCAACGGCTTCATAAATGCCTCACTAATAGAAAACACCAGACTTGGAGATTTTAGGGCATGTGAAAACTGATGCATGTGATAAGACAGCAGCTTTCTCCTTAGCATTATCTCTGTCCTAAGTGGTTCATCTGCTTTCACTGCCCAAGGAACGAGAAGGTATAGGGAGAGGCAACGTGAAGCATTAGAAGAACAGGGATGAATGTACATTTGAGAATCTGGAGAAAAGTTGCCAGCTGCATCTGTAGGTGCCACAGAGTTACCTTCAGTGCCCAAACAACAGGTATTAGAAAGGGGGTGGGATGTGTTGGTGACAGCAATACAATACCTGGTTGTTGGTCAAGAAATAAGGAGGAACTAACTCAGACCTGAATACTACTAGAAAATTGACATAGGAGATGGATATCCCCATAAAGTAAGGTTATGGAGAACAGAAGGTGAAAAGTATAACGTGATCCACCAAGCAGTATTGACTACAGATCCTCACTTTACATTTTCAACACTACCTTTGAGCCCTGGCTCTTTTCCAGGCTCCTAGGCCTTCATTGGAAAGGGACCCGTTATAAATTGTGGCTCATGTAGAAAACACACAAGTGTGAAGTTGTCCTCTGTATTCTCATCTTGTGTTATGTTTCATTTGTGGCTTTTGGTCTTTCATTAAGGAGACCTTCTATTCAGCTACACAGTATTGGGGAGAATTTTCATTGCTGAAGGCATTTATGAGCTACTGTCTGGGCTGCAGCCTTGCCACCAGCAGACAAGCATCTCAAAGAGTGCCAAACCTCTCAAAGAGCTTTCTTTCCACTTCCTCCTCTCTATACTTAATTTTCCTCATTGTGGAGCCAGAGAAGTTGTCTTGGTTTACTGCAAGTCATATTTTGGCACTAAGATTGCCAGAATTTCTTTTGAGATCTCCTGAAGTGAGGTTGTACTATCATCTATGCCTTTGGCTATGGGAAGTGTTTCCATTGAGATTCATTTCCCTTTCTACAGAATACGTACGTACATTGATGTTAGACCACTTCATCCACAGCCCCACACTGTAGTCCTCCTTGTGGATCATATACTGTTGGCTGGCCATGCAACGGCCTGTATGCACTTTAATTCCTATGGCCAACTGAGTTTATTCTCATGAATGACAGCTACTAGTATAGACAAGGCTGAGTGAGGATACCTCCTGTTCGTTGAAATGGTAGCCATGAACAGAGGGTTCCTGTGTGGTTAGTTTCTGTTAATTTTTTTGCTACCACTACAAAATCCACTTGTCTCATCCCAGTGGATGGGACACATCCTCTCCTACCAGACTATTACAATCAGGCTGATTCAAGACCCAAAATTCTGCCATATCCTTTCTCATAAAAAAACTGCTTTTCTTGTCATAAAGGTGCTTTTTATAATCCCCTCTGGTATAATTCACTATCGATGCATCTTTGTGGTGTGGTATTCCAAATTTTACCAGTTGGTTGAGTAAGAGGAAGGAAATTCTTTAAATACTGCAACTATCCTTGGAGCAGCTACCAGTGAGTACTCAATTCCAGAGGGTCAAGAAGGGCTCAGATGACTTTCGGTAAACCAAATTTCCTGCACATTCCTGCTGTCAAAGCAGCCATTGGTCCCTTAAACCAGCTCTCACCCAAACATTTTTAATCATCCCCCTGAGCCCTATTCAACAGCAATTAACTTGTCAACCGAAGGCTCAGTTACACTTTTTGCAAAGGAAATTATTAACGCACTTGTTAGCAGTTTGTTATTGTGTGTGTGGGAACAGTTTAAAAAGACAGCATGGGGTGCTTTTCCTTTAGGAGCCACTGGAAAGAAAAAAAGTTTAGAAAATTAATTTGAAAAATGAGTCTTTTGAATCCCTGAACATCAGACATTTGGATTTTCTGCAGGATATTTTTGTTAGTTCAGATAATTGAATAAACATACTGCTCACAACACCTCTTATCCATCTGCTCTGAAGCGAGTGTAACATGAGTTTTTCTGTTTCCTTTCAGGACAGCCTATCCAAACCCTGACTCAGCAGCATGTAACTTGAAGACAGGTCACGTACTTCACCAGGCTGCTCACATGGGGAGGCAGGTCATGATTTTCTCAAAGCCTGAGATGCTTTCTGCACCCAGCCTTATAAACCTGCGCTGTCCCCAAAGGCAGTCAGTCTGCAGATCACACCTGGTACTCTGCAGGGCCTGGACCCACCAACAAATGTCCCAGGATTAGCAAGCTTCTACTGAATCTCACAGCATTGTGGTGATGGCCAGATGATAAGGGTACTAGGTCCATGGACATCACATCTTACGTGCCTTGAAGTTGTTACAAGAAGCAGAGAGAAACCAGATTTTCCCTCTGAAAGCACATGAAAGTAACTTCAGAGCAGTTTGACCATATGCTTCTGACCAATATATTCTTTGACCTAGGCGCAGTCTCAGGGCCACTTTGTCCCAAAAACATAGGAAGGGTCCATTTGTAAGTGCTCACAAATACCCTAGTACTTGCTGCCATGTCTTGCTGACTGTAAGCCCATGGTCACCAAAAAAAATCATCCCTTGAAGTTTACTTAGGTATGCTAGCACTATACGTGTTCTTGATGCCTCTTCTAGCACTTTATTTCTATGATTTTGTGTAGCAGAAATGAATAACAAGCCAGTAGGTGCTTGGAAAAATATTTTGTTTCCCACTGAAGTAGGCAACAGTTATAAATATCCTCCAGACAGACTCCACCACCACAGTGATGGCAACTATATCATGACAGCAGAAGATATCTCAATATGAGGAGATGAGTCAGGTTGCTTCTGTGAAAACCAATTTACTTATAATCTCAATTTCTACAGTCACTGAGTTATATGACAGGGGAAAACCCAACTTCTTTCCCACTGAAAAAAAAAATACTTTTATGTTGCTAGTGCTAAAACATCACATCTTGAAAGCTATCTCCATTATCCCAACAACTGATTGATTTCCTCCTAACTGTGCCTGTGTGACTCTGCATTCATTTTGGAGCAAATTACACAAAAAAAATACAGTAACAGTTGTAAGAGAAGCCTAGATTACTGTTTTAAAATGGTTTTCCCTTTTTTTCTTTCTTCTACCTAATCCAAAGGAGACATGAGTGCAGAGTTCAAGTTCACAATAGGAAGGAAAAAAGACCAATGTCAATAAACCAAAAGAGCTAAAGAATGTTTATTTATTTGTATTATTTTTGATAGTGTCTGACACACTAGAAGGCTGCGCTGCCATTCAGTGAGCCCTGGACAGGCTGGAGAGTTGGGCAGTGAGAAACCTAATGAAATTCAACAAGGGCAAGTGTAGGGTCCTGCACCTGGGGAGGAATAACCCCATGCATCAGTACAGGTTGGGGACTGACCTGCTGGAAGGCACCTCTGTAGAGAGAGACCCGAGTCCTGGTGGACAGCAAGTTGACCATGGGGCAGCAGTGTGTCCCTGTGGCCAAGAAGGCCAATGGTCTCCTGGGATGCATTAAAAAGAGTGTGGTCAGCAGGTTGAGGGAGGTTATCCTCCCCCTCTACTTTGCCCTGGTGAGGCCCCATCTGGAGCACTGTGTCTAGTTCGGAGCCCCCTAGTTCAAGAAAGGCACAGAACTACTGGAGAGAGTCTCCAGCAGAGGGCTATGAAGATGATCAAGGGAATTGGACACTCTCTTATGAGGAAAGGCTGAGAAACCTGTGTCAGTTTAGCCTGGAAAAAAAGAAGACTGAGAGGGCATCTTATCAAAGCTAATAAATATCTAAAGGGTTGGTGTCAAGAAGATGGGGTCAAACTCTTCTCAGGGGAGTCCAGTGAAAGGACAAGGGGCAACAGAGATAAGCTAGAACACAGGAAGTTCCATCACAATATGGGGAAAACTTCTTTACTTTGAAATTGGCAGAGCACTGGAACAGGATGCACCAAGAGGTGTTTGAGTCACCATCTCTGGAGATATTCAAAATCCTCCTGGATGTGTTCCTATCCAGCCTGCTCAAAGTGAACCTGTTTTGGCAGGAGGGTGGACTAGGTGATCTCCGAAGGCCCTTTCCAAACCCTATAATTCTGTGATGGTGTGATGTTTTCTGTTGAGCAGGATGCATCACCTTGATTTAAGTTTTCTGAATACTGACAAAGTCACTTATATTGCAGATCTTGGTCTTAAAAAGAACAGCTGGGGACAAGTCCTTTATGTTCCACCTCCCAGTTTTCTAGTACTTGCTTTCTTGCTTTTCTATAGCCTATTGTAATCACACTTGGAAAGGCATAAACTGCAGAGGAATACTTCAATGCCATGCTGCCTTTGCCCATGATATATAATGCTAGCAGATGGACATTGGCTCAGTCCAGACTAGGTCCAGGAGTTTGACATTAACGCATGCAGATCCGTCACATCTACCTGATTAAACCTATGTGGAATTTTGTATCATGTATCATAATGAACAGAATAAAATGTGAAAGTATTTGGAAAGAATCCACTTTTCTAAAACAACACTGACGAACAGCAAAAACATGATATTTTTTGCTTACTATAATATTGTATATTTTATTCTGGATTGTTAACATTTCTTTGTGTCACATGGACAAGACCTTCTATTAATGGAAATCCAAACCCACAGCAAGGAAGAAGCATTTTCTGCCCTATTTCTGACAGTTCTCAACTGAGGAACATGTCAGACACAATATAGCTTTGCAATTACACAAGGCTTTAAAAGATGCTGGCAGATGTTTTGGGAGTTTGGCTTTCAGTATCAATAAGAAAACAAATCCATTACAGTTTCCCATCGAGTCAGAGTGATACTAGAACAGGACAGGGTATTTTTAGTACACTTATATTCTGTATCACACACCTAAGGCTACAGCTAATAAATATTTTTCTTCCTTTTGTTTGCTGAGTTTTCCAGTAGTATATTGACCAATTTATAATCGGATACAATTACAATTCATCAACAACTTTCCCCTCTAGAATTACATAAAAGACTCTAGTATTAGCATTTTTTCCTGTATTGGCAAAGTGTATGAAACAAAAAACATGAGCCCTTCAGGATCCTACCCTCAAGAGCATAGGTGAAATGCACGGCCATGCAGTGCAGCATGTTCATAGCTCCTGGCAAGCCAAGGTGTCCTGAAAATGGTGGTGCTATCATCAATTCTTGTCTAGATTAAAATAACAGACAGCACTGTGCCTGGAAAATGGATGAAGCTGACAGAGAGGAAGACCTTGTTCTCCAACGATGAATTCCTACAATCTTTAAGCTCTTTCCCCATTAAGAAAATTGTTAGAATAATTGTTGGGTTTGAAGGAGAATCACTCATGAATGTAATCTGTTTTCCTGTATATGATTCTATGATTCTATATAATTTTATACTATTGTAGTCATATAATTTTATACTATTGTAGTCATATACATCTTGGTATTTGAGGTCCACCTGAGGCTTCCTTTTTGCTCTTGAGGATGTTTCTCAGATCAGCCTTTGCATTTTCCCCTTATTTTTAAGAGTTCCAGTTTTCCAGACAGTTTCTTTTATTGTTAACATATACTTTTTTTCTTATTTGTCTGTAAAGGGTTTTGGGGTGGCAGCAACAAAAAGCTAACTTTTTGGCCAATAAGTTTGTGATACATTAATAATAGTTTGATGAGCAGAATATATCTCCAATAATAAACATAAATAACTTTGACACACACTAGAGGTTGTTAGGCGTGTCTGTCTCAAGGCAGAACATTCCTAGAAGTTTAATTTAGAGAAACTGCAACTTGAATTCAGAGAGTCAACATCAAGCTGAGAAACATATGAGGATTATGAAGAAGTTGCTGATTTCACTAAGGTGGAAGAGAAGACGGTAACATGATGCTGAATAAGAGTATGTTTAATTAGTAGAACCCCTCTGTCTTTCTCACAAGCCTGGAAGCAGATCACTACAAGGTGGCAACGCAGCTGGAAGAACTGAAAAACCCCTGAATTTACTATACGTTTATTGAAAGACCGTGATGTTTGTTCTGATATCCCAGTCTTTTGGGCAAATACCTAGCATATCACTCTTCCCATCAAGGTGCTTTTATCCCTACAGTGATGGTAAAATAAAAGATTTATTTAATCCCCTCAAAAAATTTCCCATAACTTTGTGAAAAAAAAAAATATGTGATCACGTATTTGGAATAGTCCAGATATTAACTGTATTGTTTAAACTTTTTTGAGTGAAATGATAGTGTATCTTTCCAAGAAGGATCTGGACTTCTGAGTTTTTACCTCATTTTTCTCTCTGCATTTTTGACCTGGACACATTCAGCCTTCCACAAATCCCTCGCTTTGAACATGACCAGTTATTATTTTTCCCAGTATTTTTCACATTGACTAATACTATTCACTGTCTTTCCCATCTCTGATGTCTGAGCTGGCCAGTGCTCCCACCCTAGGGATAGTTCTTTGGGGGTATCACATCTCTGATCCGAGCCGTGTTATAAATGGCATAGTGAGCCCCAAACTCTAAGAATGCACAAGAGAAGAAAAGAAAAGCCATCAACTCTTCTCTCAGATGTAACACGTCATTTTCATGCTGACACGTTCATTTTGTGTCAGAAGAAAAATTGCCCTGTTTTGCTTAACACCAATATCTATTCCTATTTACTGCTGTGCTCAATTGCATTAAGAATTCAATGTACTTAAGCACGGACCTGAGTTTATTCAGTGTAAATACATGTCTTTTGAGCAGTGAAGCTATCAAACGACCGAGTTAGCACCAGCTGAAGATCTAGATTTTGTACAACTGGTTATTTACTTGAGCAGATCTACTGATTCCTGCCATTTGAAAGTTTAGCTCTGAGAGCAAGTTCATTTTTAAACACTGTTGTTGACAAACACAAAAACATCACCCAAACCCCTTGATTTGAATATGCCTTATTTCTTTTTATGCCGCCTTCTTCTTATATCAGCTTTTTAATTTTTCACACCTTTCTCGAAAAGTAAGGATAATTAGCAGGAGAAATTCTAGTTTACATGGACTTCTGCTTTGAGTAATACTGGAATAAATAATCATCTTCCTCTAAATAATAATAATAAAAAAATTCATAGTAAAAGGCTTATTCTGATGTTGTTAGGAAATATGCATGAAAACGTCCTCTGATTCTGAGTGCCTATGTGTTGCCACTGCACTGTGACTGTTGACACAAAACTGAATATGATCCTGAGCCAGAGTCTGTTATTCTTTCCTGCAGTTATACCTTCCTTTTCTTTTCTCTGGCCAGAAGAACAATGCGGGTTTATCTCCATAATATGTCTAATTCACTGCGGTCCTGTTTCAAAATTATTCATGTGGAGCCGAATGTCTTTATTTCCTAGTGATGTCAGAGGTGAATAAGAAGTCTTTGTATTAAACATGCTGCTGACTAGCCTGAAAGGTTGAACTTCCAACTAAAATTGTTTTTTCTCATCATCTCTTTTATGAAGCCTTGATACTACTTTGGGAGGACAGTCCAATCAAGCTAACTTCTGCTCCTTTTGCCTGTTCTTTTTCTCTCTCTTTTTTTTTTTTTTTTTTTTGTGGGCGGGTGGTGTCTTCTGTGGGGAAGGATGGGTGGGAGAGTTTTTGTTTTAGTGGTTACTTCTGCTTTTTGGAAGAAGTAGAATGAATGATGACTTTGTTGGAACTTTGGCTGGTGTGAGTGCTTTGCTTATAGCTATCTGGAGGTTGTGTGTTCAGGTGATGAGGTTGCGGTGGTGGGACTACTCTGGGCAGTCAGCACTGGTCTCAAAACTTTTGAGTGTGGAAGAAGGCAGTGAAGGCCATCTATTGTGAAATAGTTCCCACACTTTATTGGTGTTGGATGACCTATGTTTGAATGTGCTTATTGCCTGGGAATCCTCATGACCTACTCAAGATACTAACAAGCGGGACAAAAAAACCCATGCATGTGGCAAAGTCATTAGCAAGGTCTCCAAGTCCATTCTCCAGTATTCCTTCAAATAACACTTAGGGAAGACTTTAAGCACATCTAGGCCTTTGTGTTTTGCAGGTCACCAAACTGCATGGGAGCCAATGGCTGTGTGTACACTGGGGTCCACTGTGGACTTCTGTGTTTTATAAATAAGGCTTTAGTTTCTCAGAAGCCCCTTCAGGTATAAAGGAAAGGGGACACTGAAAATATTTTAACTTTGGACATGCAGTGACCCCACTGGAAGGTATCATTTAGAGGAACCCCACAGCTGCTGTAGCTTAGTGAGAGCTTTTGGTGAGCTCTCTCCTCATAATTGAGCATGTGAATGTCTTTCTATATTATTGGTGCCATTGGAAGGCACACAAACTCTTGAAAAGTGCTTCTGCAAGTGCAGTCTTAGGGAAGAAGAACTGGATCATATTTCTAGCAAGTCACACTGCTGTAGAAATATGAATTAATAGAAATATCCTCAGAGTTGTAGCTCTTGCAGGACCATGATGAGATCTGGTCTAAATTACCTAACACTGTTTGGTGATCTCTGCATTCAGGAGATAATGAACTATCCAAGATAAAGCTAGAGCTAAAGGAGTTTGGTTTGTGAAGGGTGAAGGTCCTTTCCCTTAACTTCAGCTTGGATATAATCACATAAAGGTATCTGGGCAACATCAGCTTCTTCTCTCACCAGTAACGCCTGGAAAATATGAGGATACTTTTGGAGAGCAATTCATCCCACCTAACTTAAAAAACACTCTCTAGACACTTTGAGTATCTAGCATTTACATACTAAGTGAGAACCAAAAATTCCTACCATAAATTTTAAGTACATATTGTTGCCTGTGAAATATGCAGTGACTAACTAAATATCAGAAATGAAGGAACAAAGTTAAGGGTAAAGTTGGTACAAGAGCAGATAAACTAAACTTGTTCTGAATGAGTTAGCCTAGAAACTAAAAGCTTTTTTTTGCAAGCTGAATAAGACTCCACTTTTTTCAAAGAACAGTTGGGAGACACACCTTAATTATTTTGACAGATCAGGAGAAAGTTTGCTACATTTATGAAAGTGGTTATACGCTACGGTTTCATCTCAAGAATGAATTACATGGCTGAATAACCCGGGAGGTTTTTTTCAGCTTTATAGCAAACTATTGTGTTTCCTGGATTCTGTGAAAAGTAGGTTAGAGAAAATAACCTTGCCATACTGACAAGAGTAACTCAATGCCTAACAGAAATGGCAGAGATAAACAGGCCTATCTGCTATACAATGACCTGTAAACATCTGCAAAAAAAACTAAATTAAAACAAAACGAAACAAACCCACCCACAAACCCCCCCAACAAAACACCACAAAAAGCCTTTGGAGGTATTCAATAAGATGCTCAGTTCATGCAAAAAGAATTCATGTAGGGCACTAATTAGCCTTTTTAGAATTATACTGCATCTGTACTTTTGCCATCTAATCAAGGCACTCATACTGACATTTTGCTAAAGCTAAAGCCATATAGCTAAAGCTTCCTATACAAGCTTATTTATCTGAAAAGCTTTCTGTTTAAAAACCTCATTGGAAATGAAATTAAATTAATGAACAGGTCTATCTCTTTTTTCCCAAAATTCAGGACTATGTTCTTGTTCCATCGCATTTAGTATTGAATATTTATGCACCAGCTTGGGCATCATTCATCACTTTTTATTGAGAAAATACTTACTTTTGACCAGAGCAGTTTCACACGTGAATGTTAGCAGAAGAGAAGTAAATGTGTTAAAACTGTGTTGAGTAAAAGCAACAAATAATCTTTTTTAGGAATCTAGAGAAGGTAATCCCATTTAAATATTTGATTAATAAACCTTTAAGAAGGACAATAACAACCATTTGTGTTTTTCATTATCATTGACTCAGCACTTTAAAAGTTGATGGCATTGAAATATTATGCACATGTGTGACCTTTGGAAATTTTTTATATGCTAACAAACTATAATATTGTCCATTGTACAGTACTTGCAATCAAAAACTAATGCAAAAGAACTTGTTTCTCAGAAGTGTTTTCCAGTCTCTATCCATGGAATCCATGGAGACTTTCAAGACCATGCTGGATAAAACCCTGAACAGCCCCGAAGTTGTCCCTGATTTGAGCAGGAGGTTGGATCATCAACATCCCAGTGTCCCAACCAACCTGAATTATCCTATGGTCTCCACTCTGACATCAAGATCAGTCATTTTTTTCTGAAGAGGGTAAAACTACTGCCTTACCTGATGTTTCCTCAATCAACTTGAAATAAAACAAAACACAAGCCCTATTCCAAAGGAGGCTGTACAGAGTGAAGCACATTTACTCTGGAAGGTTAAGTGTCCTATTTATCATTTCTAGAAAGGAAACTTAGCTTGCCAGCAGCTGAATGTTCCAGTTCCACGTGCTCAACTGTATAAACAGTGAAAATAAACACTTTAAAAAATAGTGAAAGTTTAGGCATGTTTCTCCCTATCAGGGGGTCTCACAATTAAGTATTTGTGTAAAGGACACAACATACAAAGTCTGAACCATTTTTGTATTCACAACAGGTAAAACCGTTAACTATGCAGTTACCTGCCTGGGAGTCCCTCCTAACTCTTTATGCAGCGAACGTTACATATTATTAAAAAGATTATCACTTCTGAGAGCTGAGCAACTGATTGCCTCCTTGGATAGACTTTTATAGGTATTTTTACAGGTGCATAAGGGAAAAATAGCTGCAACAATTTGAGTAAACACAGAAGAAACAAGTCTAAAAATAAGAAAGGCAGAGGATGTTCTAGCGGGTCTAATGGAAAACATTGTTTTGTCAATTTACAGTTTTATTGATTCTGTGACTTGTTGAAGAGCTTGCATGCTTTTTGGCCATGAGGAAGAAAAGGTTGTCAGGGGGACTTTCTTGTCAATTTATGTGTGGATTGTTGTGGGTTTTATTTTTTTTCCACAAACATATCATGGGAAAGTTTGTTTCTGTGTAACAGAACATGAACAGAGCTCTATGTAAAGAGGGCTCAAGGCCTCTTCTCACAGCACAGTGACATAGGGAATATCTGCCAAAAATCAGTCAAGGCTGTCATCATCATTTCCTAACATTTAAATCTCTTCTATATCTTTTGTCCATCTCTTCTACTGCTTGCAATATTCTTGCCAGTTCAGTAATATAGTCATGTATGCAACAATAATGACTTGTTTTCTCTCCTTAAACTGTACTGCTGAAGCTTAATGAAAAGCTAGTGTTCAATTACGATTTAATTCTGTTTTTAGGATTCAGGCATATATCAGATTATTTACTTTTTAAAAATAATGCCACTGAATACCTCTCATTCATGGGCTTTTGTTTTCCTTCCTGCTTCAAAAAATACCAACTCTTCCTTCCCTGGGAGCTAACTATAGCTTTTGAAATAAGGACAGATTGCTTGTATTTATGAAGCAAGTAAAAGACATAATAAGGAGTCCTGGATGACATGCTAATGTGTTTGAGCATCAGGAAAATATTTTTGTGTACGGCGGGGGCCATAGAAAAAAATATCAATAATAAGCAACATTAGGATTTGTCCAGGGAACCTTTATTCCACCCTCCACTATAGACACATTAGGAAATTGTTTTTACAATGTTTATGACTTTCACACAGAACAAATGCATCCTGTAATGAATAGTTATTTATTTGCCTGAGTAGAGGCGAGTCAAATTAAACTGCAAGGATGGAAGGAAGAATGCTCAGAGGGGGGAGGCACCCACTGAGGTGGGGAAGAACAGGCTGCACAAAACCAGCAACTCCTGTGACTACCAAAGGAAAGCACTTAGATAATTGTCCTTCCTGTGAAACCCATCACGGAGTCAAACAAAGAAATTCTTTCTCCAGAGTGCTGTACCAGCTAAGAGGTGTCATTGCCTACAGGGTTATATGACTTAAGGGATACAGGGACAAAGAGAATTTGGGGTTGGAAGGAAGAGTTTTGGGGGCATATAGAAGTTGTTATGGGGTCCTTAGAGTAAGGCTCAACCCATCATCTCACTAGCCCAGTCAGGGAGGAATGTCTGTGTCCTACTGTCCACCAAACTAGTGGACAACTCTCTAGTGTTGAATATTCAATAAGGTAGCTCACTTTCACATGATTGAGAGCCCATTTAATTGTGCGAATATATCCCATGAACATTTCTATGTTGTTCAATGTTACTGAGCAATATAAAAATAAAATACACATCTATAAACCCACAGATTTCTATACCTAGCCTGAACTCAGAAGCCTGATTTTCTCTAGTATTAGCTGTTTCTTCAATAATTTCTATGGTATAAGCACAGGTCCACCAAAGAGTAGCAGCTTGTCTGGTTTAGGAGCAGTGGCTGCTATTCTTGTGTCCTGGATCCTGGAGCACCAAAGAAAAGAACAAAGAACAGCTAATTGGAAAGTTAATGTCTTGTCCACCACACAGCAAGTCTGTGAAATCAGAGACAGAGTTGTCCCAGGCAGTATTACTGAACACTTCCTTCTCCTCCTCAGGTGCCCTAGTTCTTATATACCTCTGTGAAGGCAGAAGCTGCATCTTTTCCAGCTTACAAAGAGAGAAGGAGCCTATGTCAGGAGCACCAATACGAGGTATGGTTATATTATAGGAAACTACTGAAGCTTAACACAAGAGAAATTTGACACAGGGCAGAAAATATCACAATTCCAACCTAAATATTTTAAGTTTGCCCATCAGAAGGAAATTCAAATTTGGGTCTTCTGAGTACAAGTATTGAAATTCATTAAATATAAAATTGTAATTTCTAATTTTGGACTGAAGAACTGCAGGCTTCAGTAAGCTTCTCAGTAATTTTTCAGGTATGGATTACTTTCTTTTTTTTTTTTTAACAGATAGTGGGGACTTTTCATCACATGCCATTTAACTTCTTTGTTCCACAAACCTATGGGGAAAAAAACTAGAAGTTAATATCTGTTTCAGTATCTAAAGAACCAGAAATATATTTCTTACATCTTTCACCTATTTTGCATAGCTGGTTCTCTGAAAGGAGAAAAATGGCCAATTTTCTCTTAATATTGTCAATTTTTCCTTAGGGGAATAAAATTCTGAATATTTTATTCTGGCAAAGTAAAGCTGAAAATTGAACAGTAGTAATCCCACCCCCCACGTGTGTGAAAAGAAATTCACAGCTCCCTGCATTTTTATTGCAATAACACAGCAACTCCATATGTTTTTAACTTTCAAGTTTGCTTGTTCCCTTAATGAGGGCAACAACCCCAACTATTTCTGAGACGTTCATACAGGAGTAAATCAAGCATTTCTCAGCTTAGAGTGAAAGGAGGGTTGAATATATCTGCTCGGTCTGTCAGAAACTCTACTAGGAAACCAGGAATAGACCAAAAGCAGGAGCAATAAACACAGATGTGTAACCTTTATTTGCAAGGGAAGTTAAACAGAAGGAATTCAAAGCTGCTCTAGGTCATTTTAATAAGGATAACCAACTCTGCAATCCACCACAAACCCAGCACACCCTACCTATTTGCCAACACTCTTGGTGTTGTCCGAGAAGGATTCGTAATAGTGAAGAGAACCCAAGGCCAACGTGACCCTGGTCTGATATCCACATGGATGGAAATCTGAATGCAGAATCCTCGAGAGCAATCAGCAACACTGGCAACAATTGCCAGCTAGAGAAAAAACAGCTAAGGCACCCTGACTGCTTGGCTGCAGAGGAGTTCAGGCTAGGTTACAAAATCCTTCTGAATAACAGATTAAGTTAATCTCCGCTGAACTCCCTGATGCAAAGGTGAAGCTGACTTTTAACCCTCACAGGTTTTACTTGGCTCTAGTACAGTACTTTTTATCAGTACTTGCAGCTGATCACAGAGAAAGTTTAAGTGCTGCATGATATGTGGAGTCACTGCAGACTGCCACTTCCATAAAGGAAAAATATTTCACCAAAATGTTACATAAAAGGTGTACATATTTATTCAGTGTTAAGGTATTCACAGAGCAATTGACAGCTATGATTCACATCCAGCAAATTACACTTGGCGTGTACGTGAGTGTTTGTTTAAAACTGCAAATCAATTACATTCTTTTCTAAAAGCAAAGAAAAAAACAAACCCTCTGAAATCAGAAAAAAAATCCTGCTAAGCGAAGGCTATACAACCAAACTGAAGTAGAAACCACTTCATTTCCCAGTCTTTTTCATAGAATTGATCTGTAGCTGGAGAGGTGAAGGTACCTCTTGCTTATATTTTAGGACCTCGTTTGTGATTCAAAGGCTTCCCACATCTGTTTCTAAAGGAGAGCCTATGGTTTCTATGGAGCCATAGGGAAGTTAAGCCTGTGGACGTAGTCTTGCACTTATTTCTCCCTGACTAGCTCAAGATCAAAAACTCCTTGAGGTGTGTAAGGCCATAGGTATGAGGGCAGTGACCTGACAGTATCGGCTATATGAGAGGACCATCTGGTCAAGCTGCCAGTAGCCGCCAAATAGAGTTGTACTTATCACCACCTGAGGGTGCAGGAAAAAAAAAAGAATAAAAAAAAAATTAAAAAAAAAAATCAGTCAGATATTCCCATTTGAGGAAAGATACCTCAAAACACATGTGAAAGAAGACTGATGACAAAGGGAAGGATAATTTATTAGCAGCTTTTCTTATTAAAACAAGAAATAATTTTTAAAATGTGTCAAGTTTAGTGGCAAGATATTAATGACCACTGACCCTAAGCTCTCATATTATCTTTCTCAATAATTTAATTGTAGACTACAGAACTCTGAAAGAGAACATTAGAACTGAAGTCACATCAGCCTGGGAGTCAAGACTTGCACCCCAGATGTCGTGAGACTTAGAAGAACATAAACACAACCACATTTCTAGAATATCTGCAATCCAGAAGGAAGGCGAGGAGACAATTAATTAATAGGATGCCTGGATTTGACACTTGCTTAGACTATTGCAGGGCACAGGAAAAAACCCTCATTTTTTTCATACCCAGGTTTTAGCTTAGATCATTTTGGTCTGTCAGAGAAACTGAGTATCTTGAAAACCTGCTATTTAATGGAATACAGCTGGAAGTCTCACAAACAGCCCATTCTAAACTGTCTATATAAAATTCAGATACTTCATCACCAACCTGATTTAATTGCTGATTTAATTTTTCTTTTGAAAAAAATGATGATTTCAGGTACTGTTCCTAGATTCCTTTTAAATCACAAAAAATATCATGGCCCATGGGAAACATAGTTAAAATTAGTGAAGACATGCTCATTTAGATGGATTCAGGAATTCTGGTTTCTACCTTCATAAGAGCAAGCCCAGTGAGTTTTGTTTCAATAGGTGATGCTTGGTTTATATAGTTGATGGTTTGGGTTCCTCAGTGTTATTGAACTGCTTGGCATGTGGCCTCAGTGTAAATAATCAGAACACAAAGTCCTTGACTGCATTTCACTTCTCAATGCCGTTTGACAAGTGTTTACATTGCAGGAACTGTGAATCTGGTGTGCATTATTTTTGGCATCTCTCCTTTGTGGTTTCTGCATAAGAAGGAAGACAAAGATCTGCAGATGGTGTGAAAGCAGACCCCTGGTCATGAGAAGAGATATCTTTTTTGAGGCATTAACATCTCTGACATTCATAAAGCATCACATGCAATGACAGGAGCTTTTGCCTCACCAGCAAATGGCCATCTTCTGGGAAAAGAGCCCACTCTTCACCTCTTAGAACTGAGAGTTGAAGCTCAGATGGGGTTATGAACATGAGGATCCATGTCTTCGTCATAAAACAATACTCTTCCAGTTAGGCACCCCAAAGTTATTTCTGAGAATTTGGGCATGCTGATGATCTGTTTGGGGCTAGGGAAAGTGAAACCGTTCCCACTGTAAGAACACTTTCCCCACAGTTCCTATGAGGGTGTATGGCAAGATAATCCATATCACTTATCATCCATACAGCCAAGCAGTATCTGTAATAGTGAAGAAAGAGCACTTATGGGTACCTGGGGCACCCCAGAACTGAAAAAGGCTATGGAGGAGGGGTGCAAATTCTGAAATCACTCAGGTTCTCTACAAAATCAGCTTTTTTCCCCAAATAGAAAGCTTTACCTCTACCAGAAATGGGAAAGTTGAGCCAGTTTTCTGGAAGCACCCCGAGGAATTTGCGCATAATAACATTTCCATTACCTGTATAACCATAGCATATGCATGTCTACAGCCTGGCAGAGTCCTGAGAGCACCTATAGGCTTGAATTTCAGGACCAGTCTCACCTGAGGGAAAGTTTCTCTGTGGGTTCAGAAGCCCCATATAAAGCTCAGGCTCAGACACCAGCCTATCACTGCTCAACTGGTCACTGGGGTTGCTGCTCCATCTGTGCTGAATCACCCCTAGCTTCCTGACAGTAATTCATAGTCTCTTTAATGCATTGCAAGATGGCTGCAAAAAAACCATCAGGATTGAAGCATTGAGAGACCTCATGTTATTTTATGGTGTAAATCTGAATGGTGACATCCTTAAGAAGGTCATGGTAGAACAATGTTCCATCTTCAGGAACAAGAGGGAGGAGATGGAAACCAGGTCTTTTATGAAGACACAGAAGGTAGTCTGTGAAAAAAGGTACTGACTGAAATTTTTAACAGCCTCCATTACAGTTTTTGGTAATAGGTGTGGACAAGAAATGTCCCCTGTGCACTATTCAGGCAGCACATCACAACAGCAGAAAAATTTGTCAGTGACAAAAATATCAACTGGCTTTTTTTTTCTCTTCTCTTTTTCTTTTTGAATGCAAGAATACCATGTGGTTGCAATTTGAAGGGTCCTTCACAGTCTGAAGGCATGAGCTGACAGGAATTGATTATCAGTAAAGGAAATCCTTGTTTGTTGAATGGAAAAAGTTCTTTGCAATGGGGATGGTCACAAAGAGCCTGTCCAGTGGCTGTGGAGTCTACTTCCTTGGAAGCTGTCCAAACCCACTGAGAAACCTAATGCAATTTTGAAGGAGTGTTTACTTTTTTTGAGGGGGGAGAAAGCAGGAGGATCAGATGACATCCAAAGATCTTTTCTTACCTAAGTTATTCTGCAAGGCTGGGACTATCACAGAAATCAGCCTAATGCCTGTGGCCGATCTACTTTGTCCAGCACACTGCCTACATCAAGGGCTTAAGCATCTTAAGAAAACCCACGAGCTTACAAGATTTGTTTATAATTGCTTTGAGATTTAAAATGCTTCCAGAAAGTATCACTAACACTGTTCCCCAAGGGAGGAGGTATTTATGCCACCTCACAGTAATTCAAGGATAAAGAGGTAGGAATGGGTGGTTTTCAAATAAACTCCTCATAGGATAGAGGACTGCTGGGTGCTTTTTTTAGTTTTGTTTTGTGTTTTGTAAATCTCATCCAAATGTTTTAAATTGCAAAGATCAACATCAAGTTGAAGTGTCTCTTTGTTTTTATCTCCTCACATAGTCACTGCTCTAACTGTGTCACTGGCAATGAAATTTAACTCTGGGCTACATCTCTTGCCATGAACTAAATTGAAAATTTAACTCTGCTGCAAATCCTTTACTCACACAGTTGCTTTGACCTGATTTTGGTCTCAGGTGTAACAGTGCAAATGATTAAGCTTAAGAGGATAGGTTAAAATAAGATGTGTAAGAAAAAGGCAGTTAAACCTCCAACATTTGGTTAAAACTGCTGTTACCACAAAGTGATGAAATTGTTTGTCTCAATATCCTTAGGTTAACAATGGCAGAATTTAACCCCCAACTTGTTTTCAGCAAGTTGATAAAGTAATTGTTGCAGTGATAGAAAATAAACTCTATTGAAACCCACAAACTCTATTGAAAACAACATCCTGTATAGATGAACACTGACTTTTGGTTCAAATACCACCAACTGAATTTGTTGATAAATGGGACATCATTTTTGCAGGATTCAAAGATCCAAGTACTGCCAATATCAGTTTTAATGCATATAAGTATGAAGTATAAGAACATAATGTGGTGGGCATTAACAGGAATGAAGTGTTAGTTCTGGAAAAAGCCAGACTCCCTGATTTAATCTATGTGAACATGAAGCACTGCAGGATGCAAAAGCCTTCTTTTGCCCTTCAGCCTGTACACAGTACTCAAGTCACAGTAGACTCACACATGAAAGCTCTTTAGGCAGGCCTACAGCTGGATAGGCAGAGCTTTAGGATAGGTGCTTAGATTAGAAATAGTCAAATGATTAAAAATAGTCAAATGCGGAACGCGAGGGAGGCATCAAAACAAAACAAGCACTGAAGGAGAAGTATCTCCCACAACTCAAGACAAAGATATTCATCAATACTGATAATTTTAGGCATAACTTTATTTGTTACCAAAAAATTGCTCCATAAATCCAGTCTCTTTCTCTTACAGAAGAGCTGCAGAGGAAGAGAAATTGGACATGAACTGTTAATGAATCTCAGGCCCAGAGAGACTGTCTAGAAAAGGAGTACGTCAGGTCTACCATCTAATCCCAAATGGTGACAGCTTCTTTCTACAAACTATCTGTTTCTCCACTATCTGTCAGCCCTTATCTAAAAACATGTAGTCAACTAAATCTTGTTTTGGGAGATGTGTCAGACGAACAAACAAGGTTTCTTTCTAATAATTATCGAGAGGCAGCAATTAGCAAGACCCCAGAGAACAAAGTGGCCAGTTCTGTCTGCAATCTGCAGATTTCCTTGAAGGAAGTGCATGCAGATTTCCTTGAAGGGCTTAAGGTGATTTGAAAAAACTAATTCTTATCCTTGCAGTTCAACATGTTGGTAATCCAAAGGGAATACACCACTTTGTGTGTTCAGATGAATCAGTGACCAATTAAAACTTTAGTAAGAAATAACCTTACTCTAACCTCTGTATTCAGTTCCCAAGATAGTTTTAAACTGAATATAAACATGAACAAAAAAAATACACTCTGGAATATAAAATGCCCGTTTAAGCAGAAGACAGGTCAACTCTTTTCCCAGCTATTACTGGAAAAAACACTGATATGAAGGACTTTGAAACAGTGGATGAAGTGGGACTCAGACACCTGAATTTCATATAAAATTGAAACTGCAGTTCCATATTTCCTACCCACTTGCCTTTAACTCAAGGCTGTTCCCAGGAGCCTAAAGTTGAATTCCCCTCTGCACACCCAATAAGAGTTATTTCAATGTCAGTAGGGCGTGAAATCCGGCACCAAACACCAAATCAGCAAAGTGGCATTTTTCTCAAAGCTCCAGACAAACTTGATAAGAGATGGCTTCCAGATGCCACGTACTGCTTAACTCTAGTGTCTCAGTCTCCTCCAACATGCATTCACATTTAATCTTATTTAAGAGGAAGAACACTACCGAGTTCACTAGCTAGAGCAGAAAAGCAGGAAACTTATTTTTCCTTTCCCACTTTCTCATTAGTATTGAAGAGAACCTGTACCAGGTGAAGAATTTGTTATTAATCAAGTCCTTTACAAGTTACCTCATATGTTTATCTTTTTCAATGAGATAAGGGTGGACTGTGAAGTACCAAGCTAAATTTTAGGATAACTACTAGTGTTATTGCTACCACCAGTGTGTTTAATGCTCTTCAATTGAACCTTGAAAGAAAAATATTTTCTACATTTCTCCAAAGTCTACTCAATTTATTCCCCAGTCTGATGCCTTGGGGAATTTCCTAAGAATCTAGAAGAAAAGGTAGACAGTGCAACACATATGCATATTTATTCAAGAGTTTTAAACCATACTGGGAGATGACTTGAATGAAAGTTCAGCGGTGTTTGTATTTCCAAAAACTGAGACAGAACTTGTTAGTCTGAACAGCATTCCTATCTCCTGGAGAAGGAGAGAATATAGAGAGTTGGAGGAACACCCCAGCTTCAAAACATTTTTAAAATTCAAATTATAAAATGCATGTCTGTAATTTCATTTAGATGTAACCTCAGATAATGTGTTCAAGGAAGGATCATACCTAACAAAGCTGTTGTTGGAGAGACCTGCAGCAAATCAACTAAATGAAAAATAACCTTTTTGATTTAACTATAGTTGAAACAATTTGAGGTTCAGTATTTTCTCTTACGCCTATAAGGGAAAGCTATTTTACAGGTTGTTTTCTACCTTACTAACAAGAAAAAAACCAATAGATAGCAAAGTATTTCCTTCCCATTTTAAAAACATTATTTCTAAATTAAGATCCTGAAATACTGGAAGATATTATTTTCTCTACTGTAATAAGTAGAAAAGAACACCATGACCAAGAGAAGTTATACAGGCCAGAAAGAGCTAGTAACTTGAAGGTGAGAAAAAAACCCCTATTTTCTCTTCCTCTTCGTTTGTCCCTAGGGGTATTTTTATAATGCATAAACTCTAGAAGCCCTTAGAGAATTTTAACACTACTTAGAAAAGTCTCACTCAACTGTGGTTTTTCTCATATATTGCAGGCAACCAGAAAAAGCCTGTCATGTTCTTAGATCCAAGACTGTGAAACTGAATATCGAAGTATTGGAGCACACAGTTAGGAAGTGGTATTTAGGAAAGAAAACAATGTTATAAGCTACTTAATTCTGCATAGCTTACTACAAAATGAACTGGTGTTTAGAACTAAGATAACTTACAGAGTGCTTGAATATTTATAATTGACTACTAAAATAAAATTAGGAGCAATATACTAACAAAAAACCCAGTAATCGCTAGCCGTATTAAAAAAGTTATTTGTATCGTATCTTTTCTCAGTCAGTATAAGAAAAAAATTAAGAGCCTAGATCTTAAAAATCCTTAAAATCTAACACTATGTAATGATTAAAGCCACTTGATTTTTATTTTTTTTTTAAGGAATACTTTTTTAGTTTTAAGTCTTGAACATACATACTGGTTTTTTGCTTACCTCCAGATATTCCCTTTCACAGACACTTGAAGTACCTTCCACAAAAAATATGAACAGCTGCAGGTATTCTCTCTATATAATGGCCTGACTTAATTGCCAATTAGTGGAACTCCTTTCCTGGAAGGAGCTTGTTTTATAAATGTGTTCTTCTATCTCAGTAAGCTTTCTGTAATATACTTTATTTATTTACAAAATTCTGGATAACTTAGGAAATGACATTAGGTTGGCTTTTTCTTATAGCATTTTAATTTTATTTTCATATCAGCTACTGATACATGATTTTTTTGGTTACATATTACATTTTTTCAATTGTACTTTTAGGTAGAGATTTTAGTACTGCAGCTAAGCTCTGTCAGTAATTCTAAACTTAAGTGTAAGGGAGAAGGGAAACAACTTCTGTTAAATAAAAAATTAAGGTGATTATTTGGTTGACTAAAGCAAATTTATTTTGAGTGTTATTAAGATTTTTTATTTTATAGCAACAGGAAAAAAAAGTTAGTCAAGGAACATCTTGGTACAGATGTTGCAGTAAGATCTCTGTAATGCTTGATATCAGAGAAAATGATCTTGTCTATTTCAGATTCAGCCTGAATTTTTATAAATGTTGCTTTTACTTTCTCTTATGGAAATCCTGGAGTAAATTCAGCCCAGTGCAGAATGTCCAGTTCTAATTTTAAGATGCCCACAGTTTATTATTAAAAATACATCAAGCTTTTGTGGTAAGTATCTTTGTCATTTTGCATTTTTCTTCACAGACAGAAATTCTTTTTCATTAAAATATTACTGCAAGGGCTGAAGTTCAAAGCTAAATAGCAAAATATGAGCCCTGCAATAAAACTGTGAATGGGTGGCAGCCTGCTTGATTGTTGGTGTTCAGATACAGGGGCAGTATTCCTTTTATTTTTTAAGACTTCTGATTTTAGAAGTATTGGTGCTGTTCACTTCCCATGACCATTCCATCTTTGGGGTGCATCCTTTTTTATTTGCATCACAGTGGAAAATCTTCCTTTTTTGCTTATGTGCTCAAGCTTTTTGATATCAACAGGCCCTCTATCTCATCAAAATCCCTGTCTCTCATTACTTGCTGGTGCACTTGGGTGCTTGGTGCTGATGCTCATAATTTTGCAGCATTGGTACCAGGGGACAAAAGCACTCATTTCCCTAATGAGCACTGCATCACAGCTTTCCATGGGAAACTGGCTGCAGTTGGAGAAGAGGAAAAATGATTCCTTTTCAGTGCCTAATATCTTCTCCTGATGACTGAATGAAGTTTACAAAACAAAATAAGTAAGTTTACCTGAGGCCAGGAACAAAACAGTACTGATAAGAATACCCATAGTTTGAATGTCAAGGTGTCAGGAAAAAAAAAATCAGTGTATCAGCACTATATTTGCTATTATGAGCCTACATTTAAAGTTAAACAGCTACTGGTACTGCTATCATCAGTTAATCTGATTCAAGTTTTTATTTACTTGAATCTCAATCAGCAATCTAAATATGAGGCAAGTAGACCAGGCAAGGCACTGTGACCTTTTGATAACGGGAGAAAGAGGCAGCTTGGAAAGGATCTTCATCCCATGAAAGATGGTTTTCTGAAATAAAAAGGAAAGATTTGCTGTCATGAGCTGTTTTATTTTCATTCATTTTCATTTTGGTACCTGAATAAATTCCATCCGCTTACTTGTGTGACCAGAAATATGAATAGAAGAAATTAATACTATTATCCTACCCTAAAAGAGTCCTGTAGGCATAAAATGTGTTACAAAGTTAGATACGGATTTGAGTAGCAAACAGGTTAGTACACCAGATCAAACTGATATTGAATTGGCCAGGCTTGTTTCACACCATGGTAATATCGGAGGAGAAAAGCAAAAACCAAGCTACACTTTAATTTGTCCATTATTCTCCTCTACACACAGCCATCATAATTTGTATGCAAGGATGCGATACCTGTGAAATCCACTGTAACTGGGATGAGTATTGGCTGCATTTCATGTATTCTTAGACAGAGAAGCAAAATGAAACCTCACTTTAAAAAAAGACAACTTTTCAGATGTAAGCAGAGTAGCAATTACTGTAACTATCATTAGTAGAGCTTGAAAATATTTAATATTTGTTTTCAAATATCCTCAACACCACACTTTAGCAGTGAGTTCTACATCTGGTGTACATATTTCAAGAAGCTGCATTCCCATTAATGACATTTATCTGGAGAATTTTGTGGAAATTTCTCTTTGAGTTTTTGGACACAAAAAAATGAAGAATAAGAAGCTCTTCCTTTAACTTCTCAAAATTTAATATATTTTCATCATAACTCTTTTTATTCATTTCTTCTGTAAGCAATCATACAATCTTTCAATCTCTTTTAATGAAATTTTTATTCCAGGACCATGATCATTTTCATAACCAATTTCTGAACCCCTTGTGATTCTGTAATAAACTTCAGGAAGTTCTTTTGTATTTTTATGAGAAATAGAATAGCAGCATTTTTAACTGTTGTTTGTATTTAATCTACCTTGCAGCCTCAAAGTATTTTCAGTCTTCGCTACTAACTCATTACATTTTTTTCCTGTTTTGTCCTGCACATTGTTGTATTTCTAAATAAAAGGTAGGATTTGTGTCAGCTATTGCTCATATCTTGAAGTTAGACATGTGCATCTAAGTTGCTATTATAGTCAGAGCAGGTTATATGGATTTGCCTTTTGGAATTGCGTAAGATACTTACCCTTAAGATGAAAAATACTTAGTGCATGTATTATCAAGAAAGTAAAAACTGAAAATAGGAGCTGTTGTTGTTTAACTCTTGACAGGAAGAAGCAGGAGAAAACCATTTGAGATATTCAATATAGCCCAATTCAATGTTAGCAACCTAAAGGTTTCTTATATTTAGTTTCAAGCATTGCCACCCAGAGACTGTAGTTAAAAAGCAGCCATAAGGGACCATCAATCATTTCTCTTGCTCCAAGACGTAATCACCTCTATTTACATCACTTCCCAGCAGATTACCTTCTAGATTTTTGTTATTAAAAGCTTCCAATGATTAACACACAGCTTGTCCCATTTAGCTGCTTAACTATGTTCACTTGGAAGTTTTTACCTGTTGTCTGACCTAATCTGCCTTTCTCTGTTTTAACGCTGCCTTGTGCAATATCCTCAATAGCTACAAACAGACTCTGTCTTGACACCAGTCTTCCAAAAATTAAAGATAAATATTGCTTTGCTGCTTCTGTTATCTCCACCTTAAACCATTCCAGAAAGAAATGAGCCTTGACTTTCCCTTCATAAAATACGATTCAGTAGTTTTATTTGTTGTCTGGATATTCAAAAACAATTAGGCTATTTTTTTTCTAGAATATTACTGGGAATGGAAGTTAAAAATCTCAGTTTGTGTTTCTTGCTTTCCACCCCCCTTCCCACCCCCCCCGCCCTGTTTTTAAGGTAGGTAAATGCTGGGTTCTTTCCTAGCCTTTAGAAATCTCCCCTCTGCTCACATTCTCAAGAGCCAACAAAAACACAGACGTTGTTCTAGTGATCCTGAAATCTTAGAATGATTGTCTTCACATACAGGATATTTGAAAACATCCCATGTGGGTGGGTATTCCCTGCCCTGTTCTTTCTCAATTGTATCTGAGGCTGTATTCCTTTGGTTGCGAGTTGTTCACTTGATCCTGTATATGAAATTTTAATTGCATAATTTTAGAAACGTATCTGCTTTCATATCTTATAATGTGTGGTCTTGTTACCACATCAGGCAGATTCTAGATGCTGAATGTTCAAACACTAATTTATGACCATGAGGAGGAGTAAGCTCATGTATGTTTAAAATTTAGATAATGAAGGAATAGTGGTGAGATAGCACAGAACCCCCATACTGACTACATTACAAGTTAAGCGTGAACTGAACAGATCAGAGTGAATCTGTATGACGGAAAGATAAATAATGTAACAATCTGAATGTATGGAGATGTAGTTGTCTTTGATCACTGCAGTCAGCTTCAGTGTAATGCTAACACGTGGTAGACACCTGCAGAGCTTGATGGTCTTTTTGGCTTGCTAGGTAATTATTGCTATTTTGTTAGTGGGAAAACTGACCAAGAGGAAAGTAACTCATCCAGTATTGCATCATTTATCCCTCTTACAAAGAATTTGATTTTATGACGCATTTCAAAACAATTTGTAGATCATATGGGTAACTCTGATAAAACATCAAAGATTTTAGCTTCAGTGAACTGGCCCTTTTGAATCTGCCAACTTTTTGGACCATAAAGACAGTTTGATACAAACAGAACTGAGTAACTTCCCATGTCTTTTCATCAAGGATATGAGTGCAGAGAGCCCAGGATTTCCCTAGGAGCTTTATATCCAGTACTAGGATCAGCATATGGTTTTTCCAGCCATAAGGACCCACAGAGAATATATTTTGATGCTTCCCATCCCTTAATCCTTCTTTTCCAGAAGCTGATCCTTATAAGTAGTTTCTAGCTCAACTGGCCTGTCATCTGATGCTCTCAGAAAGCACATCAATCAGTTCCTCAAGATGATCTTGAGCAAAAACTCTTGCTCCCTAAAAGGGACTCTAGCGGCAAACGCTAAAGCCTGGCTGTTGGAACAGCACAGGAAAGTATTTTCAGGCTGACTTTTCCTTAAGCAACCACAAGTGAGGAGAGCTAAACCTCCAAAAAATATCAGAAGGGGGAAAAATATGAAGGTATGACTGGGAACTGGAAGGGAATAACAGATCCTAGAATAAATTACCTTGGTTTCAATTGCATCAAAAAGGCATTAACCTTGTCCAAGGGCAGGTTTTAGGTTGGTTTCAGCGTTTTATTGCTTTTTTTTGATGTCTGTTCAACTGCTTGCATTTCTGATGCCTTTTCCTTAAACCTAGAAGGATTATTACTGAACCTTTTTTTTATTGTCTTGTAGGATTCTATTCATCTTTGTACTCCTAATTTTTTGTCTCTTCTCTTTCAGGACTGAATGAATTAAATGATGACTCATTTTTTCTTTGGCAGGTAATGACCTGAGAATTATTCCTGTGCTTTTGCAAATCCCACATTGCTTGAATAAAATGAGCTTGGCAAACACCAAATCTCTTGGCCACTCAAGAGGCTGACTTGCTCTGTTATGGTGTGCTCCCAATGATGGTGTGAGTGAAAACTTACTCAGATAGAACTGTCTAAACCTCCTGGTTTTTGTTAATCTCAATATTTGTGCTAATGTTTTCATGAAAATTACATTGTATGTAAAATGATCTTAATATATATAACAGGATTCACACAAATATTTAAATATTATCAGTCCTCAAGCTGGGGAATTTCCAATGCCGCTTTTGAAAACTCCAATGCTGTCTTCACACAGCATTTGAGGAGATTCCTCTAAGAAGATATTTCCTCCTTCTCTAGGAATAAAAATAGGTTGTTACTCTTGTACCGGTTTGGAGCATCCTCAGAGCCTTCCTTCATCTTCATCTTTGTGTTCACTAGGGTTTAATATAAAAAGTTTAGGTTTGAGGTCTTTTAAAAAAAAAAGTTGGCTCTGTGTAAATTTTTGTTATAGTTGTTTCTGTAAACCAATTATTTAGTTTTCTTTACAGACAGATTTATTCATGCTTGCATGTACATGTGTACATGGTAGCTCCCTCTGAAATACTTGGGATGAGACCTGAGAGGAGTCTCTACAGTATTTAAAATGTGTCTGAAGCTAATGATGTCCTGAAGGGAGTCAGGTGGAAAGTTAGTCATTCAGGTACCAGCACAATAGAAATCTGGCAATATGGAAAGCAATTGTAAAAATCCCAGGACCCAAGGCCTTTCTCTATGAAAAAACACCCTGAATCTGTATCACTCTTGGAGAATATTTCTCCTGAATTATTAGAAGGGTTAAACTCACTTCTGCTCAGTGGAATAAAATGAAGAGAGAAATAAATTGGTTAATGAGTGCAAGGCAGGGGGTAAGCAAAACACTGCAATTACAGTATCAGAAAATAATTTTAAAGAGAAAGGGGAACTGCCTCAGTAATGCTGGTTAGTTACTTAGGTATGTGCCTGCACAAAGCCTTCATAAAAGCCATTTGCCTTTAATATACACGTTCACCAATTATTCTAAAACACATTATCCTGAAATTATTTTGCAGCCTTTCAACTACTTCTATTCAATGGAGACTTGACATAAGACCAGGTGCCATTAGATAGATGTAAAGGCAGTCAGGAGTGACTGAGCCTAAAGAATAAGCTTCCCATGGAAACAGGTCAAATTTAATTCAAGGTCATAAGGAATGGTTGCATCTTATAAAGATGAATTAACTTTTCTTCTGAAAAGATCTTTAAGAGCTGGAATAAAGGTTATTATTTCATTGGTCATGTATCAGTTCAGAGTCTTCAAGCTGCATTCTCCTGTTCTATTCACAGCAATTTAAAAAAGAAATCAAGACAAAAGTATGTCAGTCAAAACTTCTGAGCAGATTAGCTTTGGGATTTCAGCATGGGTCAGCTGCAGTAAAAAAATATAATCTGGAATGGTGCTAACAATATACTGAATCAATTAAATTTTAAGTAACGGATGAAAAAAAAGGAACAGCATTGAAATTTCTGCTGATGTCAATAGGTATGAGTCTGAACTCAATGGGAGACAATGATTTTATATCAACTTGAGGTTTTGGCCTAGCTGATTCTCCACATACCAATGCAAAAGCCTGCCCTGGAATGATTGTTCAAACAGGAAAGTGTTTTCAGCAGCAAGTAGCTGTTAAAATAAATTAATTGCCTGTCTGATTATACTTACTTCGGCTAACTGCTTGCCCTGAATAGATGAAATTTATACAAAGATGCAGTATACTAGCTTTTACATAATGGATCTGGTGACAGGAAATAGATGCAGAAAATAATTTTATGGAGACAATTTTTGGAATTTACTTTGCAAACTCAAGAAAGAAATAATTGCTTATAAATTTGTATCCAGTGGCAACATCTGCAATAATAGGACATAGACATTATAAGAGGTTTTTCTGACAGCTGTTCTGGCTGTGCTTTGAATCTTAATCAGACATTTTTGCCAAAGAGTTATAATAGCACTTACCACATACTCTGCTTTGCAAACATTAGTTAATTAAGCAGAACTCTTTCAAACAACAGAAACTGGGAAGTCTACAAGGCAAAGATGGAAGAAGAAGAGATGATCAGAAGCAGAAGAAGCAAATGAAGGCAACATGGGAACTAACTCTGAAAGATTACCTGGTATTGTGTTTTTGACCTGTTCAAATCTCAAAGCTGTGTTGATCTGTTACCAAAGACACAAAATGATCTCTGCCATAGTGGATATTGTCCTTGATGATCTTTCTAGTTCAATTGGTTTTATTTTGTCGAGGTTTAAAAGCTTTGTCTCCTCTTTTTTTTTTTTTTTTTCTCCACAATTTGCTTGAAGACTTAGCTTTTCAAGAATAACATTATCTTGACTTTATTTTTTTGTATTAGAACAACCGTTTCCTGATGAAGTAAGGATCTATGTTGATAGATAGCAGACTTTTGTCAATTCAGAACTGTTGGGATCCTCTTCATTTGTCTGTGTAGCTGAGTTAATGAGCTTTAACTTACTATTTTGGAATATTATGCAGTAAATCTAGATAGTAATGCATGTTATGCCTATTCTTGTAAAGTAGCTCAAGTGGTGCTTATAAATTTCAGTAGACAAAACTTCAAAACATTATAAAGTGGTTTTTTGACATGAAATCTTTTTTTTCTATCCAAGGTTAGTTCTGTTTGGAGATTGAGCTATGATGGACCTCCAATACCTGCTTCAGGAGATCTGATGTAAGCTATTTTTATTATTTTAATGAATAAAATATGGTCACTGGACAACCACTAGCAGAGGGAATATTTTGGTGTCAAAAGAAATATTTTGAACCTGTGAATAGGCCCAGTGGAATAACTGAAATTGTGCTAACAGAAAACAGAGGAAGATGACATCACATGGACTGCAGTTTGGGAATGGGCTTGAATGGTAATTCTGGGGGAATATCAGAGTTTTATTAAACTGTCTTCTGCATGATTAAAGGCCTAAAAGATACTGTGGGGGAGAGGAAGAAGAGTTTATAGAAGATCAGTCTGTAGCATGTGGTATCTGAAGACAGACCTCATCTTGTTACAAGAGTAAGTAATTTTAAGAGAATTGCCTAAATATTTAGAAGGGGAATGTCCTTCATCTCTAATTCGATCTGATTTATGGGTCATATTTTAGTTCTTCTAAAACTCTGTCATCTTTTCTCAATGATGTTTTCACACCCTTTTTTCCTTTGTGGTTTGTACAGTGGACATGATTGAAATCTCCTCTGTATTCCCCTTTTCTCATCATCCCTGGAGGTATTTAAAAGATATGTAGAAGTGGCACTTAGGGACATGGTTTTGTAGTGAACTTATGAGTGTTAGGTTAATGGTTGACCTGATGACCTTAAAGGTCTTTTCCAACCTGAATGATTCTATGATTTTATGTTTTTGTGAGTTTGGTAAGATAGAACCTACATCTGACAAGAAAACTTCTTATTTTCTCCGCATACAGATTCTTGGAAATAAGAAAGAAATACATTTCTAGTCCCAGGATCCAAAATGTCTTCTCCTATCTCTTTCCAGTTCTGGTGAGATACAGTTCTGACCAATATACAGTATTATTTCCTTGCTTCCAGCTTCTAGATAGTTCTTAGACCTGAAAAGAGGAGGAGGAGAGATTGATTCCTCACATATTGGAAAGGCTTTGTATAATGAGAGATTTTAGTGTTGATATCCATCTTATCATTGCCGTTGGCACATTTCATGTTTGGTTTGTGGTTGAGTTTTGAATCTTCCTCCTAAGTGTCACTCAGATCTATACTGTCCAAAGAGTTTGAGCTAGGCATTGATCTCTTCAGACTTGGGAGAATGTTGTTACTATAGGTCATCATACTAGTTCTCTCCATTATACACATTCATGTTGGTTTTTCTACTTTGTGATCTCACCTAAAGATGACCAGTCATTTCTTACTGCTAACCCTTTCAATTTTCATCAGTGAACCTTTTTTTGTCTCTTTTTTATCTTTAATCTCATGACATTCACCTTTTTCTTGCTAGAACTCTAGTTACTAATGACCTTTTGATCCACTTTTTTACCTTTTCTTTTCCTTCTTGTTCCAGTAGTATTTCAGACTTAAATATGCTATGGGAGCTGATGTGGCAGCAATGAGTCATCCGCTAGAACAAGAACTTTTTTTCTACTCTGCAGCGGGAATTTCCTTGAATTAAAAGAAAAGGTCAGAATTCAGTGAACAACAGGCAATGACAATGCAGTGAATAATGAATCTTGGTGCACAGCAGAAGTGCATGTGACTGGGCTTTAAAGAGGAGGAAAAAGTTTGGAGAAATATGATTTTTTTGTTGTTGTTTTTAACACATGCTGCTGTAGACTTAGACTAAGAACTAACACCCCAAACATGCTGTTAACTATACTTATTGTTCTTTCGTTTACACACACACATTCTCTCCTGGCTTTCAAATGCTTTTTAGCCTCACTAACTTTGTCCTCCTTTAACCTAATCTCTCTGATGTTCTTGTCTCACTGTGGCAGAGCCTTTGCCTACAGACATTTTTTAGCTGAAGGTCTTTGACTTTTGTAAATGATGGCAGAAGGAAATACACCAGGTAAATGATATGTGCAACATGTATGTATATGCTTTTAAGGATGAGCCTGTCTAGAGATTACTGAAAACGTTAGATGGATGCAAAAGTGCTCATATCAAAACCAGATCATTCCTTTCTCTTCCTTGTTCCAGAAAATACAGCTCTGAATAAACTCAAGCACATTCTAAGGGGAAAGAACAAGAGAAAAACAGGAATGAAACCCAGTGGCCTCACTTAACATAAGAAATGCCTGGCTAATGAAGAGTGTTTACTCATTATTTTAATTACAGAGACTTAGAGTGAGGAAAGGCAGAGAGTTAGGAAGAACTGGGAGGGTGAAAAAGCATAGCATTTCCTGTAACATAAAGCTGCTCAGAGACCTGAAGTTGACATAGCTTAACTCTGATCCTCCCCCAAAAGCTTGCTCTTGATAGTTGTCAGAGAAGCTTGCTGATTTATTCAGCAAGCAATTCTTTGGATGAAATTCTGGTGCCACTGCTGCAGCATGAAAACAAATGATGAAGACTCACGAAACTTTTCATTCTCACCCTGACAGGAGACATGGCACGCTAGGGACAAGCACATTAACTAGAGATTTCAGTGTCATACTCCTCTGTGCTACAGACTTGTTTGCACACACAGGCTATTAGCAGGCATAGATTATCATGAAGGTGATCAAGGATCCAACCAAAGGCTGAATTTTCTTTGGCACAAGCGCAGATAGAAAGACACAGAGCAGCCTGTTCTAACCAGCCTAGCAAAAACTCTGGTTGGGATATGTCAACTGTAGGAATGAGTGCCAATAGCCAGAAATCTTTGTACAGTGGTGTAGGAAGAGATGAAAGTTTCTTTCTTAGGCCTGTAAAGGCCAATTAAAAGCGTAACCAGGAGACGTACAAAACTTAAGTCCAAAGCATCCTGTTGAAAGGAAGATGGTAGCAGTTCTGGAAGTAAATAAGAAGACACACCTAGATTTCAGGAAAAGCAATAGAGTAAGGATCCATAGTTTATCTGCTTGGGTTCAAATGCCTGTACATCCCATGTGGCTTATATAGCCTCAAACTGTGCTACAGACTTTTGGCTTTTGCTCATTTGTAGATATCAAGATTACTGAAGCTGGCAGGAGTTTAGAACATTATAAATTTCTGAGCCTGTGCTTGATCCTCTTGAGTTGGCAGAAATGTTCTAGCAAAGCTTGCAGGACTTATGTTCAACTTTTTGCCCACCTGAACCCTCACAACCCTTTTTGTCAAACTACTCCAGGTGTAAAACAGTAGATTTTTTTTCTTTTTAAGAACAACCAGTAAAAAGAGTATTCGTAACTGCAGGGCCCAAACTGGAAAAAAAAATGGGATGAATCTCCAGAGCTCTCAAGAACTTTTGAAGAAATCTGGCTATGCCATGAACTATTTCTGTGGGATGGAAAAATAATACCAAAATGCAACCTAATATTTGCATTTATGGAGTTTGATCTGCACAAATATGCTGTGGTTTTCCATCCCCTTCTGAGCCCCTGGCAAAATGTGACAACATAACTGTTCTTTGGCAAGAGGAACTCTTACTTCTTCATGACAGACTCCTTTCCATATGTTGAAATGGCAAAATCAGATAAAATGTTCCTGTTATTGAAAAAGAAACTCCAAGCAATTCAAAACTCAAGGTCATTATGATTGACAGGATTCTGGGGAGTCACTGACACTAAAGGATTTGACATCCTTTCGAACACATGTATCATATGACAATTTTCTTTCTAAATTAGAAATTTTCTGTTAAAAATCCAATAGAGTCAGGAGATACTGCAGTTCAGTACTGCAGTTCAGTTCAGATACTGCTTATCTTTGACATCGTGTTTTGATGTGGCATCTCCTCTTTGCTCCTGCTGTATCTTAAACAGACGTCTCAACTCCCACCCTGCAACATCCACCTCCATCATTGCCTGTTGTACTTTCCTGACCCCTGTGTTAAATAACAGATTGGCAACAGTCTGCATGAGCTGTTTGCAAATCCAGAAGCCCTTGATTTACTAGCCAGCAATGAGCTGCTCTTTCAGAGAGAAGCCGCAACGTAAAAGAAAAGCAAGAGCTTGCAAAGCCACTGCTAAAATGATGGCAACTTTTTGCTTAGTGCAGGAGCTAGGCTGGCAAGAGTAAATGCTCTCTACAGAGCTTTCAGGGGCAGCAGATACTTTTGATGTGGCTGAACCAAAAAATGCCATAATCACTCCCATGGCCAGAAAAGTGAAGAGCTCAGGAACGCTCCCAGTAGACCTCCACTGCAGTGGACTCAGGAGTTGAATTCAACAGGGGAAAATATCAATATTTTTACATAGTTTTGAATAGTGAGGAGAAACAAGATTGTTGTGAATTTTCTCCTGTGTCATTCCAAACATGAGTTAGCTCATGTCTGGATAATTTTCTTTTTCTGTTTCCCTACTAGACATCTTCTTCAACAGAGAAGTGAGAGTTTGCAGATTTATCAAGTGAAAACCTATTGTCTGTGCTCTCAGAACATGGGCAGTGATTTCAGGATTTTGACATGCCTTAGTTCTTGCTGTTTCAGTCAAGCAGTGAACTTTGTCAGGACAGGATATGGATATCTGAGCAAAGGCTCTGTTACAGAAGAAACTTCCCAATAAAACCTCAACTGAATGCTTGGCTTGCATTCCTCTTTCTTCCCCTCTCTTAAATTTAGGCTTTCTTACATATATAAGCACTACACTGAACAGAATAAGATCAAACTTTTACAAGTATGCTTTAGGGTTACTGAAGTACTGATGGGTTGTATGTTGATTACATACTTAAAATGATCATATATCGGGTGTCCTAAGAAATCTTTTTAGGGAAAGAAAAAGCATGGGCTCATTTTGAACATGCAGCAAGAAATCATGTTGCTTCAATAGCTGAAACTGCTGAGTGAGTCACATTGAATATTTCACTCCATTTCAAGCACATCAGACTCAGTGGAAAAAAATGAGGTGTTAATGTGCTTGACATTATAATAACATAAATAAATACGACCCCTTTTCATTTTAGACATTTGAACTCTTACTATATCAATCACTAAAGGAAAAATATTCAGTTGTGCACATACAGGTTTTCAAAGGCCTAAAAGGCCTGCATTGATCATGGTGCTCCTGGGTAACATTTTGCCTTGGAATGTAAATTTTGATCTGTGTTGCAGATTATCAGGAATTTGTGAATTTTTCACTCCCTCCTATATAAAGAGGACTAGAGAAGAGCTCATTGACTCGGGATGGGGGCACACTATCACCTCCCACATCTCCACAACTGGACCATCAGAGAGAGCAAAGCCACCTGGACCCAACTCCTCAAAGTGATGAAGATTTTTGGTGTCTAGGGCCATATAGCTGGCTTTTGCATCTAGGTCTGAAGTATCCTGGTCCCACAGCACAGAAGAGTGCATGCTGCTTACAAAGAAAATGATAAATGGAGAGTTTGGATCAGTGCTAAAAGTTCAAAACTGCCTTCCTGGAAAATTGCCTTCCAGAATATCAGAAACCTCTGAATGTTTTCAGCTCAATGGATTATTGCTTGTACTGTGGTCTGAACTCTCAGCTCAGTTATCTGATACCATCATACCAATGAGTACCTGACATGCTGTATTAGGATGTCCCATATCTGCTATTTACTGCTTCCATGGCTTTTTTTTTTCCCAAACACACATAAGGTTTGAAGGGACATTGGGTGGTCATCTAGGCCTGTTGTCACCTCTGAGACAGAAGCAAGAAGAACTGGATCTACTTCTGATGTGTTTGCCAAGTCTGTTTTAAACTCTCCAGTAAAGGAGATACTTTGACGCTCCTCACATTGTTGGAATTACTTTGCTATCTTTGTACTTTTGGGTTTTTTGCTATTCTTACCACCTCAGCCTTTGCTGATTAAATCAATTTATTCTCACCCCCTTTCTCCTTGGGAATGTTGAGGATTCTCATCTGTATAACAATACCTCATGTATCAAAAACCTGAAACTTTCCTCTTAATCCTCTCTTTTCTAGACTAAACAAACTCAATTCCTCCAAATCTTGCTCCGCAAGTCATGCTCTTAAACTTCTTCTCATTTCTGTGACACTTCTCTCAACTCTCTCAAGTATGACTTAAATTTGTAATTGCAGTAAAAAATTTGAAGGCAGTATTCCAGCTGAGGCCATCACTATATAAATAGAGAATAATAATTACTTTATACTAACACATTCTAGGCTGGAGTTTGTATATTTCCAGCAAGATCCATGCTGATTATACTTTGTCTGTGTTCAGCTTAATCTGCTGGGGAAGAGACACCCCTAAAGGACCCTTTCTTTTTTCCTTTTTTTTTTTTTTTTTTCCTGATTCCCCTTCATTGTTTTACCACTTTTTATTTTTTTTAATTGCATGACACCATGAAGATTTTTGAGATTCTGTCAAATTTACCAAGATGACTTAAAATTCTGATTCCGTTTTCCAGAGAAAAAACATTTACATGTCTTTTTTCTATCTTGTTAGCTGCAAATGGTATCAGATTACTTTGTATCTCCGCAGTCAAGTCACCAATGAAAATATAAATAAAACCAAGTTCAGAACAGATTCTGTAGGACATCTATCTGAAACATCCTCTCATTTACAGAAAACTGAAAGGATGTCCTTTTCTTCTCCTCCAAGCTTTTAGGTAGTGATTTTCTGATTTATGTGTAAAATGTAGGCCATATTGCTTAATTTATTTGAGAACTTCATACCAGAGCAGCATGAAAAACTTTTAACACCTGTCGCCCCTTCTTTCTCTCTATTTACATAGGCTAAATTTTCAGCCAGCAAGGGAAATTAGGTTGCTTTAACATAATTTATTCTTGACAGTTCCACATTGGTTTTATTCTTGTCAGCTTGCTATAATGTAAGCACTTATGAAATGTTTAATAATTTACTTCCACTATCTCTGGCAACCAAAGCTTAGGGAATTTGAGGTACTTCAGATTTCCTTTTTAATTCATACTGCTATGTTTTCTGTTCTCTTGAATCCACTTCCCTCTCCCATGAACCATGAGTTTTTAAGGATAGTTTTTACTGACTCAGATTTCTGTACAAAATGGTGTCCTGAAGTGTGAGAAAAGATTCTGAAAGCGCAATGTATCTAATACCTGAGATGAGGAATGGTTTTGAAGACCAGTGTCTATGTAAGTCTTATTTCTCATGGAGGCAAAATTAGGCTGTTAGTGTCAGGAAAGGTATAAATCTTGGAAGCAGCTGCAGAAATGACTCAGGCTTCTGAAGATAAAATGTGTGAGATGTTTGAGCTGAAATTAAAGGGCATAAGAAAGGTATAAATAATAATAAAGTTCTGTAATTGTATCTCTTTCAGTTATCTCATAAAACTTCCTGCAATAATTTAAAGGCAACTGGTGAAAAATGTTATTCCTTTTGTAGAGGAATAAAGTCCTAGAAATGATTAATCACATCACATGACCTTCTGAATATAGGTTTTGCAAACTGGAAAATCACACTGCCACTTTTCTACACTGAATATCAGATAGTTTTCTTTGATTTTATTAATATTGCAGCTGTTTTAACATACGCTGTTATAAATTGACAAGTACTATACTCTCCCCATAAAAGACACCCTTATGGAGCATGTTACATACTAGAGTTGCTACTCCTTTTTATAACCTGCCTTTTAGGTTGGATTATAAATAGGGGCTCAATTAAACAAAGCTGTAAAGCATAAATTCACCTGCACCTTATTTCTTCAGCTATTTGTCTGTTCAGTGCTAATCTATGGGCAATACCTGTTGTTCTGCTTTGGAGTTGTGTTTCACTAAAGTTCTTGTTTCTCATGTGATTTCTTTTTCTTGGACCAGCTCTACAATACACCATTAAAAACACACAGAGGAATAAAGACAGGATAAGTGAAGTTTATTGCAGGAAGCCAGTCCACAGGCCTCTCATGACTAGCTGGTGTTGGAAGGATGAAGTGACAGCCTATCAAAGAATTTCAGCATAATTAGATTATAAATTTCCTTACTGTAACTAACAAGGTCAAATAATCATATGTAGCAATCATATTTTGGAACATTTTCTATTTAAATCCTCTATTATTTGATCTAAAAACAATTGCTAAATTTGAAAGGTGGCTAATTTTGTCAGTAACACTCTCCAGTGTCACTGCAGTCTTTATCCCAAAATCTTGAGCTAAAACCAAAGGGATATTTTTTTTTCAACTTAAGTATTTATTTTATATAGAAGTGTCTTATGCAATTTAATAGTACAGTAAAATCCCCAATAAAAATAAACCTTTAGTTCAGAAATGTGGTTAGCCTTCTTAGGAGGCTTCAGATATGAACTGACATATAATAGGAGTCCAGATAAAGCTAAGACTTCATTTCTTATAGCCTGCAGCCATGTATTTTTTTCTCTTTATTATAAATAACACTAAAATGTATGTTTATGAGGCCCACCAAAGATGTTTGAAAGGCTTCTATAGCCCTCAGCAAGGAAAAGATTATGAACCCATGAACTGAATATTCTGAGAATAATACACTTAAATTTTTTTTCTGTGTTCTATGAACTATTCCTTCCCAAAACCAAACCAAAACAGAACAAGACAAATTGAAAGAAAGAAAAGGAAAGGAAAAAAAAATTGTAATGTCAAATAAGCAAGCCAACAGGCAAGGCATAACCTAACCGCTCTTTTTTTGCAAGTGAGAGAGGAAATGCATAAAAGTTGTCTCCAGAAGTGAGTTTGTGTTTCTCTTATTTTTTCACAGAAAACAGGGCTGACATTCCTGAGAAAACTTAGGGTGCATGCATTCAGCTATAGTTTCTCCTGTTATGACAGAATAAAAGTTTGACAAGAACCGATACTGAAAAGTTCAGTCTAGTCAATTCTTAAGTTAGAAAGTGAAGACTTGATAAGGGGTTTTCCTTGGGTGTTGTTTTTTAACTCCCAGTAGTAGATCATGCAAAATAAACCTTTTTAGCACAGCCTATTGCCATAAGACAAGGGGTAATGGTTTTAAACTAAAAAAGGGTAGATTCAGACTAGATAGAAGGAAGACATTTTTTCCAATGAGGGTAGTGAAACACTGGAGCATGTTGCCCAGAGAGGTGGTAGATGCCCCATCCCTGGAAATATTCAAAGTCAGGTTGGACAAGGCTCTGAGCAACCTGGTCTAGTGGAAGGTGTCCCTGTTCGCTGCACGGAAAGTTGGACTAGATGACCTTTAAAGATCCCTTCCAACTCTAAACGATCTATGTTTCTATGATGGATTGCCTTTGTAATCCTTTGTAAGGATTTCAAGACTAAACTCTCTAGCTGGAAATAATATAATACAAAGAACTGGGCTTCGCGTGCAAAGGTGAACTTTTCCAGTTGTATTTTCTATATCTTGTAAAGCCACATAAAGGTAACTTCTGGCCTTAGCATGGTCCTCCTCATTGGTACGTATTCCTTACCACTGTGGTCCTGAGAGCAGCTGCCAGACCTTCACTCTGAATTGAACTGCACCTTTGCTAGACTCAAATGAAAACTGGAATGGACTCTCATCATCCATCTTTAAGTTTGAACCTATTTGTACAGGCTAGCAAAAACTCTTTTTAAGAAGTGGAAAAAAAACAAAACAACAGAAAAAAAAAGGGAAAGCAGTCAGTCTTGAAAACGTCACTTTTTCTTTTTTGAAGCATCTTGACCTAAGTCCTGAAAGTTTTGCAGAAGACACACAAACAAGATGTTTGATCTCTAATTGCAGAAGTGTTCTGTACTCCAAGAGAATGAGCTAATTTGACCCTTTATTTGTGTGGAATATAAAGTTTTAATAGCCTCTACCATTCTGAGTCATTCTAATCCTATTATCTGTCAATCCTCTTGGTATTCTGTATACATATTTAGTTCTCAGAGGTTGCACTGAATTTTTTTTCCACTCAAATCACCTCTGCTACTTTCACACTGAGTAGAACAATGCAGTAAAGTCCAAGTGCTCTGCCTTCCCCAATACCAACCGCAACACAAATTGCTGTGCTTTTGATAGGGGCAGAACCAATGGCCACCACGTCTTCTCCCAGCACAGCTGAGGTTACGCCTACATTTTGAATACAAAGTGGTAACTGGGGAAGGTGCAAGATATGACACCATCTGCACATGACATGATCTCATCCTTGTTCTGTTTTACTCTAATACTCGATTTTTTCCCCAGTGACCTGCTTCCTTGACAAATTAAAGCAGAGAGAGTAACAATGAAAAGATCCACATATTTACCATTGCATACTGAGAAACAGTACTTCTTCCTGTTATATGTCTAACTTCAAATTTGCTTCTATTATCATTGACAATTTCCACTAGCAGCAGCATTTTTTTTTTCTGTAGGGCCATTTCAGGGCTATTTCAGTGCCTAATTCCCCTCCTAACAGTATCATAACCTTTGTCCAATAAGTTCATGTCCTCGTACTCTTGAATACCATGATAATGAACAACACTGAAATATCCAAGTGGAAATGATGAATGAGACATTAAACCAGAAATCAACACTTATAACACCCTCAGGTGGCAGGTTTGCAATTAGCAGAAGAACTTAGAGATCAATTACACACGGAATTTTTGCTTTGTGGTAATTAATCATCATGCCATTGAACTTCTTAAGTACATTATACGATATTACTAATTAGAAATGACAGAGAAAGCTAGATAACTGCTTGTTAACATGTAGAAATGTCCTCAAGAGCTCCAGGGCTGCTTCTTTTTGTAGACCAGTTTGAGAAACAGGGAAATAGTTGTTGGGGTTTTGTGGGTTTTTTTGTTGCATAATTAATGTCAACCCATGTTTTCATTCACTATGGCTGTTCAGTTTCTGGTAATCTAGCATCTATTACTTTTATGCTAGTTTTGATATGTATAAAGTTTGATACATTGCTCAAGATATAACTCTTTCAGTGTGTCTTGCTTGCATCATGAGCACAGCCTAAAATATATGTCCACCATGTGTACAATTTTGTTAAGAAACATTACTCTTTTGGTTTGAGATTTTCTAAAATATTTGCTTGGCACAAGTCCCAAATAAATTTATAACAATGGGATACCTAACTTAATAATAAGAAAAAAAGATTAATCATGTTTTTCAAACCTTTATTTACAATATTTATTTGAAACAGTGCTGTTTTCTCTAAAACTAAACTGCACCAAGTTCCTCTGGCTTTTTATTTGAAAGCTCTATTTTCCAAAACTTTCATCGCTCCTATTGATTTTTTTAAGACTTTGAATAAACCATGTATTTCTGTGGTTATAGTGTATGAACTGGTGACTTGGAAATTTCCAGTGCTTGAGAAAATCTGGATGCTTTTCTTCACATACCTTACAGTGACAGCAATGTTACAGGCACCCCAGTAAGATGTGTGTTCTCCCGGTAAGGCTGACTCATGGTTTCTTTAAGCCACCCTACTTTCTGTGTATGTTTTCTACAGAACTTTGTAAAAAGGAATTTTTCATTTTGTTTCCATGCAGTTGATTATTCCCATTTAAAAATAGTATCTTGTAATTTCCTGCATTGAACTGTATCCTATTTACTTCAGACCATATCTTTAATTTGTTCAGATCATTTTGAATGTTATGCCTCTCTTCTACAATTCTCATAGGATCTGTGAGACCTGCTAGTTTATTATCTTTTGCAAACTAATTGCTTTTGCAAGTTCTAATGGGATGCTGTTCCAGAACTTCATTGCTCTGAAATGGAAAAACCTTTCTAATTTCCAATCCAAATATATTACTAGTCATGTTTGTTCTTGTTTCTGCCTTATCTTAATTTCACTAGTGATTTCAGTTCTAGCCCAATGTGTTTATGAATGGCAATCAGATCTTCCATTCAGCTTGTCACTTTCATAAATTCAATAACTTTTTTTTTTGTTTCTTCCCATGGTGGGGTTTCCATTCTGTTTCCCTCCTTCCAGCACCTTCTGAAAACCTCCTCCAGCTTGATTTGATTTTTCTTGTTTTTGAGGGAACAACTGCTGAAATCCAGCAGCTTGTTCCTGTATTTTCAGTTTCAGTTAACACTTAAATGTAACTTATTACGTACTTACACATGCATTCCAGAATATCTATGTCAATTTAAAAAAACTCAAATCAATTTTTCTGTATCTCATGGAGTCTATTACAGCAGATGAATTTTCCCTTTGCAGACTAAGTAGATCACTATATATAATACTTTGAAGTCCACACAGAATTCTCCTGAGTCAGGAAAGGTAATTTTTAACACAAAAACCCAGACCAGAATGGAAAGTTGTATATCTTCAATACCTGTTCTGCTAACTTTGGCAAACACATAGTGTACTTCTCCTAACATGCTTTTAGAGGTCAGTAGTACAGATATATATATTTTTTTTTTATAGGAAGACTCCCCTGAAGACATAAGTCCCTGTTCTGTTCTTAGAGAAAAGCATAAGCAGCAGCTGTCGTTTTCTTAATTTCTCACATAATGAGGAGCAGAGCTAAGCAGGAAGCACTCAAAGACTACATGAGATAAGAACTTTTTGGTTCTCACCTGATGAGTGAAGCCTCCTGGACTTGGAAGTCCTTCCTCTCATTTCAGATAGACTTCAATTTCTTCAGCACTGATGAGTCTGTTCTATCCATATCCTATGATCCAACCATAAACCCCAGCAGCTGTTTTTGGTAAATTTGATTGTTTTTCTTTACTCATCACTCTCACACTGTTCAGTCCTCCTGTGTGTGGTTTCACAAACTTCAGTAAGTGAAAGAAATGAGGCAATCCCAGAACAAGATTCCAAAAGCTCAAATCTACTACTGCTTTCATGGATATTGATCTAACCAGGTTCCCTCTGGGTTGTCTGTAGTCAAAGTAACAGAGAAGAGATACTAACGATTTCAAGGCTTCTTTGAGTAGCCAGCCAGTCTCAGTGCTATTATTTATTGATCTTTCCCTTTGTTCAGGTAAGCCATCTTCAGGGCTTGCATTTTAAATGTCAGACAGAAATAGAATGAGGGTAACTGATGGATGTCATATATAGAGATATATAATTTGTATTTCCATCTCTGGAAGAGCAATTCCTTTGCCTCTCTTGCGTCATAGGCATTATTAAAAGGAATTTGAAGGATTCCCTTCACTTCTCCGCTTTTCTTGAAAATGCAATGCGGTTTCTCTTTTCTTTCTTGTTGTAGCCCTTGTTCAGAGAAAATAAAGCCGCTTAGAGGAAGAAAAGCCGTAAAATCCAGTCTCAGAATGCACCTGTTTTAAATTGATGCTAAAAAAATTTGTTTAAAAGTCCTAACAAGTGTGGGCCCTTCCTTTCTGGGCAAAGTCTTGAGAGAGAGAGGAGCCACTTCATATAAAGGAAATCTGTATAAAAGCTGGAAGGATAAAATAGATTGATGCAAAAATCAATGTCTTGCACATTTTTGTTTTACTCTTTTTTAAAAACAAAAGAAGCTTATTTCTACCAAAAATGAGTCATAGACTTCCAGAGCCACCTCAGCATTCCTTTCAGATGTGACAGGATTCCTGGAATTACCTCCTCATAGTTGTGTTGTAGCTGTGTAGGGCATCAATAATGTTGTCTAATGATCTAATCTTTTTACTACTTTGAAACTTAAAAAACATGATTAACTTAGTACGTTTCATTAATTCTCAAAGAAAAAAAAATTGATGACATTAAGGCTGAAAGTATCAACAGCAATGAGAAAACAGTAAAAAGAAAATAGGGATGTGTTAAATTCCAGAATTAGGTAAAATAAAAAGAGGAAAGTTGAGTTAGAATGCACTTAGAAATGCAAGAAATGAAGATGAAAACAGTGTGAAATGTGACTTACTGTGGAATCAGGTAATAACTATGAAACTAAAGGTATTAAAAGTAGTGTTTTAAAGACAAATTGATTTTAGCATTTTTAAATGTATATATTCCCTACCCATGACACCACATTTCATAGATAAAATTAAAAATTCAGGTTGGAAAGAACCTCTGGACATCCCTAGTCAAACTTCCTCTCTTGCATAAATCAAAGCTAGCTCCAAAGTGAGATTGCTTTGGTTTTAGCCTTGCCCAGCTGCTTTGGAGGTTTAGAGCAGTGCTTTGGTGTCAGAAATATCACGTCTCCTTCCCTATGTCTCCAGCAGTCAGAAGTAGCTTCTCTGTATTCTTCTGTAATCTCTCTCCTAAGAAGTCTGGTGGGTCACAGTAGCCTGTAGCTTTCATATTTAGAGTAACTTTAGGAGCTCTCCATCTCTAGTACTGGTATATGAAAATCGCTTTGTGTTCAAGCAAGGAGGTGGTGCCTCTAGTGCTTTTTAATTACTGGTGATGAGAGTGGAGAAAAGTCTCCTTTGCATCTGAATGATCACACAGATGCATGAGTCTTGGGCTTGTGAACACATAAGAGCCCCAGCAATTTCAAGAGTACCTTTCTAATTTTCATCAAGCAGATCTCAACTTTTTCCAAATTTGTTTGTTTCAACTCAGGATCAACCAGAGTTTCAAGTATTTTCCAGACTTGCATGGAGCTCTTATATTCAAGCCTTCAGTGTCTAACTTCTAGACTTCACAGTCATTGACTGAAAATGAATTGTAGGTGGACATAATGTAAAACCTGCAGCTCTTTTAACATGGGTCTTACAGCCAGTCAAGTAGCAAGAAGACACAACAGTTCTTATGGTATAATTCAAACATTCAAATGATTAGCTCAATAAAACCAAGTAATCTGATATTTCCATAGCAGTAGTCTTCCTTACTGATAGCCACTGCCACTGTTTTCTTGTTAAAGATTGCAGATCAATTGCCAGATGGAAAAATAGTGATTCATTCTAGATCAGTTGTAAGATTTTGTTAGACGTTTTCAACAACATTGATTATGTGTTAGTCAAAACCTTTCCCTTCTAACAATCAGGAGAGGCATTCATACATTAAGTCAAAATCAACATAACCAACATCTTTTAATTTTTTCTTGGCATGTTGCATAGTGAGCTGCAAAATCTTTATTTTCTGAGCAGATGGAGAGCAATATAACCACTTATTGTCAAAAGTTAATGGGGTATGTCTTTGCCATCCTAATAGAAAGTATCCATGGGACTATTTGCAGCACTATCTATTTAGTAGTGATAGTCTTCTAGTTATTAATATATTTTATGTTTTCTGCACCCTTTGTCTCAGGGATTAGCGCCCTTTAATGCTGTTAGGAATCATAACTGTGATCAGCATATATTGAATAAACGTGCTAACACTGCCTTTGGATGCTCGGATTTTTTAAGATGGCTCTGTTGTGAGTTTTTATCCATTTCTTCATAACTTGCTGTAATAATAGATTTGATTTCTGAATTTTCAACTACATTGCCACTTGAAGACAATTTTAGGCCTTGAAATGTTATTGATTTATCTGAATTTTAACTCTTATTTCATAAATTTCTTCATCTGGTACTGAAGAAACCCCGTTAAGAGGCAATGGCATTTACTGTATACTTTCTCAAGTTTTTTTGTTTTAATTTCAACAGGTAAAAGTCAAATTTTGGTATTTTTTTTCAACCCTTTACAGAATAACTTCTTAGTTGCCTCAGTGGCCCAGCTGCCTCTGTTCCAATCTAACCGGTCACTGTTGAAGACACTGGCAAAGCTTTCTTTCTCTGAGTACATGCAGATGGGCTTTGTACCAACAGTGTTCTTTTGAACCATTATTTGATTTCAGAAATCTTTGCTCAATTCCAAATAACTGCTAAGCCCACTAAAAGGGCTATTCTTCATCTACTGCAAGATTTGGTACAGTTCCCATGTATAATCCAGATTTAATTAAAGTATGTACTCTTCACATATGCTCACAATTTAACAGTGGTATGGTAACATAGTGCTTTGCCTGGTGATACGTATGTCTTAGATGGACCTTAGGCACCATTTTGCTGGGCAATACATAAATTTACCTGTATATAACTGTCCTTGTCACAGAAAGCTCACACAAGACAAAGCAGAACGTTGCGAATTAACCAACAGGAACAGGATAAGAAAAGTTACATTTTTGTTGTAATAAAATATATCAATTATATGGCAGCAGTTTGTTTTCTTCTTCTCTAGGCATTCTGAGAGCTAGATTTAGAGGACAGCAAGGTGACTGTGTGGATATTTACTGAGTACCTCTCACTCTTGAGGACAGCGTGGGAGAGAGCATGACGACTGCTGGGAATTTTGAAGAGCAGGTCTGTGAGAGGGCAGCCAACCTTTAGAAGCCAATCCCACCTATGAGTAATTGGCTGTGACTCATTTCAGGCTTTAGTTTCTTTTATTAAGGCCTTTCAAAGTCTCTACATCGTAGGAAACATATAGGCAGTACACAAGTACAATTAATTCAGAGCAATCCACGGGCTTACAGGTTATTACAAGAAATAATAGCATTAATTCTCCTAAGTGCTTGTATACAGAAATAGCAAAGGAAGATGAATAACTTCAAGAGTTGCACAGCCCCAGGTATTATGGCATCATGTCACCTCAGAAAAGCCCTGTCATCCCAGCACAAAAAAGTGGAGACTCTTTTCAGGTGACTCTTGGGCTGCTCAATGCTTCTCGTTGGCATTACTATTCATAAACTATTATCTGTATCTGAAAGTGAGGGCTGAAGGAAGCACACAGACTTGTGACTACAGAGTTTACATTCTAACCCAACGAGTTTGACCAATGCTCGCTCCTTTTTCTGCCTACTTTCTCCAAAATCATTTTTGAAATTCCAGATATTTTTATAGTTTTTCTCTTCAATGACTTCAATGTCAGAACAGATGATTGAAGAAATAACCACTGATTAAAAGGTTTAGTTAAGGCTGTGTTACTGATACCATTTCATTGACTTAATTATAAGTAGACAAGTTCTTCTGAGCCAGTCTCACCAATATTTTTTCATCCCTTATGATGTGAACTGCCCATCTAACACAAGAACCATCTATCTGATTTCCTAGTGTGTTCTAGTGTTTTCTCTTTGGAGGTAGAGCTCACACCGACCAATGAAGCTGAGAAAATGCATAAGTGCATTGAAGCACATGCAATTTCAGTTCCAAACCTCTAAAGCTAGCACTTGAATCTCTAGGACCAATTGTCCATTGCTCTTTTGGAAATGTTTGAATCTAATTTGATTGATTCAATCAATCAATCAATCAATCAAACAAGATTAATGTTTGAATCTATCTTGCTGATAGTGCTATAGGAGCCCTGGTTTATTTCTCAGAAACTGTATATTGTGGAGAGTAGAGAGAGTCTACATAGTCTGATGGACCTTCTGCTTCAATCTTGAGCCAATAAATAATAAAATATTTTTCATCCATTGTGTACATGTTACTTTGTCTACCTCACCCTTTCTCTTCACCCCTTTCCACAAAACACCAAAACTTGGGTGGTTGGAATCTCAGCTTGGCAATCAGTCTCCTGCTAAAGGAAATACACAATGATTAAACTATATGTGGACATGTGCAGTGCACACGTCCACCTCAAAAGTAATCACTGTAGGATCCTTTAGTAGTTGGTGGGAATCAAGTGAATATACTCAAATGAGTCTAGAGGATGAGTCAGCTCATGATGCAGGTGTGTAAAGTAAATCTGATGATTCATGATTTAAAATTGCCTAGTTCTCTCCTTTAATTCTTAAGAGAGCCTTGGGTGACTGACTTGTGTGACTGTCTGGAGAGCCAAAAATTAAAGGTTAGACCAGATTAACTTTGTCTGGAGAGTTTCTTTTTCCTTTTAATTTTCTTCTCATTATTTAAGCAGATATTTGTGTTGCTGAGCTGTTTCTCTGCTTTCAGTAAGTTCTCAATGATCATTTTATGATGATAGACATAGTTAGACACAAACACAAATATTTTTGCTTGCATGTTTAAAGTACCATTCATTTAACTAAGGCAAAGATATATTCTGAAGAAGAAAAAAAAAAGCAGGTTTATAAATGAAAACTATCATAAATTTCTGACACTTTAATTGATTATAATCACTAATCACCAAAAGAATGCTCCATCTATGTTGCTGGGCAGGAACAGGGGCCAACTGTCTCCATGGCATTTACTCCAGACTTCTACAAAATAATTTTTTTACATGAAACCATCCCATGCATCTTACATTTGGAAAGAAACCTGCCACTGTAGCCTGCAGGTCCTCATTAAGACATTCTAAAAATAGGCTTTTCTATTAATATAATTATAGGATGCAGGCACTGGGAAAATTAGGGCCATGTTTGCGATGCTCAGATCTTGAAAACCAGCAATTATGATCACAGGGATCTCTTAGCAAGGCCGTATAAACTGACAATTCCCTGAACGCATGGAAGAGCCTATGAATGCTATTCTGAAGTATTTGCCATGCTTGTCTTTCCTGCTTTAAGGAAAGGTATTTCCTTTTTGTTTCATAATGCTGTTATTTGGCATTTACTGTGGTATATTGCAAATTTCAATGACCAAGTTGTAACCTAATTCTCCAAAAAGACTGCATGTTTAGCATGCAGTCTAGGAACATGCATACTGGGAACAGAATCTTTTTCACGTTGAAGATTTTCAGCAAGATTTAGAAGTCCTAAACTTGTAATTTGAGCTTATGTCTACCTGTATTTGTGAGTCAGTGATTCTGAAAGCACTCTCAACAAGGGACTAAGTTTCTAAATCTAGACTCTGAATTCATTCTTAGGGGAAATATGTGATCTACTGTAGAAACATCCAGACATTTTTACAGAATTTGCCATTTTCGTGATGCAGTATTGACGCCTCTAAATCCTGCTTCCCAGCTCTCTAGGATAACATACTTTGCAAGATTTCACCACTGCAGTCTGGAGCAAGCTAGCTGAAGTTTAAACAGGAGAGATCAATTATCCGTGACTGACACCAACAGTTAGTATTGGCACCGTGAAAGAGAACATAATGAGAAAGAATGATCCGAACTGACATTAAACCAATTGAAGATGAAGTCCCTAAGCTAAAAACCTACCTTGTAAATGTGAATTGGTATGATGGCTGACAAAGCAATTCAGATCTTACTGCTCAGACCAATATGAACATGTCTTTGGACAGCTGCTTGCCATCTCAAGTCAGATACACCACTGGCTTCTGTCAAACCCCTCATTGTCTCAGCTTCTCAGTGCAAGATATCCTTCAGCACTGAAAACTAAACCCTTGTTTGGAAAATCAGAACAGTCAATGGTGTCCTTACAGAGTTTGTTTGTGGCCTCAGCTCTGCCTGAGCACATCCTTTGCCTTCACTGTCTTTCGACTTCCTAACTAGACTCATCCAACTAACATGACATCTGCTGTCATTGCATTGCTTATTCTATTTGCAACTTCTATCCTTTCTGTTTTCACAGAAAGCACTTTCTGTGCTGTCTTTACTTTGATATCATCTCTTTGCAATGAGGATTGTCCCAACCACAATGAGACTGTGGATCTACTTGGTCTTTAGGAACTGCACTACTGATTAGTTAGTATGCCCCTGGCCCTCAGGAAATCCATAGCCCTGCTGAGATGCTTTTCCCCATATGCCAATGGAAGGAACTATGAAACTGTGGGGGGAAAAATTAATCAATCTTATACACTGCAAGAGGGTACTCATTTTTCTCCTCAGGACCACTGAATAATGTATTTGGAATGCATCAAGAACATAGAACATTTCCTGGTTAAGAAGAAGCTGGAGGATTTTGATCACTAGTTACTAGTCCCGGTTTGAGGTAAAACCGAACCAATGTTGTGTTCTGTAATTTTACATTTTAGCTAGGTCTCCTCTAACTCTCTGAAATTAACGGCATATTGTGGAGAAAATTGCTCGCTCTCAGGATGATAAGGCCAATGTTTGTTCTAAGGAAACACATGGAAAAGCCAAGGAATGGTGTGCAGAGAGGCTCTTGCTATAACAACCAAGGTCGGCCAATTTTTGTTATTTGCCCCTTAGAGGGTCAGAAATGTAAAAGCGTAGAGGGGTCATACCTGTGGGGAGGAATGGACAGGACAGGTGACCCAAACCTGATCAACTGGGGTATTCCATCCCATCTGCCCCATGCTCAGTATAAAAGCTGAGGGATCAAAGGGTCAGATCTTCTCTTCCTGCGATGGACGATGTCCAAAGAGGACCCTGCCTGTTCATCTGCCTTTGATCCTGATCCGTGTGTTCCTGACTCCAGAGCTGGAATCCAGTTCCCATCTCTTGCTGAGTCCAGTCTGGGACTTCCCCAGTGCCTGCTGGTGATGGGACTGTCATCCTGGGAGCTTGATATGGTTTTGTATAAATTGTATCCATTTCATTATTTTCTTCTTTTTTATTTTAATATTAATTCTTCATTAAAGTAGCTTAATTAATTCTAAACTTCTGTATCTCCTTATCTCTTCCTCTCCTCTCTTTTTTGGGGGGGGGAGGGGAAGGGTCATCTGTTGGTCTGGTTGCAGTGATTTCAGCTGAAACCACCACGACACCAAAGTATGTCACTTTGATGTGATACAACCAATGTGGGCCTGCTGCATGCAATACATATGTTAATAATGTCTGGGACAGTCAGTTCTATTCATAACAACTAGTAGGGACAGGACAACATCAGCTCAGGCAGCATTCACTTTCCTAAAGTTCTGCATGTAGCTCCTAGCAGGAAGGTTACAATGGAGGAAAAATTCAGACCGCCTATATTCATTATGCAGGGAACAGCTGTTCCTGCTTGTACATACCTCAAAAGTGAGAGGCTCAGTTGACAGCACCAGTTGCTTAGCTAATTCAGGAACAACTGAAATAAAGAATCTGTAGCTTTTTTTTTTGCAGTTCACAAGGCAAATTGTCATGCAAACATCTTCTCCTCCACATGCTTGTTAGTAGCAGTTGTGAAAACCTTCACAGTTTAATTAGCAGTACTAGCATGGATCAGTGCCTGAAAAAGAGATATACAAAACAAAAAGGAAATATTTGTCTCTGTAAGCCTGGCAGCTGTTTCAAGGTGCAAATAATAAGAAAAAATATGTTGACATTTTGAACATTTAAAATACCTTCAGCTCCAGATATCAGGATTCCATACTTCAAGAAGATATTTTCATAACTACTTATGGTTTGGTATTACTTGGGTATGATAAAATCCATTAAATAATTTATTTCTGCACTTAAGGTCATGCTCTTTCTCTTCAGACAAAAGGAAATCAACTGTCTAGAATGACAGCTAAAAGATTTTATCATCTTTCAGTGGCTGTAATATGAATGTTAAAATCATCAACCTATGCAAACTGAGAATTGCTCAAAATCAGTACAGGCATGCAATTGGCGAGCAACATATCATGAGCTCCAAAACAGATTGCCTAGTTAATTTCAAGAATAAAATAAAAAAATAAAATAAAACTGGAGAAAAGCTTGACATTACATCTTCATTGGAGAACAGCAGGGCAAGGAGGACTGAGACACAGCTCCTCAAGTAAGGACCATCTTAAATATCATCTCACGGTATTCAAGACTACATACAATTCATTTTGCAGTTTCTTGATTATTTAATTTATGAACAAAGATTGGTAATGAAGAAAGTGGTTTTGTAATTTGCCACATTAGACAGTAATGTTAGCCATCTTCAGGGATTCCATTAAACTTTGTTTCCAATATGTTGAAATAGCAGTATTTGCTGTCTGCATGGTCTGTGACCAGAAATACTGTGTTTAACAAAAAATCTCAGTGTCTTCCACCTATTCTCACACAGACATCAGGTTCACTCAATAAATTTTTCAAAACAACAGAGGAAAGTTACTAAAACAACATGCCAGTCTTTGAACTAGGTAGGGATTTTTTCATTAAATCATGCTTTCATTTGTTTTAATTGAGATGGACCCTGATCCACCTCAGAAATGGAAAATTTCTTCACCAAGACTTCAAAGTGGTTTTCATCAAGGCTTCTGTATTGCTTTAATACTAATTTTCAGGCCAAAATGTGATGAAAAGAGTATTGAATTTTCAGTTCCCCCCTCCTTCCGCCCCACAATTTTACTTTCTTGCTAATCAAATTCCTTTAACCTTGTTCTTCTTAGAATATTTCCTTGCTAGTCATATTCAGATTTTACAGATCAAGAGCCTGGAAAATACAATGAAAAAGCATTATTGATCAGAAACTTTCAGAGAGTTCTCAGTTTAGGATTTAACAGATTTACTTGAATTAGTATTACAGGGTTATCATAAAAATAAACATTTATGTGAATTTTTCTTTAAGAAATAGCTTTTCTCATTGTTAAGCAAAGCTCATTCCAAATTCTGTTTGCGTATCACAATAAACTTTGACTTTTGTAGTTTTTAAAATTTAAATATTTCTTGAAGCTTTACTTTTATTCACAATAACAGTTTACTATAACAGTTTTGTGTGCACTGTACTTGGATTTCCACATATTTAAGGACTGAAAAATTAATCTGTAGAAGCCAGTGAGGTACTAACAAGCCTGAAGTTGGACAACTGCCTTTCAGCAAAATATTTCAAATTGACATTTTCTCCCTTGCTGAAATGAGTTCTGGAAGACAATGGATTGAAACCTGGAGATTTTAGTTCTAAATCTGTTTCTTCTGAGGGCTTTTTTGAAGCCCATATTAATCTCCTTCACCACTGAAAACCTTAACCAGAAATCTTATTTGAGGGTTTTTTTAATTGGGGATTTTGAAATATAAACCGTTTTCTTGAAGGAAAATCTTTGGATGAGTTCATTGTGTTATGTTCCATTAGTTTGCTGCTGTATCATTCTTTGAATTAACTTTTGATGTTGGAGGAAAGCGTATTGCTTCTCTCTTTAGCAGATGGCTTCTGCAACAGCCAGGGGTTTATAAGCCCAAAACCCACTTTGCTCAATGTAGGAAAAATCTGGATGACCCAAATATAGATGTGTCTACCAAAAAAGGGTAGTCTAAAATCTGCAAGGTGTCTGTCAGTTGGCAGTGGTCTTTGTGCTGTTTACCCATGAAAAATTCCACATTCTTTGCCAACTTAAAATAGACAATTAACTTATTCTAAAATAAGGCAATCAATAAAATCACTAAGTTTCAGAGCATCTATGATGCAGGGGCTGTCCAGGAAAACTCCTTCCTTTGGCCTCTCTGATCAGATTGTTTTATCCTTGTGTGATTTTAATATTTTTATACTGATATTAAAAATGATGGAATTATTAACAGCAGTGTATGCTACAACACAAGCTAGTTTCAGTGAATGTTTTAAAAATGTTTTTTGAGCTTCACTAATCCATTTATTGATATGCACGTGATTGGTGCTTTATACTTAGAAATGTGTTGACCTCTGTGAAATATAGGTTAAAAAAAACAACCCACTTGATGATCAAAGAGATTATTATTATTATATTGATGCAGCTTTTATGCTGAGCAGGTCCTAGATTTGGTCTTCAAGTGTTGTGAAGTCCAGTTTTACTTGGCCCTGGAAAATTAGAACACACACAAGTAATCTAGGATTGAATTGAAGTCCTCTAAGTGACGAATTAGGTCCTTCTTCATCATAGTCAAATTGGAACTCATTGGAAATGAGGACTTCCAGACTAGGACTGGAAAGCAAAATTGAAAGGGCCTGATAAAGTGCCTACCTTGCAAAGTACACTTGCAACCACAAAATGAAAGTCAACTGCGCTTTTTTAGAAAAGGAAGCCAGATGGAACTGCTCACTATATTCACATTATTCCCAGCACACACGGCAATTTCAGAAAGCCAAGCTAGAAGTCCTCCTGTACCATTAGCAAAGGTGCACTCTGCTCACTTACACAAGAACTCAGCAAGAGAACCATGCCATTAACTTAAATGGATGAATGCATTAAGCTATCACCTGAAGTGTCCAAACATTTGGAGATATTTAAAATAACAACGTATTTAAAGCATGTTACATTCTGTACTTCGGATTTTCAGAACAACAGAATTTTATTTTATGCTGTGCCCTGCAATCTGTCAAGTTAAAGGCTTTCTTTCTGACATATTTTTTGCATATTGTGACTTATTTTAGTACTCTGTACAGTTAAGAAATGAGGAAAGAAATCAAAAATATTCTTGTTTTCCTTCTCCACCTGCTACAAAAATCTCAAAGTTGTCAAAAAGTGAAGGATGCGAAGGTTTCTTAATTTAAATAAGTTCATTTTAAAATGTTCTTAATTAGGAGATGTGCACGTTTTGTCAGCTGGGGCTGGTACAGCTTGGATAATAGTGGGCACTTTTTGACACAATCTGTACAGTTTTTCTATAATTAGGCAGACACACAACATCCTTCAGAGCAGAAAATGACTGGTAAAATACATAATTCACTGTCAGGCTTTAAAGATCTAATGCTGTCATCTGCCAACATCTATTCTGTCTGTCACAGAAACTCACTGTAAACTCCCCAAGAGAAATACATCCCTGAAAATGACCCCTCAACACTTTGCTTCGTGACAGCATAGATCATGGCAGATTCCACAGCTTTTTGTGAGTAAAGACACTGTTAAGAGCATAGATTTAGGCAGAATCACAAAGACAAATTGCTGATCCATTTGGATAAGCTTTTGTTTCTGATTTAGGATTGAGACTAAATAGGATTGACTGGAATTTAAAATATTTTGAACAGATTTAAAGACTGTTTAAAAGACTGTTTTAAAAACAGGTTTAAAGAGTGGCAGATTAACCAATAGTTAATCTAAAGTCTAAAGTCTAAATCTATCGGTTTATTTTTTCAGTATTGAATTAACGGCTCCAGCATCTGCGAGTGTTTAACATGACCTGTGCTATTGGAGATGTAAGGATGCAATATCACTGTCTTGGTGGCCCCTTCTGGGCTTGCCAAAGCACTGTCCCACAGCTGGGTCAGTGGGTATTGCCTGAAAATCCATCTGCTGCTTTTTAGGGAAATCAGCGGGGCTGAAGGAAACTTCCCATTAGACGCTGCAGCATCAAATTGCCATAAATGGGACACAGGTGTATCAACAGAATTTAGCTCTTGACTTCATCTTCTACACTGCATAAACCGTATCCAGATCTCCACGTAACTCCAGATCTCCATCTTATTCTAAGATCATCACATACTGCAGCACTCATCAGTTGTCTTAATTGCCTCTTCATTCAGGGAAGCTTTTGGATGGTCATGAGTGCACGTGGTAGCTGGGGAAATCTCCTGCTCATTAAGTGGGAGAGACCAGAATTAAACACTGCTCCTTTTTTACATTTTGCAGTTAGGATCAATCATTCTGTTGCTATCTTCATTTGAATCTGTTTTGTGAAAGGTTTTGTACAAGACCACAGAGACATGAAACTAAATATATACCATTTGTGCACAAGGAATTACAAAATCTACCCTCATCTATTCAATATGCTTCTTGAAAATGTGATTTAATGCTTACTTTTTCTTGGGAATAATGAGTTTCACTTTTACGCAAAGATCTGTCCTTCTCTTTTGTATTCTGTGCAGCCTTTTCTGCAGGTGTCTCTCATACAGTTGAAAAAAATTCGCAAGTTCCAACTTGTAAAATAAAGTGAGTTATAAATTTTGGTTTAAGAAATTTTTAAAATCAAACTGCCACAGGCTGCATTCCTACTTCAAAAGAAAGTCCAAGTTTAAAAAAAAGTTTAGAGCTTGTTTCAACTTATTTTTGCTACTACTGTGTGCTAAGTTGGCAATACTGTGTGAAGTTAAGATTTTCCTTAGCATGGCACAGAATAAACTTAGTAATGCCACTTCATTACTTCTGTTTGTGAAGCATAGCCTTCACAAATGGGCATTTGTATCATAATGCAGGCTACTAAAACTGCTTGAAAACTCAAGGAATTTTTCTAGCATATAAACTTGGAGCTGTTAAAAAGTAACATAAGATGGTATTTCCTATTTTTCATGTGTTATGTACTACATACAAGTTAAAAAGGCTTCTTCATCTGAAAGTTGTATTGGTTTAATCTATTTTCCTGAGGAGGAAAGTGAAACATTGACACAATCACTGCAGTAATTCTGGGTATTGGAGGCATGGGTAGGCAATAGTGAATCTCTTGTCTCCTTGAATTCTGTCTAACAATATTAAAATAAACATTCTTTACATATAAACCTGAGAGACTTTGAGTTTACCACTGGATTCACAGAGGATTTGGCTCAAAGATAAAAAGAGATGACTTTTTGTAAATATGATTCAAGCCATTGTAGTTATTGACTTACCTTTACATAAGCCATTGTTTCTGTTTTATTACTACACAGTTATCCAGGGGTTTCATTTCATGACTGTCAGACTTACCTAACCAGTGGCGGTGTAACTCTGACACTGTGGGCTGGTGAAGTAGGAGGTAATGTACCACATCTATGCTTTGTCTTGAAAAAAATCTGTTTGACTGCTTCTGCTCACAATTTGGGAAAATTAGGAAAAATCAGGCCAACGAGAAGGTTGTTGTGAAGTGAGGAGATTCTTACTACTTTCATGAGTTGCACTTCTCAGTTTAAAGGCAATTAAGATGCAGTATTCTGCAGGAGAATGTTTTGTTTTCCCTGTTTTGAGTACTCTTGTTCTCTTTTATTCCCAACATCCAGACCATTTTAGTTCTCGCTGCTTCCCTCAGCTTTAACTGCTTCAGTGCTCTGTGGGGATTTATGAGACTCATTATAAAGTGATGAGTTACTCTGGCAAACCAACAAGGAAAATGATGTATCTTCCACTTTCATATTTCCAAATCCAAATCGAGATGCCCAATTTGGAAGCTGGTTGCCTTTTTTTCCCTCTACTGAATACCCCTCTGGCAGGTGATTGATTTAGCTCTTCTATGACCTAAGTCTCTGGAGATCCCTTACTTCCTCCAGTGAGTGTATACAGAAGCCTAATGTAAATAAACTCATTTACCTCTCAGTTCAGTACATAAATTTCAGCAGCAGTAGTAGACTGACTCCTTTTGTTACAAACTTCTGTAAAGAAATTTAATCTGGCTTGATAAAGTAGAGTAACATGGGAGAGTTACATCAGCTCTCTGCATGAAATGAGTGCAAAAAGAGTTATATATCTATATGGATATCCCAGCAATCATCTAACCCCACTTTGTCAAGCCAGAGTAAGTTTGTGTTGCATACAAAAAATCCAAATTGTTGCTTTTCTTCCAACCTAAATTCATGGATTTATGGCCATAAGCATTAAAATACTTCAGTTTAATGGATCACTTGTCCTCATCCGGGCCACAGCAAATGCTTGTGGCCATGTTCTTAGCCCCGTTGCAAATGAGAAGGAATACATATTGGCTTAATCTACCTTCAGGCCCTGCAACAACAAAAGGTACATGATCTACAAGGTTACATGAACAGTTGCTACAATAACTGATGTGCTGTCCAGGAGCAATGCATGTTAATGACACTCTTACTAATGCATTATGCATTGTAACTAAAGTAAATCAATACCACTTTCTGTGACTTCTGTCCATTGAGACAGTGTGACTCATTGTCAGGTCTCTGGATGGGTCAGCAGTCTGGCACTTTTCCACTGTAAAGAAATGCTGCTAATCTGAGTCTTTTTTCATTGTGAAGATCCCCTGATTTTTATAAGGACACTAATACTAATCTCTTTTTTTTTCATCACAGAGATTACAACACCAGGTTCAAAAACCTTTCACCTCCTGTAAAGAATAAACAAATAAATAAATAAGACTGTTTATTTCAATGTTAGAGGTTAATGAGGCAAGAAATAAGAACTGGTCTGAGAAGTGGGCAATGGAGAAAGAACTGATAAGTTATAGCTGATGATATATCCTTGTTTAAGTGAGTGCAAAGAATACACATTAAAAAAGACAGAATTATTAGTCTTTTCAGTTAGAAAAAGAACTGAGTGAAAAATCAGTAAAACAAAACTAGACAGCAGTAAGCAGTGCTGTAGCCCTTCTGAGGTCTTTTCTGCCTTATAGTCTAAGTGCCTTGTGAAGTCTTGAAACTCCTTTAGAAATCAAGTACAGTGGAGTCATGCCACGATCACCAAAATAATGTTCAGTATCCAGCTAGCTGTGTGTAAAGATGACAAATTACATTACACCTCTAGAACTGTGAAGCTTAAATAAGTAGATCATATACTATTATTTAAAAGGTTGTAACTCTTCATAAAACCACCTATTGACAGCCCATTGACACTACCTCTTCCCTTTCCTCCTCCAGTCACTTCCAGATATACTCCCTTCATTTTTCAGGCTTAATTTAGTGTCTTTTCAGTGGTTTCAAAGAATAGAGCTAAATTTGGTCTCGTGATAAAACATTCATAGCCAGGAAATTTTATTTGGTTTTGTGGCTTTCTGGGATTTCATGCCATCGTAATTATAAGCTATTTCTCTTCAGATGGATGTCTAGCTTAGGAAGGTCTCTGGTGAACCATGAATTATAACAAAACAGCTTCTGAAAGGAAAGAAGTATTAACAGGTTATGCTCTGTGTTGCATTTAAGTGTCTACAGAGAAAATACACATTCAAAACCCCTTATCTTTGAGAAAATTACTTTTGTAAGAAATAGAGTAGTTCCTAAAAACACATCTGGTGAGGAAAGACTGAAAGAACTGAAGCATTTTATTCTAAGCAAGAGAAGATTGAAAGAGAAGATATATAGTAGTCAAATATAGAAGAATTTGTGTATCTAAGGGGAAAGAGGAGGATGAGAAGATATTGAGAACCTGAGATTAAAAGACAGAGAAGAGGAAGTCTGGAAAACTTCAGTAAGAACCTTTGCACTTTCCCCAGTACACTGCTATACCATGGAGACTGTCTAGAGGGATCAGGTGGACTTGGTCCAAAGACTTGCAGCCAGCATTTGTTCATATATTAAAAAAAGAAGAAGAAGAAGAAAAAGAAAAAGAAGAAGAAAAAGAAAAAGAAGAAGAAAAAGAAAAAGAAAAAGAAAAAGAAAAAGAAAAAGAAAAAGAAAAAGAAAAAGAAAAAGAAAAAGAAAAAGAAGAGGAAGAGGAAGAGGAAAGAGAAAAAGAGAAAGAGAAAAAGAGAAAGAGAAAAAGAGAAAGAGAAAAAACCTTCTGCAACAAGTAAATGCAATCAAAAATATCTGAATCCTATTGAGGAAACATTCAAAAGCAAATTGCACCTATTTTGCCCAGCATATATTTTGAAAGCTTATAGGGTGTAGCAGTGCAAACAGTAAAAGGCAGGGAATCAGTGGAACATATATATGTATTTCATTTCTGCCTGGACTCTGTCCCTGTACTACCTAGAATCTCAGACTCTATCCACATGTCTTGCTGTGTTATCTTGCTGAACTATTTAGCTGTACTGACATGTATATTATTATTAGACTTTAGAGCTAATGGCCCAAGGCGATAAGGAAGGCTGTTTGCTTAAACCCATATGTACAAATTCAAGGTAGACCATGCTGCACTGGATCACAGGCAGAAGATTTTGTTTGTAACTACAAAAGGTCAAAGAATTAAAGTCTGCTTTCAAACCTGCCAGGGAAATGCAGTACCTACTGTGGTGTAACAGTCCGGGCAGGCTTAACCCAAGCTTTAGAGAAAAAGCCACATTCTGTTCCTAGCTACATGTACCACACTGACTGAAACACAGGAGTAACTGCAAACTTACACTACCATGCATGAAAGATGACTCTGGACCCAGGCTCTCACAACTAATACCAGAATTTTGTATAACTAGCAACCATTTTATTGAAAGCAATTATTTCTTGCCAGGGAAATCAGATGGGGAATCGGTACCAGGGACAACAGAGTTAAAGACAGATGGCAAAGAGGGGTGGGATTCATCTTGTCCAACATTAACTAATTTTTAAAGTTTAAAAAAAAAGTAATTCTATGTTCTAGAAAATTCTAATTTCTAAAAATTAGTTTTCTAGATTCCTTCCACAAGGAGGGACAAGTATTTTCAGAGGTTTTTAAATCTTACATATCTTTGATATCTGTTTGAGGAGGAGACAAACTGTTGTCTGGAAATGCCTGTGAATCTCTGTTAACTCTAGGTGAAGCCTTAAGCTGTACACCTAACTTTGAAAGAGTTCAAGTGAGGTAAAATATTACCCATACCAAGAATGAGAAGAAAATACTTACGGCATTATAGCTAATTCTACCATATTTTTACTTGGAGTAAAAATTCTCAGTTTTGATGGGAACATCTATATAATTTTAAGTTTTACAGACATCAGCTAAAATATTAAGGGCCACATTCACAGTTGCTGTAATCTCTAACAGCTAAATGAAGCTGGTAAACTTGTGCAAGCTTACACCAGATGGGGACTGGGCCCAATCAATACTTCAAACAGCATGAATGCTGCATATGTAAATACTGTCCTCATTTGGGTCTCTAAACCTCTAAACTAATTTCTTAGAAAGATGGGTAACTCAAACTAGACTTTTTTTAGAAGGGTCATTTTATAGGTGGCACTAAATGAGAAGTGCCAGTGGAAAAAATCAAGGGCAAACCAGTAAACACCACAGTACAATAACCATCACTTTTTAAAATGGGATGACAAGTCTAAAAGCCATCAGTAGTGCTTAGAACTCACCAAAATATCAAACTATGCATTCATAACAATAGCTGCAGAGGTTCTGCATAATAATTCATAGGGAAAAAAGATTATATTTGTGACCAGAAAAGAATGTTACAAGAAAAACATTTGCTGCCAAATCACACAGTTCATGAATATGAGGGCAAGTTTTGGGTGTGTCATGGTATCGTAATATCTATGCAATTACTTGGTAGAAGCATTGAATAGTCTTGTACACAAAACATTTGAGTTCATTATGAATGTCAATACATAAAAATCCTATAAAAATTCAGGTGATGTTTCTTTATAACCCTGAAGGTTCAAACCAAAAATATTCTCTTTGGAAAGTACAATTCAAACAAGCTGGCATATGTATTCTGAGTTTGCCTTGTTTATTTAGCTTTACCTAAATATATATTTTGAGTGTTTTAATACTAGTAGTGCTTAGGTATTGAAGGTCCCCTCCCAAAATAATGCCTATTCACTGTTCATGAATTATTAATAACTTTATCATAAAGTCAGCACAACGCCTATCTCAAGTGAGAGTTATCTCACAGTGTTCTGTGTAGGTGAGCTTTAAGTTTTAACTTGCAATAATCAAGAGCACTTTAATCAAGACCTGCCAACTTCTATTGTCCCTCCACTGATGAATTTTTACTATGAACATGGAAGTTGTCAGACTGGTCCAAAATACTGGTCCAGTCAGGGCAGCTTAATGGTGCCGTCAACAGTCAGTACCAGATATGGACAAAGCTGCAATAAACTTCACAGGTAATCATGTAAACAATTATCCATAAAGAGGTTTATTCCTCCCTATTTGTGTATGTAAAAGCATAATGCACATCATGACTTTATGGAGTTTTTACTGTTTAATAGCACAGTGTTACATGACAGAGGTAGTGGAAGGAAGACAGGCTGAAAGGGGAAACAAAAGCTGGGATTCAAAATGGTGCAATGCACCTCAAAGAAAATGTGTTAAGAAAACCAGCCAGATGTACTAGCTTTTCTCCTTACAGGAGAAAGTACAGGCTTGAAGTGTATAGGGTCCTGGTAAACTGAAGCCTGTGTTCAGTCAAAACCTATCTGAAGAGATAGTCATGTAAAAGAGAACAACTGAAAGGAACATGAGGTTCCAGAAAAAGATTTCTGCACAGATTTCTGAAACTAGCCCAGAGGGAACCTTTGCAGCATCTCTAGGCTGCACATTTTCCAGTGCAGCACTGTAAACTTGTTAAACATTTCTCCACCATTCTGCATTAAACCAGGGATTTAACCTCTCTATTTTTTTATTGAAACTATACTGTATTGTCCCAGAATATAATGCAACTTTGAGAATATCAGATGTGCCTGATAGTTTTCAAAATTTTAGTACTTTACCAATTACAATAATGGATGAGTTATAGCTGTGCAATTTAGTGACCAATAAAAGATCTTCCCAGAAATTCAGCAGCACCAGCTAGACAGACATAGGTAACATCAGGGAAAGTTTACTTCAGAGCCACCTCTGACCCTGCTCTCTACAGCTTTCTTTTCCTCTGCCTTCACTCATCCATCATAGTCTGCTACCTCTACTTGACTATCTCTCCTTATTCTGCCTGTGATTTCACCCAGTTGATTACAGTTGGTATTTTTCCCAAGTACTGATACTTGTAAAGAATTGGTAAGATGAGGTGCAGGTTAGGTGTGTGAAACGACAGCAATTAAAACTTGGCAATTTAAAGAGATGATACTTATGTTTTTTATTTGTGCCTCATTGTCTTCACACAGACCACCATACCACCAACTTCAAATGCTTCCCTTTTAGGCATAATTTGAACTAGCAGAAACTAGTTCACTTTGCACTGCACTTTACACCAGTGCATTGAATGCTGTGGTGTTTCAGCTATGCCAGCACAACTACTGCGGTAAAACATGCATGTGTAGACAAGCCCTTTGAAAAGTGCTGTAAAACCTGTTTAGGTCAAATCAGCCAGGTTTCTACAAGGGAAAAAAAAGAAGTGTCTCCTGCAACAGCAAAGTACATAAGTACCGCTATTTTATTGCAATTTACTAAATTCAGGTGCCAGACGGTTTTAGAAAGAAGTAACAACCAGAACCATCATCAATTCTGTGCATCTGTTTGCTTTACAGCATTGTTCTGACCAGGTTTGCTCTTCTACCAGATTTTAAATGAAATCTGAGACCACCAGTAACTGCATGTAGGATCTTTCAGTTTCTGAAAAAAACAAACTACATGACATTTTGCATTATTCATCTCACTACGTCAATCACAAGACTATTAGAGACATTTCACACTGACACTAACATGTAAGATAGCCCATTGTGAACCTCATGGCATGGAACAGTTTTCCTTTCACTGAATTTTCACTGAATTTTTTTTTGGAGTTGGAAGGGACCATAGAGATCATCTAGTCCAACTCCCCTGCCA
>JAOQGH010000032.1:43031613-43064654 GCA_025769975.1 Gallinago jamesoni
AAAAGAAAAAGAAAAAGAAAAAGAAAAAGAAAAAGAAAAAGAAAAAGAAAAAGAAAAAGAAAAAGAAAAAGAAAATAAAAAAGACAACTCCATTCTGTCCATTGGATATATTTTCCATCATTCTGGGTATAGACAAACTTAAGACATGGCATTGTAGTGCTCACCAGAGTGCATCAGTAGCAGAGTAGCATCAGTCCATCAGTGAGAGGTATCTTTCTGTAGATTTGGGGAACTTTAATGCACTGCTAACATTTCAGTAATCAGAGGTTTTCCATCAATGTGGTACTACTGCTGCCTCCTTTCTGGTCTTTGCCATGCATCCCTCAGCAAAGCCCGGAGAGCATTCAGTAGCTTAAACAGATGTGTTCTGGATGCTTGTCTACTCATCCATAAGCCAGAAAGCTTCGTGATCTTCAGCTCACCTGACACTGCAGCAATTACAGTATCTGGGCCTTAGAGTATCTGGGGCTGTGAAATAATCCCCTTTCCTCACATGAAAGTGCCTGATGTAGAGCAGTCCAATCAGATATTATGAATGAACACATTACACTTCAGGGTCTACATCTCTGTAGACAGGTTTGCTGGTACCAGCAGAGCAAACTCTGAGTTACAACCTGTATCTGTCTTATATCGCAAAAGATGTCCATAGTCAAGGTGAATGGCTTGTGGGGAGAGAGCTGATGTACTCATGGATGTGAGCAAGACATAAAACAACGCAGCCTTTCACGGGCTATGTATCTTAATCAGGAGCTGAAGGTAGAGTTTCTAGTTCTTGGATAACTGCCAGCTGAACTGGTTTGGGAAGGGGAAAGTCCCCATTTCTGTGACAGTTAACCTGGCGTGCTGCACTCAGAGATTTAAATGATGTAAATATCCAATTCTGAGGCCTAAACTCATCTACTAAATCCAAACTAATTCAAATATAAAGTTTCTCAACTGAAGAAAAAGAAGAAAGAAAAAAAAAACTAAAAAAGTAGAGGGTAATGATTTTCATTTGAAACTAAGAGGTTTTAGGTGTGATATTCCAGAATTAGCAAACCTGACTTGTTTGCATGTATATTTCTTGTTAGAAAATTTGCCCTTAAGAACAGTTTCTTCTGGCCTGTGCCAAGCTCAGTGATGAACAGGAGATATTTTTGCAGGATATTGCAGAGGATTTCCCTGCTGGTATGGGACTCCAAATCTGTCTGATTAACTTGATCTGCCTGCTCCAAGGGCTGGAACTTTGAAAATGCTGACACTGTCAGCATCCTTGTCTCAGGGCTGCCAGCTTAGGGACTTCATTCAAGTGCAGAAAACATTCACATGTCCCCTCATCTGCCCCAAGACAGGTCATCATTAAGCCCTTCCTTGGACTTGATATCAGCCTTTCTGGAGATATGGCCATAAAGCCTTAATGCCAACTAAAGCGATGCTTTCGGTTACACAATTTATAAAAGGCAAAGCTGAATGAAGATTGGAATTTTTTAATATTATTTCCAGAAGGGAAAGCTATAAAGGAGATAGAACTAATGCAATTTTTAATGCTGTTTGCTACAGAGGAGAGAGTGAAAAATAAGTAGATTTGTGAGCTTTGACCTTGGCTAGAAGGGGTTTGGGTATTTTCAACATAGCAAAGTTTAAAAGGTTCCCACGAGCTCTGCCCAGTGAGCACAACCTCCTCCTGTCCTCCAGGTTACAAGTGGACAAAAAGAATTTTTTTATGATATGAAGAATAAATTTTAGTGTTTGTTTTCTGGAACAATTTTAAGAACTTTTAAAAATAATGTTTTTGCTGATCTCACCCATGACAACTCTGAACACCTGGAAGATATCGGAGACTGAGCGTAATCATAATAAATTTGTTTTGACCTTAGCTTTAAAACTTGCTAATGTGATACAGAAGCGCATGAATCAATTAAAAGTCATGTATAGAAAAGGTGCAAAGCCTACAGTTGGTTAAAGTTTTAAGACTCCAGCATCAAACAATATTGCCAGTAACCACACATAACCAACTTCACAGCTATGTGTAAGTTGCTTTTTTCAGTATATTGATATTTTAAAAAAATACCAAAGATGTACTAGCTCAGAGCCACTAAATAATCCTTCTGCAGGTGCCCAGAATTTTCTGACATCAAATAGTACTTCAGAAACCTTTACTTGAGGGATTCAATGCAAGGTATTACTGATGAGAGGGAACTGGGGACAGAGTAAGGATATACTTTGTCAGAGGAATATTCCCAGGTGTTTTTTTTTTTCCAGTGCTTTTTACTTTTTTTTAGAGCTATTGTCATTCCCATCTGGCAGGTCTGCACCCCAATCGCTGCCTTCAAGAAAAGTAGAAAGCGTGTGGGACCTTTGTTCTCACTATAAACAGAATAAAGCACAGAGGCAGACAAGTGGGTGCCACCATTGTAGAGACAATGACAAAACAATGTCTTTTTCTGAGCTGATTTTACAAGTTAATATAAAGCTTTCAAAACAAAGCTTTGTAAGAGCTCCTAGAATAGAAACATAAATGGTTTATAACCTCTCTAGTCCTGTGAAAGTGATTCTTGCTATTTAAAATATGACTGTGTTAATGTTGCATGTTTTCAGATCACTCATCGCGATTTGTTTTAAATGCATGCTGCATTTAATCCTCTTCTCTTACATAGAGGACAACATATGCAATTTAACTTTTCATTCAGGTTCTGATAGGGATACTTATATAGCATTCAGAAGGGTGCTTGATGCTACGTATAGCTCTGAAGAGACCTAGCCCTGAAGAGCTCTATTTTTACTGGGATTCTAGAGGTGACATTAACAACAGGCTTGGGGCAACAAAGCACAAAGATGACAAGGTGCTTGGATAAAATGTGCTTTCTAGAGGTTTGATTAATGTGTTTTGGTTCTCTGTGACGTCCCAGAGTAGAAACTCTTCCCACCACACTCCTGTGCCTGGAGGGGAGCTGTAAAAGTGAGCAGATGATAACTGTCCTGCCCCACAGCATTTCGGGAAAACTTCTGACATCTGGGCTGTACACACTCTCTGCTTTCGACTCTGCTGCCACACTGACTACAAAGCTCATAGTCACCAGCACCTCAGGCAATTTAAAGTCCTTCTCAAAGGCCAGTGGGCACAAGGTATGTATTGGAAGCCAGGTGTGCTCAACTTCATACTGACTGAATTAATGCATGATTTTGTGTGGGAGGGCCATCTGGGGCTCTCTAGTCCAACTTGCTCAAATGAACTTCAAACATTCAGTTGGCTGCTCCAGGCCTTACCCAGTTGCATTTTGAGGATCTTCAAGGATGGAGGTTCTCTGAGTACCCATGGCAGTGTTTGACCACTGTTGTGGTGATGTCAAAACCTCCTTATGCAACATTTACTCTCACCATTTAACTGCTGTCAATGGGACTTGCTTGGACCTTTTCCTTCACAGTGAGCAGTCCCCCAGATTTAAATAAGGTTGTAAAGCAAAAAAAAAAAAAATAACCCAAACCCAACCACTTTTATTAGAATATGAATTAGGGACTTAAGAGTCTTCAGAAATTTTTAAAAAAATAAATAAACAAAAGCCAAATAGGTAAAACAGACTATGACATAAGGATTTAAATGTAAAAGTCCTCTTGGTACAGTTTCCTTGCAGAGCAAGTCTTTGATTCCAGGCTAGGACTCAGTCAATTCAGTGGTAAACATGTTGTGTAAACTCTACCCATTTTTCGCAGGCCACTTTGAGGGAAAAACCGTCAGTCTTCAGAGACATCACTCTACTTTCTAGCATCTCGTTTTCTCTGATCAGCGATTTGGTTCAACATTCTGGGTTGCCACTAAAACAGGAAGAGTAAGAGGAGCTGTCTCCTTAGGTATGTTTGAAGATGTGTTAAAATTAATTTTAGGGTTCCTAGTGCCAAACAGAAGATGCTGAAGTAAAATCACTGGAACAGTTATTTACTTACAGGCCCAGAGGCAACTGCTTACTGGGTCTATGTCTGAAATTTTGCTATAGTCACAGCATCTATGAGTCGGGGAAGCAACTAGTCAGAACGAGACCATTATATGTCACATTAGTAAATGGTTAAAGAAACATGGGAAAATGCTGAGAAGACTGAAAAGGGGTGCATGTCCTCATAGAGCTTAGAAGCAGATGATGACCTAACCCAGTAGGTCATGTTGCTTTTTAGGAGACTGTTTTTAGGGATGGCAGCTGATTTCACAAACAGTAGGTCCAGTGTCTCCAACACCTACCCCTGGGTGGATACAATGCATAGAAGGGGTAAGTGAAGAGCTGAATTCTTTTCATAATTGTGCTCCATGAAATCACAGTCTAGAGGTCTGAATAATTCACTTGTATTTATCTGAAATGTACTCTCCTCCTTAATCTGACTTAGATATATTGTGCCAAGTAAGATGACATTTATGCTCATTTTAGCTACAGTAGATAAGAAGCAAAATACTGAGTATTTCCTTTTTGTATAAGCAGTTAACTTATTTTGAAGACTTATTCTGACTTTTCTGAACCTCCTCCTTCTAGACTAAGAAATCTCTAATCTTTTCCCCCTCTGAATTGCCATATTTTGGAAGAAAGTCACCCATCACATAGAAGCTCAACTTTGGGGTTATTGAAGAAATCCCAATTGACTTTGTTTTGGAAATCAACAATCAGGAAAATTTGTGGTTGATAAAAGAATTTGAAGAACACATGAGAGAAAACCTTCATTTGATGAGAAAAGTGAGACAGTGTGTTGAAGCACATTCAAGAAAAATAACCTGTATCTTTTTTTTTTTTTTTAGTGTTCTGTATCTGTTGCATCAGACTTGTTGGTTGAAAATAAAGAAGACAAGAATAAATTAATACTACCTCTGACCATTTAGTTCTGTCTATAGAAAGGAAGAAACACATTTTTTGGACTAAAAGGTTTTTGGCTGTCTGAAGAACTATGAGAACGTCTTCTGTCTTCTTTATAAAGATAAATTTCATGGACAAGTTTTATGATGACTTTTGATTTTATAGCAGAATTTTTAAAGTGAACTCTAGCTGGGCAAGTATATTTATTATGAAGCGTTCTCCTGCAGTTGTTCAGCTACCCTCATAGTTAGCAGATTTTTCTTAAGTCACTGTAGGGAATATCTATTACAAAAGTACCTTACAACTTTAAAAACATTTATCATGGCAACAGCTCTTGAAGACAGAAGAGCGTTGTTTTTCTCTGTTGCTTTCAAGAGAGTAATAAGACTGGTGCTCAGTAACTTGTCAGATGGTTTACAGGAAGATAGTGATTGAGAAGTGAATTAAATGCAGGATTTCTGTGTCCCAGGTTAACATTGTAATGGAAAGAACATTATCAGAGAGATGTCTTTGCCCTCCAGTGTGTCCGGTTGTGCTAAGGATGATTAAGACTTAAAGCCTACTACTTTGGGACACAGCGCTACTATTCAGAAATGACAGGAAATCAAAATATCTTTCTACTTCTGTTCATTAAAGAACTGATGGTATGTTTTGGTTGGTTTTTACAGCATTACTCTTTCCTGCAATCTGGAAATTCAAGTTTGGGTCTCTGTGCATTTCATGAACCAACATATGTACCCATTATATATTTAAGTAGCATCTACATGTTCATCTTTACCTCCCGTCTGTACCTTCTGTTGTGACGCATGTATTTCACTTCCAGGGCAGTTAAGTATCACCTTTTTTTCAGTTAAATAACAGTGAAATTGTCATTAGTCTACAGGTTTCAAGTTTTTTAAAATGTCAAAAAAGAAAAATGGTGCAGGTAATTGATTGATCTAAGGTGGTGCAAGGCTATACGCTCAAATACTGAATGTTTAGTGGATTTAAAGCTGTACCAAACTCTCTAGTGACTGAGGATAAAATTAAATAAAAAATTTCCTTTGGAGTTGTCACTTAGATATTTTTCTTCACAGAGAAGAGTATTATTTGAAAACTGATTACAAATACACTAAATATTTGTAATATAATAAATAAAAAATAATTTGTAATATACTAAATAAAGCTCTATTGCAGCTAGTCTGACATTAACATTTTAAATAAGCAAACACATCCAAAGTTTTTTTGATCATGATTTAATGCAGCTAGGTATTGAATAGAAAATCTGTAGTTTAGAAGGAGGTATTTATGCAAAATTCATCTGCATTATGGATATGCATAAATTAAAGGAACAATGACACGTGGTTTTAGCAACCCACTCACAGTTTAGTAACATATGTTCCAGACGGGGAAGGGAAGAGTCTTGGAGGGAAACCAAAGTCCTTGGAGGCACTGGCTCTATTCCTTGTTTTGCACTGAAATCACAGCAGGAGGATCTGAAAGAGCACCAAAACCACTGCCTGAGATCTTCTGTGGTGTCTCAGAGATTAGGCAAAATGACAAGGAGACTGGTATCATGCACAAACACTAATTCACTACAAGACTGAAATGTTTAGGCATTACAGAAGTGCCCACAGGGATGGATTTTTTTTTTCTTGCAGTACTAGAGAATTGCCAAAACTAACTGAAATTCAACAGGATTAGCTATTTAGGGTAGTATGAGCTCTACTGGGTTGCATTTGGTTACATTTACATAGCTGCAAAACCTAATAACAACATTACTGATGCTGAACTAAGTAAAAACTGATGTTGGTCTGATGATCTTTAACATAATCTGTAACAAGTATTTCATGCAAATCAAACCTATGTTCCCTCATTTTGGTCTTTATGACTAAGAACGCATGCAACTTCTATATGCACAGGAAAGATATGCAGAAGCAGACCTGAAAATTACAAGAGGATTAAAAACAATTCTAGAAAAAACAGTAATGTTCATAACCCCAAGAGTTGTGAGAAAAGGAAGAAACCCAGTCAAACAACAATAGCCCTTGCACATGCACTCAGCACCCTCCTTCTCTTACTTTTCAAGGAACACCATCGTAGGTGCAAATTTGCATCTGGAAAAAGGGGAGGATTCCCTGGCCATCTAGTTCTGGAATCCATTACCTGCTTGTGTTTTGAAATTAGAAAATCACATCTTGCTTTTCTTTTTGCAGGAGCTCTGCCTCATTCGTGGCTTCGGTTGGACAGCACTCCCTAAAAGAGAAACTATTTATTATTTATATTCCCATCCCCAAGATGAATGATGTTCCTGTCTTATACACAACACATGGTTCAAACACATCAACTTTCTCCTGGATTGTACTGTGAGCCTCATGATACGGTACTCTGCCTTCCAAATATCAATGTATTTTATTTTCACAAAGCCTAACTGGGATGAACACAGGCTCCCTTATTAGAGGGCTTGTTTTGCAGATGAGAAACTGAAACACAGGAAGATGAAAGTCAAATGTATCCAACTTGGCATTGTCATTTTAGGACTTGCAATATAAAAGAGGTCAGAATAAATGTCACGGTCTCCCCTGGCCTTGAACTTTATGAAAAGGCTGGTTATTAAATCCCACCTGGGTATCTCTATGTATAGAGAATAGAGTTCAGGCAGATGCAAAGTCACTTTTGAGTTTGAAGGATACAAGCCAGCTCCACACCAGCTTGTGTAGCAATGTACTTAGGCCACGTTAATTCGAGTACGGGAGCCATGTACATTTGGGATTAAGGCCTGCTCAAGACCAACTAGTCTTGAAAGCAAGCAAGTTTGCATCTGCCTATCATTTGCCATGATTTTGAGCATTCAATAAATCCAGTAGCTTTAGAATGAGATGCTTTTCATTTCTCAAAAGGCTTACCTGTAACATGCTGTGCATATGGGGAAAGCCAGGGCTGCAGCTGAAAAGGAGTAGGTGGGGCGCACCTGCGGGGATCTGAGCAAAGAAAAAGCACAAAGGGTGGATGGCAGCAATCCCTGTGATTTCCTCTTGAATCCCAGCCTGATGCACGCTGTCGATGCAGACGTGAATAAAGTCTCTAAGAAGGTATATTCTGTCTGCTTTGGTGCACGCTGACCTGTGCTGTTCCCTGCCCTGCATCCAGCTGCAGGCGATGAAACTAAACCAAAATAAATCAGATACACAAATATATCTGTCCAATTTGTACAAGGGAAATTTAAATCCTGCTCAGCTCACCCAGGAGACACAAATTTCTGAAACATGAATATTCATTATTATCATTATCTTAACGTTCAACAGAAAGTACCCTGAGCATTTTGAGGGTGATGCAGACATATTTTATTCTGTCTCTAGTGCAAAGAATTTATCTTAGAGCTGAGATTAATTTAATAACATGGATTAAAGTAATTATTCAGTCTTTGATTCAATGATATCGATAGGGCAGTTTTAGACTTAAACTGAGATGTGTGCTGGAAGGGGCACAAACACAATGTAAAACAATTACTTCCAGTGACTTCGCCTAATTCAATCTCAACTTGAAGATCCCAAATGAATGGGGTGAATTATTTAGGTGGTTTGCTAATTTCTTAAAAGATTTGCATGTTGATGTCACATTCAGTTTTCCTGGTTCTAACCAAATTCTCAGGCTTGTGATACTGCTGTGTGCCTACTCAGAAGCTTGCCAGTCTCAGGCACTTTGTTCCTCCTTAAAGGAATTCTTTTCTTAACCTCTTCATCAACTGAACTATTGGACTAAACACCTTCTCAGTGAGGGCATGTTTTCCTCACTGTGAATCATTTACGTAACTTTCTGAATGTTAAAATATGCCTGACTGGATGCAGCATTCCAACCATGGCAATGTGTTTCTCAAAGGTGATAACAGTTCTTTGGTATTAATGAGTATTCTTTTTTACTAATATAGATTTCTATCTGTTCTTTCTACTGTAAAACATATGCCTCCACTTTAATCACAGGGAAGATCTAAAAAAAGAAATGTGTGAGTAGCACAGGTTATTTATCTGTTTTTTGCTAACAGTCTGACCTGTTAATTATCTGCTCTTACTCAGGCTGGTCTATGAAGAACAATTGGTTTCCTGTTATTTTCCAGCACAAGATGGGGTTGTCTTTATATGTGCTGCATTATCTTGCTATCTGCTCCTGAATTATGCCTTACTGATCAGAAATGCTGGCAGACATAATGTGCAACATAAGTTGCACTAAGAAGAGGCAGGAGTAGGCTCTGAGATGAGGGCAGAAGGACTCGCTGCTGCGACTTGTGTGCAGAAGGGCAGAGATGCGGCTCAGGCACTCTGCGGGGATGCTCCTGTTGTTGAGTGGCTGAAGGAAGGAAGCAGGAAGGACTATTCCTCTGCTGAGGTCTGGTGGGTAAAGGTGGGTAAAGGAAGCTGATTTTATGAAGCTGAATCTAGAGAATGCCATTCTGTACCTGTACTAGCTTTGTCACAGCTGCCCTGGTATGGTTTTTGTGCACCTGAACATCCAGTTGGCTCGTTCCAGATTTAAACCTAACAGTAATTCAACACATGAACACTGCAAAGGATTAGAGAGCTCAGCCTAAAATCTGTCAATTCAAACCCTTACCTGACAGTGAAGGTGAAACTTATCTATACTATAGTAATAGACGTCTCTACTTGTGTTAGTTTTCGCATTAGTTATTGGAGATCTAGTAGCACAGTTGGTAGAGCAACAAGAAGCTTGCTCCAGGCTATAAAAGGTCTTACAAAGATCCACCAGCCACGTGTCTTTCTCAAATGCCTCAGGTCTTGCCAATTTTCTTGTACAGAATCAGAGGGTATGAAGGACATGCTGGAGCCCAGATTCCTCCTTTACAAGGAGCCACTTTGCTTCTAAGTCTGGATCATCTTTTTTCCACTAACAAAACAAACAGATAATTTGTTTGTACAAACCTTGTATAGCCATCTAAGTTTCCCCATTTAATAAAAGAGTTTGTGGAAAAAAGATATTTTCTAGTTTTAGAAACCTTAACTTCAGGGTCAGTGAGGAAAGTCTTAACTAAACACAGAGTTCTAACAGTAAATCTGCCATGTTACATTTGTGTCTCTGTTCTTACAATTAAAAAAAAAAAGTATAATGAGCCACTAAACAACTTATTCTTGGTACTGGCTAAAACACTTAAAAGATTACTATTTATAACATAAATAGCTTAGAGTGAATAATGTTTAGGTTTCTTTTCAATTCTGTCCCCAGCATTTGCCTTTGCCTACTATACTGGTATGTTTTGGCTCTTGCTTTATTTTTGTCAGAGAAACCAGTTATTTCTGACATCATTTCAGTGCCTTCAGGGCAGAATGCTAGCAACAAAACAGCTGGTCCTCTCCATGACATTTTCCAAGCCCATATCAAGTGTCTTTGCTGCTAACCAGAGAAGTCATGGATGCAAGGCCAGTGAAAGAATGAATTTCAGTAGGGTTCACTTTGAGAAGAAAGATATTCCATGCTGTGTACCCAGAATTGCCTCCATATTTACAGGTTTCAGTTTCAGAACTGGATATCTTAATCTGCACCCTTGCTTCTTTCAAAACTGATCAGTTTTTATATTAACCAGAGATATCATGGCCAAGGCTCTTTCCAGTAGTCCCCAAACAAAGGAAAATGATCTCTTCAGTCATGTCTCCAGTGCCCATATCAACAGAAAGACCTTTCTCTACTGACTACTTGAAGGCTTTCAACTTTTAGCAGGTGAAGAAAATCACTTTAATCTCTGGAGTCATTTAAAACATGATTGAAGGGACAGCATTACGCAAAACTCTGACTGAACTCCTCCTTATGTTTGAATTTGTCATTTTACATCTCCAGTGCACGCCCTTAAACAGTACTCGATGAGGTTTTCTAGATTTGGGTCTATTGATTCTTTTGAAGTTCCCTCTTCATCCCACTAGAAAGCAAGGCAGAATTCTCCCAGCCAGCTGGTCTCAGGCATCATTTTTCTTAAGGAGAATTTCTACAGTCCTAGATATCAACAGTTTGAGATAATAGCCCAAGACATCCTTCTTGTGTCCACCCTGAATCCTAATAGGAATGTTGATGGTTGTGAAAGTTTCCAGAGGAATTTGTTTACTTTTTTCCCCCATAACATTATTGGAACATTATTGGTGTTTATCTAGCAGAATTTGCAAATTTCCGACAGAGCACTCTTGTCCTTGTGTTCAAATTTAGAGATGACTTCTTAACCATTGTCTGTAAAATGTTTCACTTCCCATCACTAAAACCAAAAGAGGGAGTTTTGCTTCAGGGATAATCAGCATGTGCTGATTCATGACGATGGGTGCCTTTGTTAATAGAAAGCTTCACAGGAAAGGATCTGCAGCTTAAGATTTCTAAGGTTGTCCCAGTTCGAGGTTTAATTTCTGCTTGACACTCCCAACTCTGTTTTTCCTTCACTGAAATACTCTGAACTTTCCAGTTCCTTTCAGATACAGAGAAGAAGGGACAAACCCTATTATTATTTTCCTAGGTAAAGCGTAACTTACCTACTAATTACCAAATGTTAACAACCTATTTACTTCTTGCAAGTACAAGGTGAACTGTAGATTTTTCTTGAAATGGCTCTGTTTGTTTAGTCTTGCTGTTTCTCCATCCTTAAGATGAGTCAGTCTTAATGGTTAATATAAATATAACTCAGATCTTGAAACTAGCTTTTCTTTGTCTGCATTTCTCCAACTTGTGTACTTAGTTGTAGCAATTATTTGAGGAAATCAAAAGAATAGGTTTGAAAATAGGTAGAGTAGAAATGTTGACTGGAGGGAAAGGTCTTTATTTCTCATCTGAAGATGTTGATGCCAAGAGATATTGAACTACCTCAACTTTACTTAACCCCTTTGAGAATCAATGACACTTGGCAGTTTGCTGCAGCGCTCCCATCCAGGCAGGGAGTATTGATTCTTGTTCATTTGCACTTTGATATTTATGGAAGGACTGAGAAAAGAAAGGGTGGAAGGTCTGGAGTTTGATTTCTCCTTTGAACTCTGGTGAATTTTTCACTCCAGATAATTTGCCAATTACCACTTGGATATCTCATAATGTTTTCCCTCTGTTCCAGGCAATCAGTGGACAGAACAGAGAGAACTAAGTCTGAACAGAGCATTTATCTTGATAACATTCAGTGTGCCAACATTCAAGTTATAAAAAATGCCATTCCAATTACTCTAATCTCTTTTAATTTGTTTCAGCAAAGCCAGCAGTGTTAATGTTTATAATACCGCAGATAGCCAGGTACAATAGTATGTTCTTGAATTTTGAATATTTTGTATATATTTAGTGACTCTTGAATATTGGAACTGAGGATGTATGACCTATTACAGCATCATGTAGATCAGTATATAGCATTTTATGTGGACTAGTTTGCCTTATATTCTGCTTCCAGTCAAACTAATTTACTAATTTATTTTAAATTGTCGTCACATTAGTTGATACTCACACAACAGAGCTCTTAACCTTACATCAGTAACATAGTTTTTCCAAATGCTGTTTCTATGGGTACTAACTAGATAAAATTAATTTGTTCTTTTCCCTTTTATCTCTGTGAACCTTAGGTATCCTGGCTTTTCTGTTTGGAAAGATAGATCCCAACACTGTTGAACAGACTGCAATCTTGGTTTTATCATCACTCAAAGGCATATGCTGGGCCTTTTACCAAAATTGTGATTCCTACTGTGGATAGCTCTCATACGGGGCAATTAATCTGTGATCTCAGAATAGTGCAAAACAGCTAGCAATAAATTTCCCTGGACCATAACTCCAGGACTTATGGAGTTAGGAAACTTTAGGAGTTAAGAAATTTAGAAGATCTAGAGTCTGTTCCCACACAAATATTTTGTATTATGTCAGTAGTTAAAAATTATGTTAAAAAATTATTAATAATTAAAATTAACAGTATCATCAACACTATAAATGGTAGTTAATAACAATAATACTACATAATGTAAGAGTAAAAAACATAATAGTAATTTGATTAGTGAATATTTATTGATTTAGTAGTTCAAAGAGATAAATTAGATGAATGTTGCTGTAGTGACTTATCTTCTTGATCTGTGGGGTGTGATTCAGCTTACCAAATTCTTCATGTCTGAAATGTATATGTATGCATCAGAGCGTAGATTGTCATTACATGGTGGAGAGAAACGGACGCTTCCAGGACACAATCAATTTCCTCCCAAGGTAGGATTTACCACCATAAGATTAAGTATTTCCCAGTGGTTACAGAGAAAGTCTAGATCTAAGGCCCAAATCTTGACATTTTCAGTTAGGATAAACGAAACCTATCACAGTCTTCTGGAAGACACAAATCAAATAATTTTCATATTGTCTCTCCATACAACAATTCTGCAAAATACTTTTCATGTGGATGCTTTTCCAAGCATTTCAATATATGATCATTTCACTGTGATCGATGTTAATAGTAAACTACGTGATCATGCTCAGAATTACTTAATGCAAATCATCTCCTAAACTGTTTTCACAAAATCATTTTTTCTGTTCATTGCCAGAGAAGCTGTGCATTAAGGTTGAGAAGTACAGGGTTTAACTCTCTATTGTCAAGCAATACCTCTCCAAAATGTTGCAAAAATCTCAAATCAGTCTCATTGTTCACTGTGTTTTCAAAGCATCCAATATATTGGGGCTTTTTTTCTGAAGAAGTGTGTGTATATATCTGTGTGTGTGTGTGCACTCACATGCTTGGAAGAGGAAGATATCTAGTTATACATTAATGAAACCATTAACCTCTCTTGGCAGATTCTTATTGGCCAAATGTTCCCTAAGTTCGTCTGAAATGACCAACTAGGCCTTACTGAGATCTTGCAAGTCCATGTGTATTAATATCATGGGTTTCTGGAAATTACTGCAAATTTAGACACTACTGCAATGGAAAAATGAAGTTAGACCACCCTTGTATAATTATTTGAATTATCTTATATGCCAGTGTTATTTCTCATGAGCTGAATATGCAAAAATTTGACCTTTGGTAGAAAAAAGACGGTATAACACTATCTCTCCATAAATCTATCCTTATCACTGTGGTTTGCTATAATATCCTCTCTTTTTACAACTATGAATTTTAAAAAGTTCCAAGAAGTAAAAAAAATTCATGGAGCATAAGTAATGTAGACTAATTTCCCACAAGGAGTCACCATAGCGGACATGGTAATGCAATGGCTTCAGTTTGGAACTAAACATAGAATCATAGAATCATAGAATGTTTTGGGTTGGAAAGGGACCTTAAAGATCATCAAGTTCCAACCCCCCTACCATGGGCAGGGACATCTCCCACTACACCAGGTTGCTGGTCCCCCAAGCAGCAGATGTAAATGCAGTAGAAACCTCTGTAGATCGTGTGTGAAGCTGAAACTGTGACCCAATTTTTCAATTCCATAAACACACACTTCCATCATGAGGTAAAGGAAATCTTTCTTCATTTCTAGTTTAATCTTTTTGTTGGCTTGGAGGTAGGTGACCTCATCTATTGTGCAGATTTTCTGCTGTCACACATCAAAGTTCCTGTGTGTTATCAGCTTGGTGTATAGCAAAGTTTTAACTCCAGAGCAGTGACTGTAGATATCTTGAATATCTTTTTTTAAAAAAAAAATATTCTTTTATCAGTTGGAAATTGCATGCCTTTCCATTGTTTGCCTTTTGAGATCTGAAGAAAAAAACACACCAAAAACACCAACGTGGAAGAAAAGATCTTATTCTTTAAAAAAGGAAAAACATGTCACTGGCTGCTGCATCTTTTGGGCTTTTTCTTGAGAGAGTCTGGCAAAAAAAAATCTCTGAGGTAGGCAGCACAGCAAAGAAGTCTAATTGTTACAGAAAAGGGCAAAGAGCTTAAAGCTTTCAGTCTTTGGTCATAAAATTTACACAATGAAAATATGTTCCAGAGGTCAAAGGATTAAGATGAGAACATACTGAAAATAGTTCAGCATTGACCTGGAGGTATCCTCCGTTATGTCTTCACACTGTCCTGCCTCAGAGTGTTGTGGGAAAAAGAATGACTGAGGTTGAACAGAGAGCTACCAAGAGCTGTCTAGGTATTACAATGAGACCTGACAATTCATTAAGTATTCTTACTTTCTATCTATCATGTAAATCCACAGCAGATCCACATTGTTAAATATTGCTGAAGATGTAGCCTTATAAACATTAAAGATCTAGTGTCAAGGTACTTAAATTTCCATGAGTTTTTGATAGCACCATTTATTTAATCTTGCATATACTTAAGTCTGATTTCTCATTTTGGCTCCTACCTTTGTAAAAATAAGGCATCTTGTGTTATCATTTGTGAAGGCTGATTGAAATCTGAAAGGTCATATTCATTACTTCATTGTTATTTTCCATAAATCCTACAGGTGATATTAATGTAACTGTTAAACAGGCAGTGAGTTGACTTTGACTTGAAAAATAATTCTGATGTCATACCCCAAAATAGCTATGTTTTTAAAGCAGGCTAATAACAACCATGTTTTGGTTTTTTTTTATCATGATCCATAATCCTATTGTATTAAACAAATAGCCAAAAAAAATTTTCATAAAAATAGAAGGTACAAGACATAATTATTGACTCGGTTTGTCCTGAAGGAATAAAACCCTGTTTCAGCCAAACAAGATATCATCAAATTTTTATTTTTTGCATTTTGTTACTTATGACTAATCTCTGGTCAATCCAATTATAATTGTAAATACTGCAATAGTTTTCAAAGCTTATTTCACATAATTTTAGGCCACTTCACCTGTACAATATGCAAAAATAAAACAACTAGTAAATTGAAGAAAGAAGCACTACCAATATTTTAAGAAATTTAGGATTGAGAACTAATTTGCCCAGGAAAAAAATGGAAAAGCTGAAATAAGGGACAAGGTCCTGGAATCTGAGTTAAATACCAGCTGACAGCAGCACCCACGTGAAAACTCAGAACATACTCTTTTCCTGCACAGAAGACTATACAGAGCCTATTGTTTCTTTTTAGGCAGAAGGAAATGAAAATATAATAGACTGGAAATTAATTCAGAAACACATCATAAGATTTAAAGATTTGGACACGAAAAATCTGTTATTTTGGTTGGTTACAGGTACTTTGGTTTGTAGTAGCTGTAAAGCTACAGCTGTAAAGCTGTCTTGGCAATTCTGGAAGTCTTTCACTTGGTAATCAAAGTCGGGTATGATGGCACATGGAAGCAGGAACTTTGACAGTGGCATTCCTGGACTCTGTTTTTCACCTCAGCAAATGACCTGATCTTTCACTTCATCTGGATACTTAAACTTAATGCAACCTTTTTTCAGCTCTTTGGGTGGAAAAGTAGGATGTTTGGGCTGCTGTTAACCAACCTCCATTACCCCAACGTCTCTGCACTGGACTGCTTGGAGAGAAACCTGCAACTCAGGACTACCCTGCTTTCTGCTTCTAAAAGCTGTTTTCTGAAGAAAACCATGAGCAAAGAGGAAATATTTCTTCAAAGAGGAATATACTTACCAGATAGATATAACCATATGGTTTTAATTTAGCCTACTTCTGTGTTATCTATTAGTCCTCTGCTCCTGATGCTCCTCCTTGTCTGTCACTTTTTGGAGGACTAGGACTGGAAAGTGTGTGGTCGTTAGGAGCAAGTGCCTCCTCCACATTAGCACTAATCTCTTCGCGATCAGACTTGTAATCAAAGTAATGCACACGTCCTCCTGCAGTGCAGTGACCAGTGACCTTGTTATGTCATCTCTTCTGAAATACTTTGGTTTTCTTTTGAAAGCAGTTGACTTTATCTTCCTTTATTTTTTCAAAATACTTTTAATTGTTGTATTGTGAGCTCTAAGAATGCCTCTAAGGAACTCATCACCAATGAGAAACAAAAAAACCCAAACAGACAACCAAACAGAACAAAACCCCGCTTGTTCTGCTAATTAATATCTAAAAAAAATATTAAAGTTTAGTCTTCCTGACTAACAGGTTACTCTATGCTCTTGCCTCTGAACTCAGAGACATCTTGACCTCCAAGATATTTGTGGTTGGTTATTTAAACCAAATTATTCTTAAAGTCTTTATGATATGGTGGATAACAGAGAGTCTATGCTCTATTGACTTTCCCCACTCCTTTTTTAATAAGTAAAGATTAAACCATGTAGGTCAGAGAAGAATTAATAAATCATTCCCTCTATGGTGCTCTACATTATCTGAATATAGTGCTTTACTGCTAACTATTTGAGTAGATAATGCATTTTTATTCCAGGAGCATGCTAATTTACTTTTAATTTTTTTTTCATAGAAACATGGACATTTGGAAAAAAAGCTGTGCCTGAAGTCTTTAATTTGGGTGACTCATGCTATCTACCAATATATCTGTACTTTCTGGTGATTTTAATAACCAATAATCTCTGTTTAGCATTCAAATTTAACTCATATATTTGCTAGGATAAAGGGTTTTTTGTACTACACTAGTTAAAAATCAGATTTCCATAATGCTTAAATACCTATATTTAGTGGATTTGCTGAAGTTTATATAACCTTTAGATTGCCAGATGTCTTAAAAAATCTGTTTAAGGGAGATTTCTTGGATTATCTGTTGATTACAATATATTTTGTGATTTTTTTTTTTGCTGTTCTTTTCTCTCTGCATTTTAAAGCTGCAGATAGGGAGAGAATATTATTTTCTTGTATCTTGCTCTAAATAAGCAAAAGGCAGTTGGTTAATTGTCTAAAACTGTGTATTGCAAGCAATTACAGTGAAAAATGTTATACCCATTTTGTTTAACTTCTACAGAATCTCATCAGGCTAAACCCTTGCTTTTACATTAGCTATGGATGATTATAGTAGCACATAATATAGCACTTAAATTTTATTCAGTCTTTTGGGTTTCAGTGATTATCAGGTAAGTGTAAGCAATTGGCTGGAATGACTTATTTCTACCCTTTGTGTGTGAGGCTCTAATGCCAGCAGATAATATATTAGGAAAAGGTCAGTGGGCAGTTGGCTGTATTGACCAGCGCATGTAGAAAAGACAGCTCTTCCTGAAATTGCAGTCCTTTCTCCACAGTTACGATTTTTTTGCACACATGTTAAGATAATCAATAACAATGAATTATGCATGAGTAAGAACACATACAACCACCACCCAGCTACGTGTATGGCCTGAACAAAGATGTCTAGGCAAAGACACCCTATGCAGATCCCAATAAAATACAGTAGGTTTTCAACAGACACTGAATGTGAGTGCCTGTGCAACAACTGAAGAATAATACTATTAACTCAATGATAATACATTCAGTTAATGTGCTTTCAGGAAGGTGGGGTAAAGGTGGAAAATAAAGTCTGTTTCTTAATAATGGTCTAAAATACAAGCTACTGCACTTATCTTTCCCACTTTTGTATTACTACTTCAGAGCTCCATGTAAATTTTGTCCTAGGCAGGGTAGAAAACAAAGCATAAAGGCAACCCTTCTTCTTAGGATCCCTCCAAAATATTACCAGACTTGGGATGGACAGTTCTAAGGCAAGGAAATGTTTTCTGGTACAAAAAAGATGTTACAATAATTAAAGCATCCGAAATTAAGCTAAGTATTATGCTTGGGTCAAACAAGTCTTAAATCTTATGCTGCTCACTCCTTGGTATAAAAAGCATATATATTCATTCTCTATCTACTGCAAAGCTTTTACGTTGTAAGAAATATTTTTTAATTTTTATTTTAAATTTTTTTCCTTTACAGAAATGTCTGACTGACACAGACTATGACACAGATTTGACAACATGATCTGAACCATACCAGCACCCACCCTTGTAGCACCTAAAAATCCATCATCATCATCTTCTAGCTTTTGGGATTATGTAACTAAACAGTGGCAACTGAAATGGTTGTCCAGGTAGAGATGGCTTTTGAAAGGGATTTGGTTTATTTATCTCCCAGGATATTTTAATTCAGCATTAAAAAAATCTTATGTTACTATGTGGGGCTCAGGTGAGAAGAATCTATTTGTGAAAGCATGCAACATTCTTTATTAGCAGGTATGTCTGAGCAAGAACTGAGTCATCATCTTGAAAGTACTTTATGCTTTGTCTTCACTTTAGGATTTTAATTGAAAAAATACTTTAGTGCTTACTGACAGCAAATACTAGATATTATTTCTGTTTTTCCCACCTCCTGAGCTAAACATATCATTGCAGTCTTAATTACTTCCCATCCAAGCAATATTTGGCATTTTTCACTACTATTTAAAAATGCTCTACTTGAATCTACCTGCTAATTTTTGCTGTCAAATAAATCACTGTGGAGCAGGAATATGCCAACCTATGGCAAGGAAAAGGAGATATTAGTGGGGTTTTTTTTGACTACTCTGTTAAAAAGTCACTAGGTAAAATGTAAAATAAATGTTGGGACTAGTATCTAAGTGTCACCTGAAAACTGGCTGTTTCGTTGGTTTCAATACAGAGGTATATCTACATGTCTCAGGTCTCTGGCTCAGCAAATCTCAATTTTTATTTCTTTATTTTGTACACCTGGGTTGTTGAATTGCTCTTCAAAGCCAAATCTGCATGTTATAGATTTTTCTGGGACAGAAATGACTGAATCTAGGCTTCCCATTTCCTAGGCAAATTCTCTGTATTTTTGCATATTGCCTAAAAAATGAGCTCAGCCCCTGTCCTAAAATGAAACTAATGAGCAACACTGCATCTTGCAAGAAGCTTAACCTTATTGTAGAGTAGCTGTGTTTTGGGATAATGTCTCAGCACTCCAGATGCCAGCTAGAGTCTAACGTAATGTATCTAAGGGGATACATTCTGCATTTTAGTATCTCCCTGGTTTCTGCCTAGTATGGATGGGGAAAAGGGCTGCAGTACCAGGTCAGGGTTCCACTACAATTTTCTTGGCATGGTTTTGCTAGACAGCAGTATGGCAAAACTCACCTTTCCTAAATGCAGTAGGTACACTGAATGCAGATGTGTTTGTGCTGTTCAGTGATTGGTTTTGCTGGTTTATGTAGTGTCACTGGCAGGATGGAGTAACAACCACAATGGGAAACTACCATCATTGAGATGAGACAGATCACACACACACACACACACACATATATACAGACAACACACACACACACAATTTCCCAATATTCCACTTTGATAATTATTAATCAATATTTGTTTAGCAGCAATCCCAACAAAGGCCCATCCTAAGACAGGAATCCCACTGTACCTGATGCTGTTCAAAATGAGAACAAGGAGGCCCTACCACTAGCAACACTATGACTTTATCAACACCATCTTCTGCTGTAAGGAAAATGAAAAAAGAAAACCAAAATGAACAATCCTAGTCAGGAGTGGTGAACTACTTTACTTTTATGCATTTTCCTGCACGGTAGTTTCATAAGTAGATTGCAGATTCTTCCAAAGTATGAAAGAAGCATAGTGCTCTCATTTTTTAATAATATCTTATTGCTTCTCATTCAAGCTGCGACATAATAGAGAAATTAATTAAACCACATATCACTGCAGCCATATCTATAATGAATCTCAGTGCCCTAAAACACTCCAAAAGTTGAGGCAAGAGCACAAGAAATTGTATTGAAAGGCTATGAAATTTAGTAACTACTTGTTAAAGGGTAATGATATGTCACACCCATAGTTTTAGGTACTTGAAACAACTCTTTATTTCAACTGTACAGCTGTACTGTCTGGGGGCCCTAGCTCGGCTGATAGTATGATCAGTTTGAAGCTTGCAAACTTCAGTGACTAATAGAAAGAAAATGGAGGGCCAAAAAGGCAAGAATTTCTAGAAAGAATTTGTTACCCCTGCAAAACCCAGTTGTCATTCAGTAGCTGCCCACAGAGCGAGTATTTGCTGTTGTATTGTAACCTGGTATGCACAGGAACAGGGTAGATACAGTAGTCCATTTCAGCCCTACTACCATCACCTCTCTGCTTTCCCTCAGCTCAGTATTTTTTTCCTCTTCAATACCATTCATATCTATGTCTGCTACCTTTGACTGTACAATAGCCATGCCTCCAAATTTTTTCTTGTTCTTAGCATAATACAACCTATAGTCTCCTGCTCGATCACACCAGATAATTCCAACTGACCTCTTCTCTCCACTCCTTCCCACAGAGGTCATCCTCATATAGGTAATCAACATTAGAAAATCAGTCTTGTCTCACTCATTATCTTTCTTTCTGAAAGCAAACAGATCTCTGCCAACTTCCTGCCTGATGGTTAATTGTGGAGAGAAACCAAGACACAGCATAAAGCTGTAGTAAGGAGCCTAAGTGTCCTCTGCACATACCTTATCTGAGATCAGTCCTTTCTGGACCTTTTCAGCATCTCAAGCTGGTAGCCATTTCATGCTGTCATGATGGAAGGAGAAAAAGTATTTTGGTCACATACACTCTCTTCACGATAAGCACATTGGAAACGTTAACAAAATCCAGAATCTGTAGGTTGACCACAGGGCTGGTCTGGCTAGTCTGCTGAATTTATTGGAGGATCCTTACTTTTAATTATTTTTCAATAATACTGCTTTCAATTATTAATACACTCCATTGTGTTTAGCATTTCTACAAGGCAGCCTTTATGGAGCAGGCTCTCCTCCTGCGTCTGTAAAGGTTATTTGGTATGAAGCAGCCTCAATAGGTTTGTTATATTCTTTCTTGTATTATTCAGCAATACAAGTATGCAAGGTTTCATCTTTTTTTTGCAGTTAAGCAAAAAGAATGGAGCTAGCTTAACACCTTTTTCACACAATCTGGTTCATACCCACTTGTTTATCAAGCATAACTCTGCAGAATTCAACTAAACTCCATCTGCCTATTTAAAAAGCAGAAGTACGAAAATACCTAACTAGCGGACACAAATTATCATAACTGGCATCCATATGGCAATTGTAGAAACAGAAATGTAAAAAGTTCAAGACAAAGAACTCGTTTAAAAAAAAATCACTAAAAATTTTAGAAATATTTTGCAAAAGTTCTTTCAAAATGTAGCTACTCTTCTTGACACAAACTTTCAAGAAAATTTTGTTTCCTTCTTCACATTAGATTAAAAAGTACTTTAACTTTATAAACTATTCTAGTTAAAAGAGCCTTTAAAAATATCTGACTGGCTAATACAGAACAACATACACTATATAGAATTAGCAGAAATTCTTCTCTTTTCCAGCCTAAACATATTCTAGGTTGGTTTATATCCAATTGGTCTTCTGTCAAAATTGTCCTTGAATTATCAGTATGTACAGAGACTTTCAGGATCAGGACACTGTAGATGAACTCATGGCTGTGAAAATAAGTTAGTTTTAGTCATCATGAGAAGAAAGAATAAGTTGGAATGGAAATGCCAGTTAAAAAAATTAGATCACATTTTCTTTTAAATTATTCAGCTTGGATAGTGACAGGAAAAGTTTCACATTTAAAAGACCTTTTGTTTTCTGAAAGTTTTCAGCACCTAACAGTCCTGGGTTATATTGGAAACTCTCTTGCTTCTTTTAGCTATGCTGTAATTTTCATGAGAGGCAGAAAGCTTAACAATTATACTTACCATGTCATGCAGTTCTTCAAAGTCTTGCACAAATACTAAGGAACTCTCTGGAAGATCAGAAAAGAAATTGTAGTTAAACACAACTGCATCTTAGTTAATATTTTTAAATACATGTATTTGTAAGCATTGTGTAATTTATACTGGGAGAGGAGAATTCTGCTCTTGCTATGGAGTGCAGTTGTCAGTCAAGCCATTTTTAGACCTTGGTCCGAGGCTGTGTCTATGCATAATGTTTTAGATTGACAGGCAAGTTCCATCTCTGGGCATGCAACAACCTATTTTTGTATAATGATGTGGGTTTTGATTGGCAACTCAACAATGGCAGAATTCAGCCGTCCGTGTACCCTTCTTACACGCAGGTTATCTGTTCCTATACCGCTCTGTTGTTGTAGACACCCAAGCTGTCAATAAAAATGGGTCTACCACTCAATTGTAGTATAGTAGTATAACTGTGGCATTGGCTATAATTTCAAGGATCACACAAAAGAATGCCAGAGAGAGATGGGAGCGAGTTTGAAATGTTTGGTAATTGCCCTGTTCAACGTGTCTTACTACTCACATCATATTTGTACACTGAATGCAACATGTTGGATGATTACAGCAAACCTAAACAGCTCTGAGTTCCCCACCATGATCTTCACTGCTTAATTTCCTCACAGCAAAATGTTGTTTTGGCGGGTTCTGCCCAGTTTTTGTAAAGTTTAGAGAAATCAAGCTTGTGGTATGGTTTTGTTCTGCTCTGGACAGAACATCATCTTTCTTGATTTAGTAGATCTTAGATTGTATTGTGGTAATAAAGGTATTTGCATGCTGAGCCATTTCATGCACTTTGAAAAGCACTTTGTCAGATGTTAGGCTTTATATTTTTTTCCAGATAGTAATACTGCAATTCATTTACTCATGGCTTTTAATGTTAGGTGAGTAGAGGCCTCCTGTCTTGAAATTTTGCTGTCTGATACATGTTACTCTTATAAATTTCCTTCAGTTTCAATAGAGAGAGAGAGAAAGAATTGGAAACTGATTAATCCCATCTATCTTTGCCAGCTTCCTAGGAGTGGTGAGTTGTTCCTATGTCTCTGGGTATTGGCAATTAGTGTCCTGCATATGCACTCTGTGTCTCTTGTGATTTTTCTTCATTAGTATCATGAGCGGCTGATGATGAGACAAGGGTTTTAAACCAAGAATTGCTTGATCTCCACCCTGCTTTAAAAATTTGTTGTGTATGTTTACAGGAGCAACTAAATGACTAAATAAGGCAGATGTATCTTGCCTGATTCAGACTATAATTTTATTGCTACCCTGCTTAGATAAAGAGTTCCTTGATGGCTGCCAGTAAAAGAATATTTAAGAGATTGCTCAGGCACTATTTCCTAAGCTCTTCCATTCTCTTTTAGCCTCAAAAACCAGTTCGATTTTTCTATTTTGTATCTATCTTTATGACAAGAAGTTAAGGCAAAATTTGTCTATAAAGACATAGAAGAACTGCTCCAACTTAAGGATAGTTGAGAACTTCAATTACCCATCCTCCTCCAAGCTCAGGAACAATGCATCTCAAGAAAGAAAAAAACGGGCAAAAGCACTAGGAGACCTGCATGGATGAACAAGGAGCTCCTAGAAAAAAACAAACACAAAAAGGAAGTCCACTGAGGATAGAATGCTGGTAGCCTAGAAGGAATACAGAGAAATTGTCCAAACAGCCAAGGATCAGGCTAAGAAAGCTAAAGCTCAGACAGAATTAAATCTGACCAAGGATGCCAAGAGCTACATGAACAGCTTCTATAGGTCCATCAGTGATAAAAGGAAGACTGGGAAAAATGTGGGCCTTCTCCAGAACAAAATGCGATACCTGGTCACCCAGGGTATAGAGAAGGCTGAGGTCCTGAACAACCTTTTGGTCTGAGTCTTGAACAACAAGTGTTCTAACCACATTGCCCAAGTTACAGAAGGTGAATGCAGGGACTGGGAGAATGAATAACTGCCCACTGTAGGAGAAGATGACGTTTGAGACGATCTAAGGAACCGGAAGGTAGACAAATCCATGGGACCTGATGAGATGCATCTGCGGGTCCTGAGGGAACTAGTGGATGAAGTTGTGGCAGTCTGGTGAAGTTCCTACTGACTAGAAAAGAAGAAAGATAACCCCCATTTTTTTAAAAGGGAAAAAAGGAAGACCCAGGGATCTACAGGCCGATCAGTCTTATCTCTGTGTCCAGCATGATCATGACGCAGGTCCTCCTGCAAACTATGCTAAGGTACATGGTAAGTAGGTGATCAGTGACAGTCAACATAGTTTCACCAACGGTAAATACTGCCTGAAAGGTTTGGTGAACACCTACAATGGGGTTACAGCGTTAGTGGATAAGGGAGGAACAACTGACGTCATCAACAACAACTTACGCTCTTCAAGAAGGAAATCCTAAAGGCCCAGGAGCAGGCTGTCCCCACGAGGTGCAAAATTAAAGGGCAGGGAAAATGGCCAGCCTTGGCTCATTTTCCAAGTGGAAGCCAGTGATGGTTGGCATTCCTCAGGGGTTGGTACTGGGACTGATGTTGTTTAATATGTTTAATATGGACAGTGAGATTGAGTGCACCCTCAACAAGTTGGCTGATGACACCAAGCTGTGTGGTGCAGTCGACTTGCTGGAGGGAAGGGATACCATCCAGATGGTCCTGGACAGGCTTGAGCAAACCCCATGAATTTCAGCAAGGTGAAGTGCAAGGTCCTGCACATGGGTCGGGTCAAACAAAGACATGTATAGAGGCTGAGCAGAGTATGAATTGTGAGCAGCCCTGAGGAGAAGGACCTGGGAGTGTTGGTGGATGAGAAGCTCAACGTGACCTAGCAATGTGTGCTTTCAGCCCAGAAAACCAGTTTTATCCTGGGCTGCATTAAAATAGGCATGGCCAGCAGGTCAAGGTGGGTAATTCTTCCAATTCTGCCCCTTTACTCTACTCTACTCTACTCTACTCTACTCTACTCTACTCTAGTGAGACCCCACCTGGAGTACTGCATCCAGCTCTGGGGCCTCCAACATAAGAAGAACATGGAACTCTTGGAGTAGTTCCAGAACAGGGCCACAAGAGGGCTGGAATACCTCTCCTGTGTAGACAGGCTGAGAGAGTTGGGGTTGTTCAGCCTAGAGAAGGCTCTGGGGGGACCTTATAGTGGCCTCCCAGTACTTAAAGGGAGCCTACAGAAAAGACAGGGAGGGACTCTTTATCAAGGAGTGTAGTGATAGGACGAGGGATAACAGTTTTAAACTGAAAGAGGATACATTTAGACTAGTTATTAGGAAGAAATTCTTCACTATGAGGGTGGTGAGACATTGGAACAGGTTGCCCAGGGAAGTTGCGGATGTCTCCTCCCTGGAAGTGCTCAAGACCAGGCTGAATGGGGCTTTGAGCAACCTGGTCTAGTGGAAGGTAACCCTGTCCATCGCAGGGGGTTTGAACTTGATGATCTTTAAGGTCCCTTCCAACCCAAACCATTCTATGATTTTATGATTTATCCAAGAAAAACCTTCACACCATTCAGAGTCAATCCCGCCAACCCCAGTCCCAGGTTTGTCTCAGTTCTTATTCTATAGACACCATCTGAGCTGCTGAAAGGACAAAAGGAATGAAAAGAGAATGAAAAGTTCACTTTGTCATTATCATTTGGGTGAAAACATCATTATCATCATTACCATGAAAAAAGAGTTTGGGGTAAGGGAAGAGTGAAACCCAAAAAGTATGGACAACAGTATGAAAGACTGGTACTGGCAGCACGTTACCAAAGACCATGAGTGAGTGCCAGAGATTAATTGTCTTGCCCGGGAGAACATCAATCACAGAGTAGATAATACTAATAAGGATTTGGCTTGGAGGAGAGAGGCCTTAGCAAGCTGTCCCTTGTCCTTTGTCACACTTAGCTCTCAAGATCACCCCTAACAAGGACTCTGACATCTCTCCGTGGTGAATGAATGATTTGGTGGTAAAAAGAGGCTGACGGAATGTCAACAGAACAGCAGTAAATAATGGGATGGCTAATTGCTAACTGCCTAGTATTTTTGGCTGGGTGTTTCTTATAAAACCAAAAGAAGAAATGCATAAACTTCAAGTCCCCGAAGCACATTTTCAAATGCAGGTATGTAAAAAAGCAAAGCCAATATTGAAATTTCTAAATTAGTTCATTTGTTTTCAATGGGTGCACTAAATGAACTTCTCTGCTGAAAATTCTCGGGTTTGTATCTTTGCAGAGGATTTGTTTTGTTTTGTGTTATTATTTTACTGTCTTGTGGGAAAGATGATTTTGTGGACAAAGAGAAAATGTAATTTTGAATATATTCCACTTTTCATAAATGTCAGAGAGAATATTTCCATCCTATTACATTTCTATTAAGTCACATGGTATTTTACAAAGTTGAGTTCCACCACAGAAGGTGGAAGGCATCAACTTTCTTTCCTGGAAAGTGTTCAGCTTGCAAGAGCATTTGGGTTTTTTTCTTCAATTCATTGCTTGATTTCTTCTTTTACAGTAAATCTTGACTTTCTAGGAAGGTTGTGAAGTACAGATTCTAATATGCAGAAAATGTTTTAACACCTTTAGTGAGCACTAACCACAGCTGTTAAAATAAGTAAATAAATAATTATCTATTGGAATAAATTGCTTGCATATTTATCTTCAAAATTTCAATAAGTTCAAGCAAAAGGTTTTCTTTTATTCTTTTTAATGAATATCTTGAGTATAAATTACAGATTTATATCTTGGTAATAAAATTTTAAGCTGAGGAAAGCTAATGGAGATGAAATAATTAAATTTGACAAGTGTCAAGGAACTCAAAATTGCACTGGGGCATAGATAAATTTGGTAATATTCCCTCAAGACATTCAGAATTTATAGTGAGAATGTTTTTGCTAAATACTGCAAGAGTTTAAGTAGAAGGAAAAGCATTTCAGCAAATAGATCTGAGTCAGTTCTGTCACAATGTTATATAAAAAGCTGTTCTGTCTTTTCATTTCCTGGAATTGCTCAGATTAGAAAATGAAAACAAAATAATTTAATCACATCAGGCTTTATTTATGTTCGTCATATATATTTATAGTACATATAAGGGCTTGTACTCATCTCCTAAAGTGAACCAAATATTGCTTAAAGTGAATGGAGAGATTAAGAATTTTCACAAAAACTAATGAAACCAACTATGTTTACATGCTAAATATTGCTGAATAATAATGTGAATTTGGTCTACCAGTTGATCTACATGCAGACTAAGAATTTAACATTTCTGACATTAAGAAAAAAATTTAATATGTTAGCTCAAATAGTAGAAGTCTACGCTTGAATTACAGGGTCTTATCCCTCTGCATAATCCATACCTTGTGAAGCAGAAAAGCTTATTCTCCCTGAAATACATTTTGAATTTAATTGTTTGCTAAAAAATCTATAAGACTGGCTGTTTTTTTCCAATGGTGTTCTGGATGATAATGATTTTCTGGATAATATGATGAGGTTTTGGGGGCATCAGAGTTGATGATTATGAAACTTCCTTTGCCTATGCAATTTTTTACTGGTTTTATAGTTTTCCCTCTCTGTATAAACCCAAACACTTTCAAACAAAACATATTCACAATGAAGCCTACTTACATTGTGTTTCAAGCAGCATGTCAATGACCATCACTCGAGCTGAGAAGCAGCAGCAGGTCTTGAGCAGGTGAGGAGGAGTTTAAGACACCGTAAATCCCTTTGCAGTGAAAATGGAAACTTATCAGCAAGCAAAGAATGTGTACTCAAGTATCTGTGAATTTAAAGTAATTGAGAGTAAAATAAGTGATATTTAGGATTCATGGAAGATAGTATTAATCAAGCATGAACAAGCTGTACCATGCAGTCATTGCTTAGCATGACAGACATTCACTCAAGAGATTATCTAGAAAGAGTGGCATTAATTAATGAAAAGGTAGCATGTGCTGAAACATAGCGCTTCATCTGGATCAAGGCACAAGTTTAAAACAGCTTGCTAATTGTCTCTTGGTCTTACCCAGAAAGCTTGTGTAATGTTTATCACTATATGTTTTTAAGAACAGGTAAGACAAATATTGACCAGGAATGACAGAATTACACCTGATCTTATGCTGGCTGAGGGGATGCATTACACAGCCGCTCCAGCCCTGGTTTCTACTTTTCAGGCTGGTCTGTGGATCTGCACCAGTAGGCTCAGAGTGGGCTCTGGACATCTCACATGCTCAAGAACTCCTGGAATTTGTCTACAGCTATCCAATGATGACCAAGCATGGAGAGGTTTTCATATGGATTAATAATACAAGCATTTCTGATCCAAACTAGTTGAAAAAACCCATCTTTTCTGGAGTGTTCTGTTTACCTTTACAGGTAATAATTCCAGACAAGTTTTTATGCTGGGCTAGAAAGAACTTACAAAACAACACTGTTGAAGATCTGTGATCTTGTTACTGGCTGGGAGATTCATTGATTGTTATATACATATTCTAGTGAAGCTGGGAAGTAACTGGCAGGTACATGCTAACAATATTATTGTTCTGTTTTTCTGATTATTTATTTTGTCTCCCATCTGTCTCTATTTGTTCTTCTGCTGGAAAAGCAATGTTCATCTTGACTATGTGTGAAACCAGCTACGTTTAGATGAGAAAGGCAAAAGAGAAGATGTGGTAGGTGCTTTGTCCCCTCTGGCTGCCTCTTTGATATTTTATAATCTGTTTTGGTTTTGTTTTTTTTTTTTAGAAGGAAATCAGGAAGTTCTTGTGTGTATCTCCTGCTGACCTTCTTTCATGAAATGAGCTCTCTGAATGATTAGGTCTAAAAAAATGAACAAAGAGATGAAAAGTAATAGGAAAAAGTAGTGATCGGCAAAGAATGATTACCTCTTGGGGTCAAGAAGGATAAAATTGTAATGTAGATTGCCAAGAGTCAAGTGGATATTTATGAAACAATTAGCAAAGATTCTTAAGAATCTTTATGAAAGAAAGTGAGGAAGGAATTAAAGAGATTACTATGCAGAGAGACCCACAAATTATGTTGAAGACAAAATAAATATTCTGCCTTAGTTTGCAATAAGAATATGTAAGGGAATGAGAGGATGGATAATAGGAATGACAGCAGAGAGAATGGCACAACAGTGGTAGAAGGAATATGGGCCACACTCCAAGTAGGTGGGCCATAGTTGTATTATCAAGAAGTGGAAAACATGACTGAGACAGAAAAGGGAAGGATGTTAAAAATGGGACAAAGACTGAAGAACTGGTATAATGGAAATGTGGTGAAAATCAATATGGAAATTTGTATGGTATTATAAGTTCTGTGAATATAGACAGCAACTTGAGAGGAAACCAAAATAATTTAGCTTATTTAGCTGAGAACAAGTGAAATTACAATTGCTCTCTCTGCACTTGTTGGGACAACCAACAACAGGGAAGATAAAATAAACTACTGGTGCTAAAGAACACGTTGGCACAAGTGCAAAAGGCTATAGCATTTTCCATGACCTAACTGATCTAACATAAAGTTGGGAAGAAGTTAGAAGAGGGCTCATAGCTCCTGAGTTTCTGGGATTCCGAAACAGTGTTTCTACAAGACAACAGGGCGATAAAAAAATCTGTACTTTAATAGAGATGCATAGAGTGGAAAGAGTTAGGATGTACCGAAGAACCAAGATAAAGAGGGCAAAAATAATTTGGGAAATTTTGTGAACAATGCAGAATAGCACAGGAATCCCATAGGCTGTGCACACCTGCCAGCTCTGTGCAGATTTCTAATATACTCTGAAATGTCTTGACTAGTATCAAATACCTGTTAGACAGCTGAAACACTCTTCTCCAGTGCAGACACCTTCATGTGAGCAATTGTCTCATGGCTGTCTTTGTAGTCAATAGAGAGCTCCAGATACAGGTATTAGTCTTTGCTGACTACAAAGAAAGATCAGAATAACTAGCTGAAATGCAGATGTTATTCTGTAATTGAATGAGATGAGCTACATTTGGGCCGTTCATGTCTCAAACATTTTAAAAATCAATGCAAGTGCCTAGAAAATCACCCTAAAGCTATGGTTATTAATGAAGATTGAATTAAAATGTCGCTAAAGTCTTCCACTAAGTTAGAGGCAGAAGATGTAGAAACATGCTCTTCTCATTTGCTGTATGTGGGAAAGAAGAAATGGTTTGAACTACAGCAAGAGTAGTTTATATTAGCTACCCAGGAAACTTTTCTAAGAGTAGGGAGAGTTAAGCATTAGAAAAGGTGTATTGTAGGAAATTGCACCACTTCCCACAAAAAGCAGCCATGGGAACAATGTGAAAGGGTTTCTCTCAGGATCAGTTAGACACCAGGCTGGCAATTTTCAGGTAGTGATTGAGATGATCTTCTGAATCTCTGCCAGCACTACGTTTTACAGTTTCTGCAGTTAAATTCAAATCAGACTTGCAAACCATTGTTTAACATATTGCTTCAGTTTTTCATTGATCTTTGAAAGGATGTGTGGCTTATTGCTTTAGAATCTTATGTATGTTTTTGCTTCCAAACATTTAAAGTGAGATCAAACCAGATTGAAAATGAAAGCAGATTATATTTCTTACCTACTTTGAATTTGTATCCATATGGTTTCTTCCTTGGAATCCCTAATCCCTTTGATTTTGAACCAAAAATTTTTCCTTTTATTTGCCCCCAACCCCCTAATATGATTATTTAAGTTACTTCCAGTATAACATCTCCCTCCTCTTCCCTATTTCCTGTAGTTAAATCATCTGTTGTAACCATTCCAGCACTGTTGATTTTGAAAATGACCTTCTCTTCACTCAGGTTGTCTCAAGTGTATTTAACATGAAACCATAGATGTCAGATGATAGATTTCTACTGAGTAGACAGATTTTCATTTCATTTTCATTTTCATTTGCAAGCAGAGTGGTGGTTACAGAAGAGTCTGAGGTTTATACAGAACTTGCTATATTTTATGAAAACTCTACACTGATTTACCTTCAACTTGTTTGGATTTTATATCATTATATAACTTAAACATAGAAACTTCTGTGAAGGCCATTTTATTTTTCCTAGTGAAGACCTTGCTGATGAAACATGTTGGAAAAAAAAGTATATGGCTAGCTTTCTTTAAAACTCTGCTCTTGCTCCTTTTGTTGATAAAGGCAACAGTGCTTCCAAAAGTGTCAGCTGCTCAAGGTTGTATCTTTCATCATGCAAAATCGTGGGAGTATGTTCTTCATTCAACTTTTAACTGGACCTGCAGCCACATAATGGTATTCTTGCAGGTAGGTTGGAGGAATAAGGTGAAGGCTGTCACCCTAGACAAGGTGTTCTAAGGTAAACCATCAAGGTGCAGAGTCAAAAGAAGAGCAGAGAATATTTTGAGTGATTTTTTCAGGTCTATACCTCAAGGTTGGCTCATCTTCTCCCATGATGTGCAAAGCACTGGCCAATCCTTTCATCACATCTCTCTATATTACTCATCTGTGAGCATTTAAGAGCTAACAGTGGCTCCAGAGACTGGGATGGAGATTGCAAGCCATATATTTACACTAAATAAGTAACTGTTGTTTGTCCATAAGCCATGTTGGGACTCGATGTAGGCTTCTTTCTGAGTGCCACCACATGCTGTGTATTTGACTTGTCATCTTGGGTTTTTGAATCTTTGGGGAAGTCTCTGTGTGCCTCTTTGCACTTGTCTTAAGCACAGGAAAGTGCTGACACTGACTGAAGCCTCTGAGTGCCCTCTAAGTGATATCATATGAGTTTTGAGCCTTTTAGGAGAGCGTTGTATTTCAGCTCTTCTTTTTTTTCCAGTCTGTATTCCTGGCTTTTGAAGCCTGTAGTGCTCTCATAGGTTTGACTATTGAGTCCTGTGAATAATAGCTTTCAAATGACATTCGAGTTACTGCACTTTCTCTTACAGTGGCTGTGTACAGTCAAAAACCTTGAGGAAAGAAGAGACAATATGACATGATCATGAAAGCTTTTATATTTTCAAAGGCTGATTCCAAAAGTTGTCACATTGAATTATTACAATGAGTTTCACACACTCCCTAATATTTCTTTATGCTGTATTTGAAAACGCTGTAAACCTTTTATGGATATCATTATCCCTTTTTATTCTAAATGCCAGCAATCTGAATATGATCACTTTGTGAATTCCCAGCTCATATATCCAAAGGAAAGGTATCTCCATTTCTATACACACCTGTAAAAGTTGTATCTGTTCTCAGGATCTAGGAACCACCAGACAGGACAGAACAAGGTACAATGTCCTGTATTACCCATGCTGATCTTTGTTGCACAGAAGCTACCAAGTATTTTCTGAGATAAGGCAATTTAGAAGGATGAGATAGAGGTAGTTGATCTTAACTCTAGAGAATTGATTATCTAGCCTTTAAGGGCTCCTCTAACACCTTTTTTTCCCCAAGTAGCAATATTTTTCCTGCTTGCAATGTCTGTAAGAGTGTCTAATCCTTCTTGGAATTCTGCAATAATTTGGAAGCTAAAGGTATTGTGAAGTTTTCCAAACACAAAATCATAGAATACTAGGTTGGAAGGCATCTCAAGGATCATCTGGTCCTACCTTTCTTGGGAAAAGCACAGTTTCTAAGGAAACATTTCCACTTATCTTGTCTTCTTTCTTTTCTTTTCTTTTCTTTTCTTTTCTTTTCTTTTCTTTTCTTTTCTTTTCTTTTCTTTTCTTTTCTTTTC
>JAOQGH010000032.1:43064754-43083107 GCA_025769975.1 Gallinago jamesoni
TTTCTTTTCTTTTCTTTTCTTTTCTTTTCTTTTCTTTTCTTTTCTTTTCTTTTGTAAGATAGTGGGCATGTAGGAATGTCTTGCCTTCATTTGCTAAATAATTTATTAGTTTGTGTACCACTTTCTTATGCCCCACTTCTCTCAAAATCAAATACTCTCACATATCATACAAACATAATGACAGCTTTTAAGGATTGGAAAGTTCTTCTCATTAAATTTACCCTTCAATATTAGTCTAATCACTTTCTAATCCACCCTTTTTTGGCTGTCTATGATTTAATTGTCCAAATCCAATTGCTTTTATTTCCATTTAATCAGTTATTTTGTGATCCAACCGAGGACTGTAACTTATGAGAGCTGATTTTCCAAAGGGTTTAAAATTAATTTAATTAATTTAATCTAATCTCTCCAAGAACTTTTGGGATGTTGCTTCCTACACCAATTAGCCTCTCAAATTACTGGCATGTGCTTGTTAAGAAATTTCCTCTTATCTTTTAGTTCCTATGCATATAGCTGTTGAATTCATGGCCCCTTTGATAGTTGAGTGAGTTTGCAAATCATGGCCCATGTATTGCTGCTCTCCCTTTCTATTAATGGATTCTCCTCTAATGTTGCTTGCAGAACAGGATCACAAACAGGAGGTCAAAGGGCTATTTGGCATAGAATCATAGAATGGTTCGGGTTGGAAAGGACCTTAAAAGTCGTCTTGTTCCAACCCTCTTGCCATGGGCAGGGACACTTCCCACTACAGCAGGTTGCTCAAAGTCCCATCCAGCCTGTTCTTTGAGCTCCTCCAGGCATGGGGCATCCACAACTTCCCTGGGCAACCTGTTCCAATGTCTCAGCACCCTCACAGTAAAGAATTTCTTCCTAATACCTAGTCTAAATGTACCCTCTTTCAGTTTAAAACTGTTACCCCTCGTCCTATCATACACCTGATAGGCATCTAGCTACTTTGAGATAAATATCTGCTTTACCCTAACTTTTAGCCATGCATTAGGCTAAGACATGCAACATGCACCAAAACATATCCTTAGTCTTATTTAACATCATTTATTTTTCTTTGGATACTATTTGGATAGTTTATGTATTAATGCATATATATTATATATATATATATATATATATATAAAAATCAGATTTTGAAACATATTTATATAAACATGTCTAAATAAAGGTATATAAAATCATATTTCCTTAATATTTGCAATACTATTACATGTCTTTGGTAACTGGAATGTTATAAGCTTTACACCTCTACCAGTTTATGATCTTCTGTTTATTTAAAGACTTATTTTCAATTACAGCTAACCTGACTGACCAGATGAATAAAGTAGTACTTCTGTTTCTTATTATGATTATTTAAGGCAGAAAGAAGAGTTTAGTACAGCACAGAAGAGTGAGAATCGGGCAGCTCTGCTCCAGTCAGGTTATAATCCTATCTGGGGATGGAAAAAATGGGTGGAGAGCTGGGGTGGTGGGGGGGTGAGGGGGGAAGAAAACTACATTGGATGTAGAAGATGCTGCCATGCAGCAGACCAGAGGTCATGGTGATATGTCAATGTGATGACTCAGTGTTGGTTTTATGCACCTCAAATGATTCTGTCATTAAATATGAATTGCATTTAACTCACTGTGTGCAGGAGATTATTTCCCTTTAGTCTTTTTAGAGGGTTTTGGCAGGAAAAGGACAGACACTCCCCCTAGTGTCCTACTATTTAGAGCAAAATTCAATCTATTTCTTTTTTGGACATTGACTATAATCTTCCTTGATTTGTGACATGTATGCTGATTCCAGCCTGCTTTTTAAAATCCTTTCCACCCTAATTGCTCCAAACTGATTGCACTGAAATGAAATAGGAACTTCTCTATGGAAGTCTCCTTTGAATCAGGAATGGGACCAACTGTAGCAATCATCTGTAGTGTTGTGGGACTTCAGCAGACTACTCAGGAGTCAGGGCTGCTCAGCAGTATAAAAACCAGGGACAAAAAGACTGACCCTGCTGGAAGAAACATATTCAGTACGTGAAGATGAAGGGACATTTCCCAGAGTCCCAGGGAAGTAAACCCAATGTTTGACTACACACTCATGTCAGGATCTCAAATGCTCCAGGTTGCCTAATAAACACACATTTATGGGGTTTAGAGGACTAAACAGAACTGAGGTCCCTTACTGTCCCCATTAGTGTACCGTGTGTCTGATGCTTTACACCCTACACAGTGCCCTGACTCAGGAAAAAGCTCTGCTGTACTGTTCATTGGAGCTCCAGGGTTATTTTAGGTTTGCTTTTAACACTCCCTACTTCTGAGGAAATGTTAAGCTGATCCTTGGACCATAAATCCACCACTGAAAATATTTTTGAATCTTCCAGGAAAGCCTACTTGAGTTTCTCTTTGACACAAAATCTGCAAAAAAGGAGAGTTTTGCATGACTTGGTTACAAATATCCAAAATTAACAATACCCCAATTCTTGACAGCTGTTCAGGTCAAACTTACATGTTCTCGGTATTCTGTTGCTGTAATGTTTTGTGTAGATGCACTTTTCTGTTTAAGTCGGGGGGTCAAGGAACAATTGGTTTTCATATAAACACTCTTGTTCAGCAGTGGATGGACTGATTCAGCTGGAAGCAAGAAAAAATGTCTTTGTCTATTACCAACTATTCACTGTGTTTCCATGTAGAATTCCAGGGAATAGAAACATAACATAAGGTGACTAATATCCAATTATCCAGGACAGAGTGGTGAAATACTATAGGTGAGCAATTTATGGAACTGGACATTTCTGCCTTTCTTTGTCTCCGAGTGGGTGAGAACATAGAAGTTTGGAGAATAGAAGAACCCTGAATAAATAATTGACATCAACTTCCAACTTCAAAATTTATAGCATAACTCACAGAGGAATAAAAGACAAGTAACTACTGACACTGTGACATAAGTGAAAACTAACTAGCCCTTTCCTCTGAGATGTTTGCAAAACTCAATTGAACGTCTGCAAAATTCTAATAAACATGAAACAGTTAAAGTTTAGCGTTTTCCAAAGTGTTTCAAAAAGTAGCAAGTTTTAACTTTCAGATCACCTTTTTGTCAGGGTTTTTTTCCATGCTTTAGTGAAGACAGCAACACTTTCCTTCTTCAAGTTATACTTCACTTGCACAACCTGACATCTGTATACAGTCAAATTGGTTCCCTCTCCTGCATGCTTTGAAAGGTGGATCAGCTTTTTCATTACCCTTCATCTTTTGCTCGTCTGATTAGCCCTATAGGGAAGAGGGATAGGTAGTGATTTCCAGAGCAGCATTTCAAGATCTCTGGGCACCAGCAAAGATCAAGATTCCAGTCTTCAGAAGTGGCTCTCAAGTATCAACAGCTCTCTAGCCCTTTACAATATGTGGTCGCATTTCCACTGACACAGGACCTGGAGCAGGTCCATCTGGCAATGCTGTGGTGGTGTTTGCTGTGGCAGCAGTTACAAGTTGCTATGGTAACTGACTAAGCACAGTCATCCCATCAGGTGAGAGATGGCAGTTTCCTGTGCCCCTTATACAGCACTGAGCCATGTAGGGACCAAATAAGCCCCCAAATCAGAAAGCAAGGTAGAAGGCAGGAATACTTAGGGCAGATTAGAATCTTTGCATCTCAGGAACTTCTGTTCATAAAGTCAATGTGTGATGGAAAACATTGCATGCTACTTGGGTTGAAGAAGAAGAGGCAGGGAAGCAAGAGTAGTATGATTGGCAAGGTAAAAATCAGGATGCAGGAAAGGAAGAAGCAAAAGAAGAACATGAAACAGAGAAGGAATGAATACAGAGAAGGGGTGGGTGTTAAGACTGATGAAACATTTAGTTCCTTTAAATATTTAATTTAATATTTTCCTGGCTAACTTTCCAGAATAGAGTGTGCTTGAATGAGGAGCTTTGCTGTCAGTAGTCAACTGACCTCCTCATGCTTTGGTTTCTCAGCCATATAATAAAATAAAAACCTGCCTTGTGGGGACATGGGGAAGTCCAGTGTGCCTAAATCCTTCAAGTAGCTTCATGTGAGAAGAACAGCAAGTCCTTTGCAGGAGAAGGAGGCTGATGGAGCCATTCTCTTCCATCTCCCATCTCTCCGGGGAGGCGGGTCACTCCTTGCAGCAAAGCCCACAGTCTTGAGCAGGTGTCTGCTCCCATGTTCATCTGCTTTCAATTTGCTTTGAAGACAAGCAGGCATGGAGAAGTAGGACAGTCATATTGCCATGAAGCTTTCATCTTCAAATTCTGCTGGCCTTCATTTGTTGCTGTTTTACTCTCATCTAGCTGCAGCTATTTCACAGTGCTTTGTATGCAGCCTTTGTGGATGAAATCCTACAGTGAGAACACACTTTGGGTCCTGTAGTCATAATAACTGTGTCATTTACTTATCCAAACATATTCAGAAATAATACTGTTTTGTTTAGCAGATATCTACTGTTGCAAACCAGTTGAAATCCATGTGACAGAGGCCCAACTGCGTTATTTTAAAGGGGCACAATCAACTTCTCAAATTTTTCAGTTTAAATTTGCAGTATCCTTCTTTCCTGTGCTTTTTCAGAGGGTACACTTTGGGTGTACTTCCACTTATGAGATCTTCTCATTCAGTTACAGCAGAGACTTTCCAGCCCAGGTAACTTCATTATACTGCCCTTTGTGTAATCTGATTGAACTCTACTTTAAAAGTACTTAAGGCTTTCAGTTTTATAGTTTGAAGCTGTATTTAAAATGACAAAAACTGCTACCCATTTTTTTCTCACAAGTTACTGATGTGAGAAATACTTGCTTCAGTCTTGTATACTCATTCTTCATTTGGATCACCTATTCAAACACTCCCAGCCATGATCAAGTGACACCTCCTACATGTCTGGTTAATCATCCCATACCTCCTCTGTACATCCCTTCCCACTTGTGCTAGTATAACAGCAGAGTAGCATCTTTTCCCATTATTTTTCATGTTCATTGAAAGCTTTGAAAAAATACACTAGGGAGAGGCAGTTTTTAGCCTCAATTTTTAACTTTGCAACAAACACATAGGGAAGAGATTTGATCAATGTCTTTAAACTGTCCTGTACTGTATTGTATAACATAACACTCTGCATAAGAACTGAATAGTGGCATTCTCTGGAAACAAAGGTGGCCCACGGACTTTCTTTGTCCAAGATGAGATATGACAATAAAGCAAAAAATACTGGTTAAAACCTCTCTGAGTCTGCCCTTACTTTTCTTCAAAGAGAATTAATGCTTAGAACCCCTCACCATGGGTATCATAGTACTTCAATGGACAAGAAGAACCAAGTGTGTACATGGGCAACTGCACCTGCAACATGCCAAAGCAAACAAGTGTCAGACTGGGAAAAAGTGCTACTGACCCACTGAAGTTTTAATGCAGTATCCTTGTCTCTTGTGAGCCGTTCCCCAGCACATCTTCCCCTACTAATAGTCTCCTGCTCTATGGAGAGGCAGTGGGGACATAGCGAGACAGGCAGTACCATCTCTGACAGCATTTCCTGGCTCTGCACCAGTTGTCCCAGAGCATCTCCACCACCGGTTGCTTTGCCATCTCTAATGTCAGCCTGCCAAAAAATGAACGGTACCCTACTGAAAATAATCCTGTGTGCAAAATAAGTCCGCAGGAAATGGGTTTTCTAACCTGCAGAGTTAATACCTCAGAGATTATTGTGTGTGACTAAGCCACCTATTGGCATTGGGTACCTGTATCTTTTTCATATTATCAATTATCACTCCCCACCCCGCAAAAAAACCACATATACTTGCCCTGTTAAATGGGAAGTAAGTTAATTTTTTGCAAAAGATGATCTGAAAACCTGTACCTTTGAGGTGACTTGGGATCTTTAAATCATTACAAGCATCCTTTTGAACAATCTCAGGGGTAACACTTGTCCTGTAACCTGTCCACTTGCTCAAATTTTAAGTAACTATCTCAGATGGCTGTGTGTCACAGTAAAACTTATGACAATAGATTATATTTTGCTGATATTTTTTCTGATAGTTATTGCCCCTTTCCCCTCTTTGTTTCCATTTCATGTTTATTTTATGTTCCTCTTTCTGTTTTTCTTTTTGCAGTTATGTTTTGCTGTGAGTCTTCATTAATACAAAGATATTTTTGATGCCAGATATCTGTTTCTTGTTTCTATTAGCCATTGCAATAGAATCCTGGAGAAGCTGGGAAAGGCATCCATAGTGCTGGTGTTATGTGCACAGTCTTTATACAAATTTGAAATAAAATTTTTAAAAGGAAGTGAGTGGAAAAAAGGAAGTATTGTTATCCCTATTTTACAAATAGCAAACGAAAGCCTAGTGAGCCGTTCAAGGCAGCTTGGGTTTGGGACCTCAAGGTGGTGTTTGTAGGCCCTGGAGTGTTTCCTTGTGAAGAGCAAGTTATTGCATTCCAGTAGAGCCATCAGAACTGACCACATACAGACATGGATTTAGAGCTCAGAGAGAAATTTATAAGGGGGAGAAAAGTTTTGGGAAACTCCAGCACTAGTATTACACAAAGAGATGGATATCTGTTTGAATCAGATAATTTAATGACATTTTTCATGGCGTAGTGAGACAAGAAATGGGTTTACTTGTCTGCGCAACCTTCCTTTTGGCTTGAGCTGTTTTCTCCCCTGAGCTCAGGATTGCTGGGCACCGCAAGATCCTGAATCACAGTCCAATCCCTCTGCAGTTCTTGGCCAGGAAGAAGAACTTCCCATGTAGGTACCGGGCTCAACCAGTGCTTGCCAGTTGGCTAAGAGGAAGGCACATAGCTATTTGTGTCTCTTAGTCAAAATCCATCCTTCCTCCTCATTGCTTCTCAGTCTTATTGCAGGGATCATTTGAAGTAATAGTGTGGGACTTGACTAAATTCTTGGCCCCCCAAAAATAATTTATTTTGGCTAAATTTTATTTGTAGACTCTCATTCTCCCTCCTCTCTTCTCATTGCCATCAGTATTGCAAGAGCAGCAGCCCCAAATTTACATGTATCTTGTGAACTGAACCATGAAAAACAAATGAGTGTGATTAAAGCATTCTGGGAACAAATAGTATTCAGGGATGTCAAACTGGCACTTTTCAGGACAGCTATATAGCTGTCAATGAAGGGGAAAAAATATAGTCTGCGTTTCTCATCATGTGGCAAGAGAAGAGGGCTCACAAATCAGTCTCATTCAGCTGGAAATTTTGCCTTAGTTTCTGTATTTCTGGGGTACAGAAATTGAAATTGTCAGGCAACAATTTAAAGAGTTTCTAGCTAATCTTCCTAGATTTACTGTGCCAGGAGAGGATTTTTCTACAGCTTTTGTTACAATCTGGCAACATCACAGTTTGTTAACATTTTAGATATGGTGAAGACACATGAGCCAAGATTTTATCGTGAGAGTTATGATGGATTTATTGGGGGATAACAGAAAACAGAGATTGGATCATGTATTTCTAAACTGGGATTTCACTCAAAATGCCCCAAGGCTTGTTATAATCATAAGGCTCTTTCTAGGGGTCCTAGCAATTCCCAGGGAGACTGTCATTTTGATTTACTTTGAGTGTAAAGTCTTCAGGGCAGGTGGCAGATCTTAATCTGTGGCCTCTTGAGATAAATCCACATTTTCCACTTTGAACTAGAGTTCAAACCAGTTTGAAGCCAACTTGCAAATGTAAGGTCCTTTATTTTTCCTTTTTCTTTTCACTTTGGATTTTGATTCCATCAGCTATTAGGTAAAGTGATTTGGCTGTTACATTAAAAAAAATACAAGCCTCTCTTGAAGCTTGGGATACTTCAAGATGTTTTTATTATTGTTATTATTATTAATTTTCTTTTTTCATCTGGAATCTCATGGCTGCCAGAAAAATCAACAGCCTTTCCCAGCACTAAATCTATTTTCACTAAGTGGAGTTTTGTGTTGTGTTTACAGAAATCTGTCTTGTAGATTCTCCCTTAAAACAAGTTAGAGCTTTCTTTAAACTCTAAACACTGAACTGAATTTCTTACTGCTACTACCTTTAACAGTTCTGTGATAGGTGGCTTTCCTGCATCAGAACTTCTTGGAAAAAATCTAGCATTTGATTCAGAAAAGAACCACAAAAAGGATTTTAAAGACTTCATGGGAGGTGGGTAGGGGTTGAAGAGGGCCAGGAAGATCAGACCTTTAAGTTTACCAGAGTAGAAGGTGTAGACTTGCTTTGGTTAAAGTATGTAAGTAGCTGCACAGAGATACAACACAAGGGAATAAAAACTTCTTAAACTCACCAGGGAAAATCTAAACAGAGTAAACTACAGACAAATTCAAAAGACAATTAGATTATCCATTGTAAGAGCAACTGGAACTGTCTACTCAGGGAAACAGTAGCTATATCAACTTCAGATGAAGACTGACTTTATTTTGGAAAGATAAGTATTAATCAAGAGCAATACAGAAGTAAAGAGAGAAATCATGGGATCTTTTTATACAGATGTGTCCAAGTGATATCTCATGATGATTTCATGAGGATTTCAAGCAGTTTGAAGTGCAGCCTCTATGCCAGGGCTGGGTAGATCAACGCTGACAAGCAGCTTTTGCCTACTTCTGAGAGAAGGAGTAAATCCAGGAGAAGCTCCTAGGACCATGTAAATCCAGCCCCAGTGGTTAATGAGTCTCCTTCCCCTCTGCTCTCTGAAATAAATGTTATGTGTCTCATGGTCACAGAAAAATTTCAGGACTGAAAAATTGACTAACTTCTTATCTTGGTGATCAAATGGGCCTTTTGAAACTGTCACTGTGTAAATTTGTTAATCACAAATTCACACGTGTAATTTAAAAACCTTCACGTTTGGGCCACCTGCAGGATGTCTGTTAATACTTGTTATGCCCATAAATAAGGATTGTCTATTCTAATCTGAGTCAGAGCTACAAAGAAGATAGCCATTCTGTTTGGATCAACACCATTGCCAGTGGTATTATACAATGGTTTGATTGTACTAAGCCAAAAAGTTCACTGCAATTCTTAGTTTTTCCTGTTTGCAGTTTGGCCCTAAGTGAGTTCCTACTGAAAATGTAGATGAAGAGCAATGACAGTCCCCGTTCCCTTGCCTAAAACGCAGCCATGTTTGCTAATTCTAAACAGATGCATAAGCCAAACTGTCTGGATTTAACTCATAAGCTGAATGAGTCAGTTACTGCTGCAATCAGGTTTCCATTGTGAAATTTGTGGGGTTTAGTAGTTAGTAGTCTTGCTAGACTGGAATTTTGCCCTTGAATCAAGTTTTGGACTGCTCTTGAGCTGAAAAGGGATGGGGGCAGGGGGAGAAACCCAAGATCCAAGTCCCTCAAAATAGAGGTGGAGATAGAATTTCATTTGTATTTACAGTGCAGCCAGATGCACATAGTAGAAAATTAGGGATGGACCCTCAAAGCAGCTTTGGTACTGTTGTTTCAGGATCTTCTTTCTCCTCATATGTACACAAACAAAGCCATCAACTGAAATCCTAACCTTGATTAAAACTATGTCCTGGATTATTTTAAGCAGATATAAAGCAGTAACATTATTAAAATTTTATTTAATCTTTCTGGTCCATTCAACTTCAAATCTTCATGAATCATGACCAGCTAGCTAGAATGAATTAATATTATCATTCTGAGTTGTACTAACATTCGCAGAATCATGTTTTCAGCTTTTTTTTCCCCCCAACTTTAAAGCCTTCTACAGTTAAAATTTGATATTTCTTATAAGTTATCAGGCATCTTTAGAGCTGGGACATGGCTTATAACACTAAGAAATCACTAATGAAATTTGGAGAATGAGCAATTCTACCACTTCATTTATTTTCAATGCATTATAAGTAGCAAAGTAGACTGTGATCCAGAAACTGATCTAAAGCCAGGGGATATTTTAACTATTGCTTTCTGCTCCTAAGTATTATCTAAAAAACTTTTTCAAAAAGAGATCTTTGGGTTGGATTTACAACATGTCTTGTATCACTGACATAGATGTCCTTTAACCCTTGTGAAATAAGCAGTGTTCGTTCACATCTTTAGCCTGAAATTTCAAGGTTCAGAATTAAAAAAAGAAATATGTTTTACATATATATAAGTCTTATTTAAAGACAGGAATCATCAAGTCTTTTTTTTGTAAATATATTGTTTTTATAAATATATTTTCCAAGCAAATATGTATATATCGAGCCATATATTGCAAGTGTGAGAAGCAAAGGCAAAAATGCACTTGACTATTAGAGGCACTGCATATTCTTTCATTTTCAGTTCCTACATCAGCTTATTGCAATACATGTCTTGGAAATCCTGTTGTTGGATTAGTTGATAGAGAAATAGAATCTCATTCCAATGCCATAAGTTTCCAAGAACCACTGGAGAAGTACTTCCAAAACTGAAAGCCAAACAGGGGAAGAGAAACTAAATATTATTTGGAAGAGACAACAGTATGAAAAAATGGACTACTAAGGTTAATGGTCAGCACTATCTATTTGGGTTGCAGGAAAGATAAATTCTGCAATCTTAATATGGAAAAAGACCAAGAGAATTGGGGAAAAAAATACTGTTAGGAAAGATATGTGAAATGTTATGTTTCAATAGTCAATCACAAATTATCTGTTTACTCAAGTAGTGGAAACTGGGATAGGAAAATTCAGGATGAAGGAACTAATATGTGTGTTATTTCGAAAGAAAGACTGCAGATGTCTCCCCAGACTTTTATGCACAAAATAGTGTTTTCATGCTGTTTTCATATGATAAAAGAACACATGCAACATGTCCTAGTCATTAATTTTTCAATCTGGGAATGCATTTTCAAGGAGCCATTTTTTACTCTTCAAAGCAAATGTGTCTCAATGAAGGACATCAAATGTATAGTGATATATATACACATATATATACAAATATATATATGTATACGTATATGTATATGCATATGGGTTCTCCTGCTCTTGGTTCTAACAATACAGCATGAAAATAGCTATAGCCAAAACTCCATCTAATCTTTTCTTCCATTTTGCAATGTGTCCATTAGTATTTACCTAGGTATATATGTTGGCATATGGTGATACTAATTAAATCTTCCAGACTTTAGTCCTCTGCTTGTACTACCTTGTTCTCTACAGTTGACGATTGATCTCTGTGATGGTCCTCTTGCTTCCAAGCTTTGAAGCTGAGGATGGATCAATCACTTGGTAGAGTTTCTGGAACAGGTACGATAAGCAATCATTTTCCTCCCTCTGAATATTACATACTCCTGTCTACCCTTCACAGATGACAAATGATGCTCCATTTTATTAACAGTCATTGCAGGACATGCCCTTCTTCAATGTGTCATAAAAAAACAAAGAATTTCATGACTGACTTAGATTTGTTCTGCCCTAGAATCCCAGTTGACCTTTAGCTGGTGCAATTTGTGCTCAAGCTATCTTTGTGTTCTTTTGCCTTTGTACTATATTCTCTCTTCTGCTCACTGAAAGTGAAAAAATCAGGTCTCATTATAGTCTTTTCTGATTGGGAAGTATTTTTCACTAGCAAAAAGTCAAAACCCATCTTAAATAAAGTCCTGAAGGCCAACAGAACTATGCAATCTATTCAAAGAGGACAAATTAAATAGTAATTATACATGAAAGCTTTGTTATGCTTATGTAACCCACAATAGCACAATTTTCTCATGACTTGCTGCTTACAAGGTTGCTGACCTTCTAACAGTTATCCACTTCTTTACAAATTTGCACAATGTGCTTTTAATTAAAACTTGCCTTTGAAATTAGGTCCAATGAGTTATCCTTCAAAACAAAACAATGAAATAGGATCCATCTTTCTGGTTTTGCTCTAAACTAGATCCTGCATATTTTGTTCCTACCATAAACAACATTCCTCTTGGTGTCATCCTTCTAAAACAAAGATATAAGCTGAAAGTTTGTGTCACCTGGAATAACAGTGACAAGAAAGGTTTCTTGCTTTGTTAACAGCAGTTAGCAATCATGTCAGGCCCTATTTCAAAGATGGAGAGACAGACAGGAACAGGATAGATTTCTTTTCCTGAAACTTGTTCCACTGAGGCACTTAAAGAGGACAGTCACATCTGTTCTTGGCTTTCCTTTTACTTGACATACTAAGGCTGCTTTTCCCTTACTCCTTCATCCCACTGGAGGGTTATCCCCATGATCAAGAGCATCTATCCTTATGCCTCTTCAAGACTCAGTCATTTTCACCACAAATAGCTATATTTGAAAACTACATTTCAAATAAGATCTCTTCTGATACTTATACGAGGGCATTCATTTTTCTTCAGTGTACTGGAAATAGTTCTTGGCTATTGCATTCTGCTTCCTTGTTGCTGGCATGACTCCAGCATTTCACGGTCACCCTCCTTGTCAGCTGCAGTACACCACTGTTCTCCTTTCTCACTCATTTCCAGTTGGTAAACCCACCACTTACAACAGAAATGCCTATGGCCAGTCTCCGCATACGCAATCTTGCATTTTCTCCCATTAAATTCCTTCAAACCTTCTTTTAATTGCAGTCATGAAGGTCACCCAGGTTTTAGGATATAAAGTGCTGATTTTTCTCTTTATAGAAGATACCCTCTGGTTTCATGGCATTGGGAAATTGAATTAACATAGTCTCATTTTGTGCCAACTCATAAAAGAAACCATGAAATGAGATGAGGCTCAGAGCATTGCATCAGATGTTATACCCACACTCCGCTAGATTAAATCTTTAACATTTTTCCTGGAAAAAAAACTTCTCTATTTCCAGAGAAAGGTATCAAGTTATTCTGACATCATCTACCCATGGTAAATTCAGCTTACATTTTAACCTGTTTCTCATTTGTTTGTATCTCTTCACATGCAATACTCCAAAGACTCCTACAAACTTCCACGCAATCTAAAAGCCAAAATTTCTAGCATGATAAAACTTTCTGTTAAGGGTAAACTCAGTATCAGATATATAATCAACCATAAATTTAGTGAAAATCCTTGCTCATGGACCTCTGGGTATTTTTTCAGAAACTAGAATGGAGATTATTTGAATCTTCAGCTTTAGATGAACATTTTGTACTCCTCAGGATGCCAATTTTCTCTTTTTGTCTGGATCTTTCCGTGTTTTCCAAGTTGTACACTAAACACTTCGAATAGGTTAGTCACTTAGCTCATGACATAAAGTGGGTTGGAAAATGACAATTCTCCACTGATTTTGAGGTACTTAGAGATACAATAAAAAAGAGCTTTAGACATGGAAGTTGTTCTATTTATTGGTGAATCATAGTCTTTTGAAAGAGTTCTGGCTGAAATGAGTGTTAGAAGGATCTGCAGCATATCTGCTTTTAAAACTGCAGTGTGCTCCATCTTTATGGATATGGGCAAGCAACTGTTTTGTGAAATAACTTTGTATTATTGCGGTCCATAAAGTAAAAGATTTAATAATCTCTACCTGGATGTCCAAATTGAGTTTGTAAATAAAAACAAGAAACACATAGCCAACCAAGTAAAAGAAACTTTATTATTCTTTCTGAATCCCTGCATCATTCCTACAAAATGACAGTACAAATTGTTTTATAAGATTATGAGCAGATAGATCCCTATTTTTCATCAGGGGACTTAGCAGTAACAGTACTTATTTCTAGCTGGACATACTAGATAACAATTTCATATCCAAGTACATGAACATATTCCAACTCATTCAGGGTATGTAGCTATTGCTGCAGCTTCTGCTTGGACAAAACTTGCCATTATATCTCTCGGTGACTTCTTTTTTTTTCTTCTTTTTTTTTGGTCTTTTTTTTTTCTTTTTTTTTTTTCTTCCTTCTGGGTGGCCCAAGTTCACTTTAGAGACTCTGAGGACTACATGCACTGAGCATAGACTAAATATAAAACACTTTATTTATTAGTTGTTTACTACTGCATCCAAAAGCTGCAGCAAGATACACATCAACAACAATGACTGTGGATGTTAATTTACTCGAATTCTGCCAATAAACTGGGGGGACTTGGGGTGGGAGGTACTGCTTGTAGAAACATATATTATTCTATATGCATTGATGGTTCTCTCCAGTTTCGTGGACATCTTTGAAAGCTCAATCATAATCATAAGCAGTCAGAGTGAAGTTAATTTAGCCTAGCACATTTGAAGGCATTTTATGTACAGAAGAACAGCTGAGTCCCTTCCTTCCTTATCAGAGGCTGAATTTTTCCTTTATGTTACAATGCTGCAGTAAAGGAAAATACTATTTGATGGAAAAATGTTTCTGAAAGTTTCCTGAGAACACCTTCTCCTGCAAGTTCTAAAAAATATCTAAACTTTCTGTTTAAACAAAGTTTGAAATATTTTATTTTCCTGTCTGATGTGAGAACTTGTTCAATTCTGTGCAATGCTGAGCATGACTAACTGATATAAAAAACACTGCATCTTCAAAACACTGAAGCATTGTTTAATTACCTTTTTCTCAGCTCGTTACTTGGGACACAATAGGATTCTCGGTGCCAATGTGTTGGAGGACATCAACAGAGGGAAAAATAATATAGAAGACTGAAAAAGGAAAAAGCAAATCCATTCATACTGACAGGTACATTCCAGAGTGAAGGTCAGAAGACAAACAGGACATACAGAAAGTAGAAAAAAAACAAAAACAAAAAAACCCACCAAAATAACTTTGCAATTGACTGTACTGGTCACTGATCCTTTTGCAATTGTATCCAAACACGTCAATAATCTCCTGAGAAGATGCAAAAAAAAAAAAAAGTGAAGCAGTTTTTTTTTTGTGCTTACTGTGTGTCTCCATGAAACAACTTGTCACTTTGCATCAATAAGATGGAAGAACTGGGTGTTGTCTGCGATGAAGTAGCAGCAAAGGAACTCACAACAACTACAAATTTATGAAAACTTGTTAGGTAGCAACCTAGGATAAAATAAATATAGATAAAATAAACAAAGGAAAAAAGGTGAGAAAGATTTTGGAAGTGACACTGTGGTTCTTTAAAAGGAAAGAGAAAACAAAATTCAGTTCAAGAAAGTAACAACTTAGCTTAAAAAGGATATTTGCTGTCTGAATACATCTACAAGCAAAATACAACAAATCACTGATAAGCTACTCAGAACTACTGATTAGACCATATGTTAGACCATATGTCCAACAAATGAAAAGGAGGGATTAAAGGGTCATTTTGCACCTTGGAGGATCAGATTATTTGTGACTTACTGTTATTTACCCATTCATATTGTTTTGGCTGTTGGTTTGTGGAGTTCATGGCAGTGACTGTAAGCATGTAGGCATATGTGCCTAGCAGCATAATCTTCCAAAAACGGAGATGCAATTATCTCTAACATAATCAGAGCTTTTGTGAAAATCTTACTGTCCCCTGAAAAAAGATTGGTTAAACATCAGCAAAGGCATGTGTAGCAAAGGAAACATGAAGCTTGTAATTAAATCTGACAGGAAGTAAAAACAAAAGCTATTTACACACCATTAAGAAGGAGATGTTTCAATGAACACAGTCAGGTGTTGTGAGAAGTTGAGAAGTGGTGTGGTAAATTAGAAAAAGAACTGTAAGATGGGAGAAAAACTTAAGGTAATGTTCCAGATCAAGGAAATGACCTAAGAGACTTTTTCTGTTTATTCCAGAAGACTCTGAATCAGAGAGTGTAGCAGTTCAGAAACTCATCTTCCACCTTATCATGATATTTCAGAAATGTTATGAAAGCTAAGTAATGAATGTGATTATGGTCAGTTCTGTACAAAGCAAGTCTGGAGCTTACACAAATAATCAAATAGCTGCACTGAATTAATTAATACTGAATCACAAGCCACAGCATTGGAGTACATGGAATCTATGAGGTTTCACTAGCTTCTGCTCTTGTAGTGAGTAACTGTTTCTAGCAGTATCTCATGTTAAAAAAAAAATATCCAGTGTACTTTTGCATTATGTTTACTTTTGTTATCCAGAAAAAAATTGCAATCTATCTTGAAGGTTATCCACACTGCATAGGCTTGCAGCTCCAAAATTTTCACCCTTGAGTTCTCAGTTGTTCTTTGCTGTCTATACGTACATCAGCTCAAAGTCATAAATGTTAGTTGTTAGCGTATTTCAAAATTACAAACGTAGTTTAACATCTCCAATAACTATTGCGTGTCTGAGAGTCAGAGTAGATATTTCTCTAACTTTCTTTACACTTGCTAAAGATCATTCGAACTCGACGTGATTGACTCTTGACATATGAATCAGTGACCAGGGAAATATTCCAACATTTTGTCAGACTTGAATTCTATAATTAATTGTACAAATATAATGCATAGAATGTCTTTATATGAGACATGGCATCAAATTATATCACTCTGTGTGTTCTTAATGATGTTTGATGGGTTTAGTACTGCTGTAAATAAGTCGACTAGATAAACTAGATATGTTAATTGGTGAGTCTTGTTGTTATGAAAGGCAAAAGGAGGGGTTTTGCTACAAGTACTGTGGAGAATATGTCTGTCCTCCACAGAAAGAAACAAAAAAGGAAAAAGAAAAAAGGTGGGTAACAGAGTTGTTATTATTGGAACATCAACACATACTAAATATTAATGAAATTAGGTAGGCCAAATTTAAAGATAGTAAAAGTCTGTGATATGGAAGACAAATTACTGTTGTTACTAATGTCTATAGTAAAGTGCACATTATCCAGAAAAAGGTTTTTTTTGGTGAAAAGCAGTGTCACTAAAATGCAAGTTATTTCATGGATTTCTTTTTAAATTCTCCAAAGTTGAGAATATCACTACCTTCTACCATATCTTCTCAAAATTTCCTTGGAGTTATCACTTCCTAAGAGTTTAGCTGACTGAATGTTCTATTATACATCCTTTAAATTTGAGGTCAATTGACCTTTGGAACTGCTTACACACAAAAAAAAAATAATAAAAAAGCACTGCCTGGATTCTATCTCATTTTTACAGGCTTAATTTCAAATCATAGACATGAAGCATTTTGTCTGGTTGTGTGAGTCACTTGTTTCCCTCTTCCAATGTCTGCAGTATCCTGGTGCGTCTCTAATGGGTCTACATGCCTATGTTTACACAACCGTGGCTGCTTCTTAGATGCTTTTGTAGGTGAACTATATCTCTCAGGGGATGCTTAGACATACTGCTTAGCAGACAATGGGATGGAGATGCCTGACATGTCTGGAGTGTGTCACCTTCATGTATACAGAAAAGTTCCCTTCGGCCCTGGGTTTATGAGAGGTATCTCCAGGTGCATAGAAAAACTAATGTTTCCAAGGTGTAAATGTATTCAGTGCAGGTTTGGCCTGTTTTCTTGTAATGGCAAGCTGGTAAGGAACAGTGTGATACTGAGACAATGTGGATATTTCCTTAGGCAAAGGATTTCTATAAACCACAGATGTGCTGCCGGAGAACAGCGCTCTGTCTAACAGTGCAGGACACGCTGTTATCTTCTGACAGCCATTAAGTAGCAGTCCTGCTCTCCTGCAGTCCTTGAGGGTTTTAGTGCTTTTCTCTGTTTAAACCAAATCTTCATGCACATTGTGGCCAGCTGATTCCACTGCACAGTATCTTCACTCATAATATTCTTGGCTAAAAGGATGATTTAGTCATACACAGATCATCTATACACAAGGAAAGAGAAGAGGGTGGCCTTTGCAAAAGAAAAATAAAATACATTTCCAGAATGAATGCTTAGGATAGTCCAAATAATGAATTGTAAACTAAACGTTAGCTAAAAGAGTGCAATGATGTCCTCTTCAGAAGACACCGTATCAGCTCATGTACTATTAAGAAGAGCCTGCACCACTGCATTCAGAGTGTCATGATAACAACTTGGTTACTATTGTTTTGCTTGACTGGTTTACTGGGGTTGTTCCTGACTCAAATATGGAAATTTTGCTCAGGTGAAATCCACATTGAGCTCAATAACTACTTCCTAGCAAGGTTTTAGAAAGGCAACTCCCCAAGGAGATATTTTTTGTTGTCTTTCTATGAGTAACAGTTATTGTCTGTAATGAATAGAACTGTGAACTTCTGTGAGGTTTTTAATTTAAATTTTTTAAATATTAATTGATTTAATTTTATTTATACCTATGTTCAGTTGAGGAAGGACTGGTAAACAATTTAATGAACTGATACTGGTCATTGAATATATAATTTGTATTCATTAGGTGAGGATTCCAAAACTTTATGATTTCACTTGTACTAGCTTAATTTAATGAAAATTCTTCACTTGATTTAATGCAAGATTCATGGGCTTTGCTTAAGCAGTCAAGGTAAATTTATTCATAGAATCATAGAATCACAGAATCATAGAATCATAGAATCGTTTGGGTTGGAAGGGACCTTAAAGATCATCGAGTTCCAACCCCCCTGCCATGGG
>JAOQGH010000032.1:43094487-43108169 GCA_025769975.1 Gallinago jamesoni
ATCAAAGGCCTTGCTAAAGTCTAGGTAAATAACATCCACAGCCTTTCCTTCATCCACCAAGTGAGTCACTTTGTCAAGATGTGTGACAGAGGGAAAGAATGAAGTGTTCATTAGTTAAGAATGGGTTTCGTTTCTTTGCTTGCTTTGTTTTTACAATCAGTGGTTCCAATATTAGTTACAGCAAAGATGTGATAGTCTAATGTGGATTGTTGTAATTAGGAACTACAAGTACTATCTTTATGCTTGAATAGTGTTCATCATAGATTGACACAGTAATTTGTATTGTCTTCATCTCTTCACTCTCATTTTTCTTAACACACCAAAGAGAAGCTTTTATACTTTACAAATTTAACCCTGAGAATGTTCCCTGGGATTATATTTTAATGCCAAGGCATCTTTTGAGGCTTTTCACTGTTGCAAACCTGTCTTTATTATCCATGTAGCATGTACTGCATGAGAATCAGTATGTTTTAACTCAGGAGCCAATTATCCAATCTTTTTGATGAATTGGTTTGAAATGTGGTCTACGTGATTTGATTTTTGAGTTTTGTTTCTGACATTTTATGAGGGCTGTCTTGATTCCTTTTTCATTTTTCTCAATGCCACTTCTGCTTTATTCTCCACAGGGAAATTAGTTTGCTACTCAATCTTTCATGCAGACAAAGAATAACTGTAATATTTATTTGCGGAATGACTAGAGGGTTTTTGTGAAACCATCTTTTACTGTATCTGTCTGTGACTCAGTGGCAGAAGTGCAGTCTGTTATGTCAATAAAATGGGAGAAAAAAAATTGCTTTCAGAGGTATGGAGTTAAAAGAGGTATTAATAAATATAAAATGTCTTCATGTCTCCCTGTATTCCTTGTGAAGTTAGCTTCTTATAAAGTCTTTTGGTTCATTTAATAGTTCAAACTGGTTCATTTAATACTTCAAACTCAAATCTAGACATGTTACATAAGTTTAAATCAGTTTAAAATATTCACCGAGATGACATGTTTACGAGAGCTGACAAGAAAACACATTTGGTTAAAATGCTATATGTGTTTCAAATATTCATCATAAGATTTTCCTGAACTTTTTCTTTTTTTTTCTTTTTTAATTGCACTTAGATATTAGAATGGAGGAAATTTATATTGAAATACATCAGTACCTTGCAAGACTATATAAATACCATTAAATAATTGGTTCATAAAAAATTATATTGAATATTTGAGGAACTTTTTTTCCAGTCAAAGGAGTTATAATCTCTGAACATTGTTATTAGTAAACCTCAGTAATTATTAAGCCTCAGTGAAGGCAATGAATTATTTCTTCACAGAAAATGGTATTAAAATATCAATAATGCATAAAGTTTAGTATGAATTTTTAGTATGCTGAAATAATAAGTTTGAAGTCATCTTGCATTCTCCTCTTTTTTCTTCCCCAGAGAAATGTCCTTAGCATTTGTGCAATGCCAGACAGGATTGATTCTTAGAGAATATCTGCATGGACATAGTGTGACAAGACTTTGGTGATTAAAAAAAAAAAAGAAAGAAAAAAAGATATATAATAATAGATCAATGGAATGAAATAATAGAATAATTTTAGGTTGGAAAGGACCCTAAAAATTATTGAGTCCAACCATCAACCTAATATTGCCATGCTCACTGCTAAACCATGTCGCTAAATACATGTCTTTTAAAGACCTTCAAGCATGGTGACTCAACCACTTTCCTGGGCAGCCTGTTCCAATGCTTGACAACCCTTTCAATGAAGAAATTTTTCATAATATACAATCCCCTGCCACAGCTTGTGGCCGTTTCCTCTTGTCCTATCACTTGTTACTTGGGAGAAGAGATGGACCCTCATCTCACTACAGCCTCCTTTCGGGTAGTCGTAGAGAGCAATATGGTCTTCCTTCAGCCTCCTTTTCTCCAGCCTAAACTTCCCCAGTTCTCTCAGTCACTCCTCATAAGACTTGTGTTCTAGACCCTTCACTAACTTCATTGCCCTTCTCTGGACACACTCCAGCACCTCAATGTCTTTCTTGTAGTTAGGGGCCAAAAACTGAACACAGTATTTGAGGTGGGGCCTCACCAGTGCTGAATGTAGGGGGACAATCACTTCACTAGTCCTGCTGGCCACACTATTTCTGATACAAACCTTCTTGGCCACGTGGGCACACTGACAGCTCATATTCAGATGGTTGTTGACAAATTTCCCACATCCTTTTCCAGTGGGCAGCTGTTCAGCTACTCTTCCCCAAGCTGCATGGAGGCCTTGGCCTTGTTACCCAAAGAAGATAGGGTAGTCATTTTGATTTGGACAAGTCTAATTCTTCTGATGGAAGTAGGAAAACAAAAAAAACTCTCAAACTTCTCTTGCCAGAAATTAATGCCAAAGCTCATATTTTGCCATTTCCCTTTTATGCTTTATTTTCACTCTGAAAGTAACAAAGAGGGCTGGCAATTGCCCCATCAAGAGATCACAGGGACACGGTGAGCATTTGTGCCCCTCAAAGAAGCACGGGAAAATATTATGGGCAATAAAAGTAATATGAAGTTAAGGGTAGCAAGCAGATGAAACTGTAATAAGCTGCTGGACAAGCCTCACACTATGTTGGACGTGAGTCAATAATGACCCCAGGATGAAGAATGGCAAATCCCATGTGCTGTGAGGCCTCACTCCAACCTAATATTTTAGGTATTTATGCCTGATAGGTGTCATGCAGTCCATTACTTTGTTTTTTTTAATCACAGAACTATTAATCATCTGGTCTGGTGGGACATGTCCCTGCCCATGGCAGAGGGTTGGAACTAGATGATCTTTAAGGTCCCTTCAAACATGAACCATTCTATGATTCTATGAATTACCCCAAAATTGTGTCTAGATACAAACTTTTCAGAGATTTCAACAGTCTTACACGTAAATAAAGCTTTTTTGGTTTGGGTTTTTTTTGCTGTTTTGGGGGGTTTTGGGGTTTTTCTTTTTTTTGGTGATGGTTATATTTCCAATTATATCTGTGTATTTGAACTATTATCCTCATTGATAATATCTAAAGTGTTTGAGAACTTTAACATTTAAATTTTGTGTTGTTTTGTTGTTTGTTTTTGTTCTTCTGCAAGTTGGCGACTAATAATATCACTACCTGAAAGACCATTACCTGAAGAGTTCTTAGAAATTAAGCATAAAGGAGATAAGATTACCATGTTAATGTTACTAAATCCTTTTCTTTTGATCAATGTGAGCTGCTCTCAGTTTGCTTCAGTATTTGCATTTTAAGCCCTGTCAAAAACACAAAGGACTAGCTGATTGCATCTATAAATCAAAATTTGTGTGTGCTCTGAATCCATCAATTCACACCTGCTCATTCTTAATGACCAAGCAATTTTGGTTTTCAGTCAGAGGATACAACTGTCAAGAGTTACCTCAAAGAAATAGATCTAGTTTGCAGCAAATTTATTCCAAGATCCTTTTATTTCTATTGTTAGAGTCAACAAGCTCATCATCCTAAATAATAGCCTGGGAAGATGTAGATAAATCAAAAGAATGGGAAGATATACACACACACACACAGATGCCAGAAGTCTCTTTTCAATTTTCTCCTTTCTATAACATCGCTTCCATAGTTCCACCAAATGTTGACCCTTATAAGAAATTCAGTTTTGCTTCCATATCAGTCCCACTTAATGCTCTCAGGGAGGCGAGAACTTTCCCACTGCAACATAGATGCATTGTATGAAGGGAAACCGGCACAGGGAGGTGAAGCAGCTCCTCTGATGGCATGCAAATGGGCATTGGCTGAGCCAAGATCATTCTCCATTTACCAGCTGCTGAAGATATTCCCTTTTTGTGTAAGTCTTTCACATTCATAACACCTGACACTGAAACTCAATAAGAAGTTTGAATTTGTCTTCATCAATTATATATATGATTTTACACTTGAATTTTTCCAGGCGTTGGCCACATTAGATGAGGAGCTGTACAATAGAAGGAACTATAGGTGTGGGCTTGTCACATCAGCCGATACTAAAGCCACCTTAAAATCCTTATCCCTCCTCCTAGCCTTTTCTACTCTCATGGTAAATCCATGCCTGCTGAATGAGCAGAGTGTAAACTGTCACTTTTTCAACAGCATCCAAGAAAAAGTATTTACATACATTTAGAGTGACATACCAGGAAGTTAATGTAATGAAACATTCACAAGCAAAATATATAGGCCATGTTAAGAACAAATGAAGCATACTGATGAATGAGCCCTGGAACAGGCTGCCCAGGGAGGTTGTGGAGTCCCCTTCTCTGGAGATTTTCAAGACCCGCCTGGATGCAGTCCTGAGTGGCATGCTCTGACATGCTCTGGGTGGTCCTGCTTTGGCAGGGGAGTTGGACTAGATGATCTCTATGGTCCCTTCCAACTCCAAAAAATTCAGTGAAATTCAGTGAAACACATAGTACTTTGCTTCCCTCTATAAATTCCACCTGCTAGTCAGAAATCTTTAAAACCATGATTTATTCAGTGCTGTGACATTTTTGTGGGACACAGACTAAAGCTGCTAGGGATGAGAGATTAATGTGTGCACCAACATAGAACATATTCTGAGGAAAGGAACTGAGAAAAAGAAAAGGGGAAAAGAATCAGGGATACCCTAAAAATGATCCTAAAGATCACGAAATCCTGACGCAGACTGTGACAATATGTAACAGCACAGAGGACAGGCACATCATAGTTCTGTGTTCTCTGGAAGGCTTCCACATCATGTAATCATTTGCTGATTAATGTGTTCACCTGATGATTAATGTAATAATTACATTGTGCAATGATAGAGGGCTCATTACATAGCCTATCAAATAAGGCAAATAAACATTTTAAAAAGTGTATCTTAAATGGCAGAGAGGTATTCATTTGATTGAATGAGTCAGTTAACAAATAATTAGAGTTATACCAGCAAAAAAATAATCCTCAGAATGACTCAGGATTTAAAGCAACTTCCATAAACTATGGCTAGGAAAAGTCTTTCTCAGGAGATAGTCTATTCTGCAATTTTCCCATGCAAAACTATTCTGAATTTTTCTTGTGCAGTTTCCTGTGAAACCAATAGACTGACCTCAAAGCTACAAGACAAAATGAGGGAGTGGGCTGGTTCAGTTTGCAATCCAGTTTACAATGCTTCAGTAAAGCTTCAGTTTAGAAAGGTCCCCAAGCAAGCCACTAACATGAGCTTGGGAGCATGGCTAAGGCAGTGTTACTCATGAGCTTGAAGTCAGACATCAAGGATCTTTGGTTCCAAGTGATCATTAATTCTTTTTCTGAGGAACTAATGAACTGGGGCACAATAATAAGATTCTAGTAATAGTCTACCAGTGTGTGTCAGCGAGTTTCCCCCAAAAGCTTTGAAGACAAGTATTTGTACTTCCCTTCTTTCCTCTGAGGACTGACAAACCTCTCTTCTCTAATCATCATTTATCTGTTTTGGGAGATGGCAGATATATTTATCAGCAGCATGCAATTACAAATCATATAGAAAGCACACTATAATCAACAACCATCTTTCCATAGAAATGGGTGAACATTAGGTTCAATGTTTGGGTGTGTAAAATATCTCTATCTGTCTATACCTCTATCAAACCTATATCTATATATCCAATGTATATCTATATCTATCCTGCAGAAGGCATTTTGGACTTGCAGTAATGTATATATCTTCCTTGAACTTACCAAGATTCATAGAAACACAGAATCATAAAATCATGGTATGGTTTGGGCTGGAAGGGACACCTTCAACTAGATCAGGTTGCTCAGAGCCCCGTCCAACCTGACCTTGAATGTTTCCAGGGATGAGGCATCTACCACCTGTCTGGGCAATGTCTTCCAGTGTTATCCTCATCATAAAAAATTACCCCTTGTTCTAACGGTACAATCCCTATTAAAAAATCTGTGTGTGTATATGTGTGTGTGTATATATATATATATATATAGATACGTATGTCCTATTGAGGGTATTTTCAACTTGCAGTGATGTATATATCTATGTTGAGCTTGCCAAGATTCCTAGAGAAGTGATTGCTAATAGAAGTTTCTCTGCATATTTTGCACAATTTGATTTTGTTTAGCCAGTAGGAAATTAAAAAGTAAATGAATATGTAAGTAAATGAAAGCAACTCCAATAGTGTCTTTGGCAGCCGTAGGAATAAACTGAATTTCAGATTCTTCCTCATGACATTTTCTTGGTCTTGGAACTTAGATTTACATTCTTTTTTCCATACAGACATGAAAAGTGTTCTGTACCGTGCTTCCACACCAAGCAATCAAGTAAGAGAAAAGAATGGAGGAACTCTCTAACCCATTTTAAGAGAACTGATTGAAATGGCTTTCTTGGTGAAACCCAGACCTCAAAAATAATTATGAGCAGGTAGAAGGGAAATAATAAATTTTTTTTCTTTCAATGTAAGATTGATTTTTTTTTTCAAAAGCAACAGATAAATTTGGTCTTTTTTAAGAATTACTTTTCCAGCTGGTTTTAAACCCATTGTTCTTGAGAAAAGTTCTGTCAAATCTGATTTAATCATAAGGTTTCTTGGGTTTGATGGAGCTTTTTTTTCCCCCTCTGGATGTTGATGAGTAAGGCCAAAAGGCAAGTATGATATTAAGGACTTCTGACACATAGCATTAATGGGGAGCTTTCTGTTTCATTTATCTGGGAACTGACTGCCCATTTTGAATTGCAGCTGATGCTGGAGGAAGAACAGATTAACCGTGCTACACCAGGATACTGTTCCATCTTCAGTGGACTCAACCACGTGTTATTGGGGGATGAAGAGGGACTGGAGAAAGAAAAACCCAAATTCTCCCTCTGTCAGAAACAAAAGCAGGCAAAGCAAAGACTCAGTGGGAAAACAAGGTTTTTAAAGCGATTAGCTAAGGTTGTCCCACTTCCCAATAACCTGATGAGTGAGAGATGATGTTGGGGAGATCTCTAGCCGAGCCACACATCCTTTGGAAGTACCAAGGCCTGGATTGATCCCATCTAACTTTAGATATCTATCTGAGGCATCTGTGTCAGACAGACTGTAGTCCCTCTGGAACTAGTCCATCATCAGTCGAGATAGAGAAGCAATTCTGAAGGAAGATTGGTATCTTTGGCCTTTGTCTCCATCCATTAACTATAGCAACTGCGGGCAACATGGTTGCTAAATAAGGTGCCTTGGTGAAAAGACTATTGTCTAATGAGTTGTAATCCAACTGAGTTGAGACCTCTGGATCCAGAGAGCTGTCTGCAGCATGAAATTGAATTTTTCTGCTCTTTTTTCCCCAGTTCTTCCCTTGATTCCTCAGTCCTTCCTCCTCTTGCAGTTCTCTACCTTCCCTCTTTCCCTTTTTCTCTACCTGGTCCTCTAGCCTCTTCCTGTTTCTCACTGTCTGCTTATCCACACACAGTAAAAAAATCCCCCACTCTAAAAAAAATGTCAGGCAGGAATGAGAGAAAATTAGCTGCTGTCACACTCTGTTTGTGTGTAATAACTCTCCCTACATCCTGGCTGTAACATTTCTACTTAGATTATAAGCTCCTTAGAAGAAGCACTGTCTGCTCTTTTTAGTGCAATGCCAATCACAACAGGGACCTCTAAGTCCTTAAGTACTAACATAATAAAAGCAGTAATAGCAGTACAGGAGTGAGTGGGTCAGCCAGCTTTGCTTTTCCTTTTATCATTGTGGGCTTGAAAGTTCACACTAGTACAAATGGGAACACAGATGAATGGCATCTTCAGTTTCACATGGCAAAATGTCAGCAAATAAACTGCAGAGCAGGTGTTCAGAGGAATTAAATGATTCAAAGTAATTTACAGTGGCAGGACGATCAATTTGAGAATTGCTAAAATGCAGGCACGGAAATATAATATGTTATTACATTTTAAACTGGTAAACTGCTTTATTGGTCTTAACATTTCAGGTGCACCAATAAATTTACAAAGCACACCGCTTGGATTTCTAATAAGCTGGACCTCAGATACCATTAATTCTGCTTCATTTCTGAGTGCTGTGAAACTAGAGATGAGTTTGAGTTGTGATGTGCTCTCATCCTAATCAGCTCCATAACAATTTACAATAAAATTTCTACGTGTCTTATTCTAACTTTTGTTCTATTAACAAAGTTCTCCTCACTCAGATCTAGAAGAACATTAAAGCTGATTTGTAAGCTAACCATATGGCTTTCAAAGTTGCATAATAGAAAGGACACCCCCTAAAAAAAAAAGACGACATTAAAATAATATATTGGCTAGGCAATCAATTAAAGGCATGATGAATGCCAAAATCAATTAAAAGATCTTACTGTAGAGCTTAAATCTTCAGCTAATGAAAAGGGAATGTTTCATATTGCTAAAAAAGGTTGCAAAAAATAAATCATCAGTACGGCCATCCTAAAGGCATTTATTTAATGCAAAGTAAAAAAATCATGAAGTGTTTGAAAGCAGAGCTTGATGTCTAATAATAAAATATCAAACCAAGATTAGTAGGATGATTTTGATGCTTCATGAACTTGACACTGACCGTCTCTGCTGACACTATATGTTGCATTACAATTCATGCCTCTTTGCCATTACTGAAGCCCTTTCCAGTCACAGCATATTATTCTGCCAAATTACATATTTATCATTATGCATTGATTGATTCAAAATTGGAAATACTTCAGAGAGCACTCTATATAATTCTGTCTAGAAATTGTTTCAACCATGAGTGATTTGGAGGTGTCTTCAGAGTGAGGAATATGCTCACCTTTTGCTTTTTACAGCGCTATTGTGAGTCATACTTGAGCTGGAAGGGGGAATGGATTTGGATTGCTATTAGAGGGAAAGTTTGGGTGGGTGAAGTGAATTCAGTGTGGGTGGTGGGTCGACACAGCAACCAATATAAAAACTTGCCAATGACAACAAGTGGGAAGAATCTATTTTTCAAAAAACTTGGTAGAGAGACTGTGGTGAATTAAAAATTAGTTGTTCTTCCTTTCCTGACATAAAGGAAGGGTGCCATCTAATGACCACTAGCAGCAATTTTTGCTGAGCTGCAAGCATTTGCTGCCTTACAGGAACAAACTTTATTCACTACTTGACAGCTTGTTTCTATCTGTAGGTTTTGCTGCTCAGCTACTGGTGACCTTGGCCTTAAAGTAGTTAATGGTATTAGAAGCTGGCTTCTGACATATGAAGGTAAAGATGCTGCCTATGAGCTTTTAAATATTATTGGTGTCTATTTTTTTTTTGCCTTCTTGCACCTCAGTGGGTATTGTATATCACCTTTATCCAGCATCACATACAAACACACTAACAGGGATTTTACTGCAATAAAAACAACCACTAGAAGCATGCTAGGGAATATATACAGGTATCCATTCCTTGTAATTTCTACCTAGTGCTGCACAATGTAATTATTACCACAGGTGTGTAAATCACCTTCTCAGTGAAAAAGCTTAGAGGCTTCTAATAGTGAGGAAAATATCAAAACCTATGGTAGCCAGATTGAGCTCTCCACTATTCCTGGACCAGCAGAGTGTCTTGTACAAGTCATTTGCTAATGTTAGGACCTCAGGAGCTCTCTGCAAAGTGTCACAGAGGAAAGATCATCCACAGCTGACATACCCTTCTTATTCACCACTCAGCATGCTCTGTTGTGAGCCATGAATTTTCACGTATGGAAAGTGTTCCAGCAAAGAAAAGGCAGAAATCTGGTTCTGTATTTGTGGCACACAGAAAAAGAAGCAAGAAGCATAAAATGCAACAACAACAAGGTAATATATTAAAAAGAACTTTCTATAGGTGGGGACAGTGAAGTGTTGAAATTAGTTGTCTGGGACATTTCTCAGCCTCTATCATTGAAATAATCTGAAAGCAGGCTGAGCAAGACACCTGATAGGGTCAGAAATTACACCTGCTTCTACCTTGGGATAGAACAATGGACTAACTCATATCTGGAGGCCACACACAATGATTTTGTTCATGCATCTTGCCTTAAGTGTATCAAAAATAGAAAAGGGGAAAGTTGTAGAGATTTTATAAATATTATTCAAGATTCTTTAAAAAAATTAAATTATTTCTAAACAAATTTATTTTATCCTATGTACTTGTGAAAATATGGCTGCTTCTTTGCCAGGACTAACACTCCTTTTTTATCCAGTAGAGTAAACATTACTGACCTTCAGAATATTTCCCACCTCATGGACATGTTCTGAAGCATTCAAGACTCTCAGATCAAAGGCACACAGCTGTATAAACGGTTCATCATGGGAAGTGTAGTTTCAATCTGCCACATTTAGGCAGCAGCTTCCAGTTACAACTAAGGTCATTCCATCTCCTCTTGCTTAAATCTATGTAAATTAAATTATCTGCAAGATCAAAAGTTAATTAAGAAAACTATTTTAATTTTAGCAGTGCTGTGATTAAGTGACCTCTAAAGGTATGAGTTAGTTAATATTTCCAGATGCTGCCATCACCTTTTATTTTTTTTTTTGTGTGTGTGTGAAAATGAAACTAAATTACTGCCATTCTTTTTACCTCTTTGGCAATCATGATACCAGTGTATGTAACCAGCACCAGCTCACACAAAGGACTCCCTCTGGAAAAAGAAGCAGCTTTTAATAAAACACATACCTCAGGCATACTCTTGTGCTTGTTTTAAATGAAAGATTCTTCAGACTTTTCACTCAGCAGGGACCAGGGCAGTTCCTAGACTGAGAGATTTGTTTTTCTTGCTTCATGGAGCCCTCAGAAAATGGTCTCAGGCCCTTTCTAGTCAGCCCTTGCTATCCATGGGTCCCTGCCTCAGGCAGTGAGCTTTAAATAACTTCCTAATCTTCACCACCCCATTCCAACACACATTTTTCCCAAGCTGTATCCTCATTGCAGTTAAGGGTGATCAAACTGATCAAGCTCCAGCAGAAATTTCTATCTAGAAGAACACCATGGGGGGGTAGCAGCAGTCTACAGTGTATACAGGAATGATAAAGCTAACAAACTCCTAAATGTACCGCACTAAAATTTTGCATGCCTTTACAGCATAAAACTTAAGGATAGAATAGAATCACAAAATCATAGAATAGTGTGGGTTAGAAGGGACCTTTACAGGACATTGCTTGGAAGTCATCACATGCCCCAGGGAAGCTGGAGGACACCAGACATCATGGAGGAAAAAGGAACACAAGCTACACCTCTTGTAAAACTACTTAAGGCTGCTCTGGAGACTTGTGAAGCTAGCACTACAATATATGGCAATGAGGAGCCGTACTGCTGTTTTGGAAAGAACCTACCTTAGATTGGCCCATTGTAATTATATAGTGAGAGTGAAATGCTACAAATCCAAACAAAACGGTGAGTTTTGAAGATTAGAAACACATCCAGCTCTCACTGGGCTATGCTGCAATTTTACAAGCAAGTCAGAGGCTAAAAGTTTGGTTCCAGAAAGAACATGAAATGTAAGTGTACAAGTTCCCACAGAGAAAGTGCAAGTAGGGCTTGTTGCCACATCTTACCTTCTGACCCTTCTTGGAGCCATAAGTGCCTTCCTGACAAAAGTAGAGGGGCACCTTTTCCCATGAAGCTCCTGAAATGGCTTCCAAATGTGAGATATGGGGAGGATTCACTCATTTATGGGTGGTCTTTTTCATCTACAGATGGCATGGCAAAAAGCAGAGGGGAGAGGAGAAATTTAGCTTAATCTAACTATTGATCTAATTCCATCAGCTGCAAACCCCAAAGACTTAACAGCAAGGAAACAGTCAACACCTTAACAAAGTATGCATCTCTTTCACCATAAGTGAAGCTCAAAACTCCATATTTCATTAGGTAATGTCACCGATATTTTCATACCTTTTGAAGGTGGAGGAGTGTGGAGGAGTGGAAGGTGTCTAGATTTGACTAGCTAAATACTATAATGTACAATGGGATACAAGCATGAAAGACCAAGGTAAAAGAGCGCATGAAAGCAACTCTCTACTTCATTCAGTTGAAGTTTAATTCAATACAAAGAAGAAGAAGGGCTTTTTTTTGTTGTTTTGGGGTTCTTTTTTTTCCTAACAAATGCAAAAAGAAGCTGATTTTATCCCTCAGTTCAACTGTGAAAACCAATGAACCAAACATGTAAAACAAATTTCCTTTAGCTTAATTAGTTGTACCAGCCCTCAGACAAGTGTACTCCATGGCTAAGCACATGGAATAAAATCCTGTATCTTTTCAGATGCAGATCTCTGAGGACCACTTTATAGTGCTGCCAAAAGGAAAGGTCAAACAATGCCCTTGATAAAGCATACAGCAGAGCTGGTGTAATAGAAATGAAGGTCTAGACTGTTTTTCATGCCACCCAGGGAAATTTCAGATAAGTTCTCTGTAAGTCCCTCCAGTAGTTTAGGCTAACTTTGTTCCTATCCCGAAGTCTGATTTCAACATGACTTAGGAGCCATCAGGCAAAGATCCTGCAGCCTTTCACAAAATGATGAATGATTAGTAGAATATATCACAGACCAGTTATTTATGTAATTCCAATGACCTTGGATGATACTAGAGGTGACACATTTGCATATGAACTCTGTACGCAAGCAGTGAAACAAAGCCATCTGCTGCTGTAAAAATTTTCAGAGCAGTGAATGCATGATAAAGATTATCTAGAAAATTATTGCTACCACTGAGTAAGAAGTAAGAATTCGTAGATCCAAGTCAGAGGAAAGCCAAAGGGAATACCCTGCTTGACCTCTGCTATAGTATTACCCAGATAAACTCACCCATTCTTTCGTGCCCTGCTTTTGGAAGTTTACCTTCCAGAAAAGCATCCACTTTTCATATGGGGAATTCACTACTGTTCTGAGTTGTGATTCTTGAAGTTAAACATATATTTTATTTCTCGCTTGTATTTACCCTGTCTCACAGTCCAACCGATGGGCAAAAAACACAGAAAATGGTTGCATCCCAAAGAGGTTGTGCTGCTCTGCAAGGGACAGAGATTATTATTATTTTTTTTAATTATAAGGTGAGAATAAGACTTTGTACTTAAAGAAGAATAAGACAACAGTGTACAGTAGTTAGGTGTAAGAATGAGAAAAGGCATGAGTTAAAATAAACTTATTTCATACTCATTTAACCAATCTGTCGGTTTTTTTTTAGAGACGTTTAGCTTGACTTTCAGCAGCAGAAGTCTGAGGTGAAAACTGCACTGCTTGACAAAGTCTGAAGCATACTGCACCTTACTTAACCTCACAACTTCCTGATTAATGATAAGATCTTGTGCTTTTTCAAAATGCACTTTTCAACAGCACCCACCTGTTTGTTAAAACAAATAGGTCCTTGGTTGGAACCAGGTACACTTGCCCTTAAGGAAAATTATAACAACCAAATAGAGTGTTCAGACATAGGCTGGCTACCACATACATTTTAGTTTAATGAGGCTAGAATTGTTTAAAAGAGGTTTGTTTGGATTTTTTTCATACTGTGAAAAACAAAACTAAAACACTCAGCCACATAAAGAATTAAAGATGAAGCATATCAAATTTTAGATCCAGAAGTGGAAATAGTGGAATCGGTGAATCATAGAATGGTTTGGGTTGGAAGGGACCTTAAAGATAATCTAGTTCCAACCCCCCTGCCCTGGGCCTTCTCTTCTCCAGGCTGAACAACTCCAGCTCTCTCAGCCTGTCCTCATAGGGGAGGTGCTCCATCCCTCTGATC
>JAOQGH010000032.1:43113734-43131332 GCA_025769975.1 Gallinago jamesoni
CCTGCCTGTAACACCAGTCCTGGAGCCATAAGTTGATCTGTCGCCTCTTCTTATCAATTTCTTTATTCACAGTTGCCGCCTGTTCCAGTGCTCTGCCATCCTCAAAGTAAAGAAGTTTTTCCGTATGTTCAGATGGAATTTCCTGTACTCCAGTTTGTGCCATTTGCCCCTTGTCCTGTCACCAGGCACCACTGAGAAGAGTCTGGCCCCATCCTCTTGAGATCTGCCCTTCAGATATGTATAAGCAGTCTTCTCCAGGCTAAACAGACCCAGGTCTATCAACCTTTCCTCATAGGAAAGGTGCTCCATTCCCTTGAACATCTTTGTAGCACTCTGTTGGACTCTGTCCAGAAGTTCATTGTTTTTCTAGAACTGGGGAGCCCAGAAGTGGGCACAGCACTCCAGATGTGTCCTCACGAGGGCAGAGCAAAAGGGGAGGATAACTTCTCTCTATCTGCTGGCCATGCCTTCTTGGCCACACGGGCACATTTCTGGTTCATGATCAACTATTGTCTACGAGGACTCCTCTGTCCCTCTCTGCAGAGCTGTTTTACAAGTCAACCCCTGACCCATAGTGGTGCATGGAGTTATTTCTCCCCAGGTGCAGGACCCTATACTTGCCTTTGCTGAACTTCATTATGTTTCTCTCTGCTGAACTTTAGCCTGTCCAGGTCTCATTGAATGGTGGCACAGCCTTCTGGTGTGTCACCCACTCCTCCCAGTTTTGTAAAATCAGCAAACTCGCTGAGGCTACAGACAGTCCTGATGGTTTCTCATAAGGTCCTTGATGAATATGTTGAACAAGACTAGACCCAGTACTGACCCCTAGGGAAAACTGCTAGTTACAGGCCACCAACTGGACTCTGCACCACCGATCACAATGGTCTGAGCTCTGGCCATTCAGCCAGTTCTTAATCCACTTCACTGTCCACTCATCTATCCTACCCTTACTATCCTAAGCTTACCTAATAAGGATATTATGTGAGATAGTGTCAAAAGCCTTGCTGAAGTCAGGATAGACAACGTTCACTGTTTGTCCCTCATCTGCCCAGCCAGTCATGCCATCAAAGAAGGCTGCTAGATTAATCAAGAATGATTTTCTCTTGGTGAATCCATGCTGACCACTCCTGATAACATTTTTTCCTTCTATGTGCTTAGAAATGACGTCCAGAAACTTTCTGGGGATGGAGGTGAGGCTGGGCAGCCTGTCGTTTCCTGGCACAGAAACTACTTCCTCCTTCTTGCCATTTTTGAAGACTGGCACCACATTAACTTTCCACCAGTCCTCCTGTTCTCCATGACCTTTCAAAGATGATATAGAGTGGTTTCACAATAACATCTGCCACCTCCCTCAGCACTTGCAGGTGCGTCCCATCAGGGCCCCTGATTTTGCCTAAATTATTTCGCATCTGTTCCTCCTCAACCGAGGGAAAATCTTCCTGTCTCCAGACTCTCCCTCTTACGGCCAGTGTCTGGGGTTCCTGAGGGCCAGCCTTAGAAATAAAGACTGAAGCAAAGAAGGAATTTAATAACTCCATCTTGTCTGCATTGTCTGTCACAAGGGCATCCACCTCATTCAGCAGTGGGTCCACATTTTCTCTTGGCTTTCTTTTCCTTTTCTTTTCAAGGTCTTGACATCCCTTCCCAGGTTTAATTCCAAGTGGGCCTTAGCCTTCCCCATTGCCTCCTTATAGCCTTTCTTTATTCTCCTTTTCTCCTTCCTTTTCTTTATACTCTTGTTTATACAGCCTAAACCCGGGAAACAGAGAAGGAAGAATGAGGAAATCATTAGGTTCTGAAAAAAAAATAAAAAAAATTGTCTTGTTCCCAATAATAAAAGCCTCGGATTTGCAGAAGTGGAAATGAAATTACTGCAATTAATATGAAATTTCCAGAGAAGGTTGTGGCAGCCAGATCTTGGCTCTTATGCTACAGAGAAACACTAAAATGTGTCCTTTTGTACTCAACTCTCTTACTCTCCTCAGCAGCTGTAGAAAAGCAGATATGCCTGGATGTTCCTAAATTGTGAATTGTTGGAAAAATGACAGGAGACATGCAGGAAACAGTTCTTTGTACTTGCCCCCTTTCTTATGCTTTTTTAAAATATTTGTTAATTATCTGTTCGAAAGAAGAAACTGGGTTCATCTGAATTCTTCTGGAATATAATATGGGGAAAAAAAGAAATAATCAGCTTTAATTTCCTACAATTTTAACAGGATGGAGAAACTCCTAGGGTCAAAAAGCTCAGATTTTTGACTCATTTTTTTCCCCCCAGTTATTTGATGTGCAACCAGAGAATGCTGTTAATTAAAATGGGTCCCTAACGACAAGGATTGTTGTTGTTGTGTTAAAAGAGAGAGAGAATAAAAAAAAAAAAAAAAAAGGAACCTGCATAGTTTTGCATTGCAGGGCACTAAAATAGCACACTTTAAAATGAATTTACACTGCATGCTTTGACCTATGACTACTTGTCCCCAGAAAACACAATCATTGGGCCAAATATTCAGGTGGTGTTGATCAGTGTGGCTCACACTGCAGGCACAGAAGCTCCTGCAGTTCACGCAAGCTCCTTGTGCTACCACTGACTGTGTTGTAACAGTGAATTAGAGTAAGTGCCGTGAAAAAACATTACACCGAACCAGAGATTGACAGGCATCCTGGACACGGTCCCAATAAATTGTTTTTCATTTTTGTTGACCAAAGGCACTTCTGATTGATTTAACGTGTACTTTGTATTTCCACTCCAAGGCTGTCTGAACTATTGTTTTATAACTGCTCTGTGTTATGGCACATTTTTGCTGTGTCTTTCTGACTCTTATCCATAGTCCTGTGTGAAATGACATAAAAAGTGGGCATAAAATGCAGATTTGTACATAAAGGAAAGGAAATTGCTTAGAAGGAGAAATGATAAAGACAGTGATGGGATCACTGGAGAACATATTGGTCTGACGTCTTTGCTAAGGAGTTTTCTTATCAAATATTGCATTACAGTCATGTGGTGACGTTTCAAGTAAAATGCCCAAGGCTTTGTGTGAATGTTGGTATGGAAGACAGTCTCTTCCTAGCCTGTTTACTAAGTGCACTTAAATTTTGTTTCCATTTATTACTGAAAAACTGTTACACACAAGTTCTGAGGAAAAGTGACCGGAAAAAGTCTCTCAGTATATTATTTTGCCTTAACTGAGCAATGGTATAAAGGATGAACAGTAGTAGCTTTTTATGCTGCCTCTTGAGAAATATTTTGCAGGACTTTCTCTGCCTCCCTTTATGTGCAGCCCATTTTATGGCACAACTTGAAGTTATTTGTATGATAATACTTTGGTTACCCAAATTATATGGTGTTTACAGGCCACTCAGAGTAAATCAAGGTGGGAAACCCAAGTCTTCTGCACATCAGTTCAGTGTCCTAAGCACAACTGATCACTCCCTTTTTTTTTTTTAAGACTATAAATAATCTGCTTGGGATTCCAGGAGTTTTTAACCTGGCAACCTGTGGGGTTAGCTGCTTCTCAACACAGTTTTGTCTGCAGACCAGAAACAATCCCCCAGGTATGCTGGGTCAAGAAAGCCAGCAGAGACAGGGACGTTTTTTGTTCTTTATTTGTAAAGAGATACTTCTTTCATTAAATGAAAAAAAGAAAAGGAAAAGAAAAAGAAAATTTTACTTTCAATTAAAAAAATCCCTTGTCTTTTTTCTTTTTCAGTCTCACCTGAGCTTACTCTCCTTACTGACAACATGGTCTCGCATGTTTTACTGGCCAAAATATTCTGTTTTACAACAGAACCATAATCTGCCTCATCTTGGAGCAATTGCATGAAATTAAAGGATGTGCAGGGAGAAAATATCACAGGAAAGCAGAAAATGAATCCCAGTTTCAGGAACTGATTTATGGCAGCTGTGGCTGAAATTTCACAATGCCTAAAATCTCTAAGGATGAGTGCAAACACAACACACAAACACACAAACACGCACCCCCCGTCTGTACTAATACCTGCATAGAGCTTCCAAACAGATCAACTGGTTTTACAGAAAGAAGAAGCAGCCTGTTAATTCTTCATTTATATTCTGTGGTACCACCAGTATCTAATAATTGTCCTTTATGAGGAGTTTGTTAAAACAGTGTAGGTAGGAAGATATTACTATAGTGAGATTGATACAGTCAGTACACAGGAATGCAGAAAGTATCTTGCAAAAATTAATAGTCATCTAAAATAAGAACTATAATTAGTTTGGGCTGAAGTTTCCCATGCTGGCATTTTCCAGCAGCCTCAAGCCATTCTATTTTGTTTTCTGAGGGGTAGAAAAAGGATAAAATGAGGAAGGGACAGTTGGTTCTTTCTCTTAATTTCTTCTAAAGTGCTCTATGTGCTTGAGGAGAAATTAACTGAAGAAGTAATGTTCTGTTTGCCTAGCCTAAAAAGATATTAAAAAAAAAATATCAAAACCAAAGCCACATCCCTTTTACTGTTACTCTTGCCTCATAGAATCATAGAATCGTTTGAGTTGGAAGGGACCATAAAGATCATCCTTTGAAGCAAAGACCTGAAATCTGCCAGATTGTTTTTTTGCACTTCTACAATCTACATTGTTACAGGCTTCTGAAAACTTTTTTTTTTTTTTTTTTTTTTGCCTATTCAATAAAGACGTGTTTGAATCCAGCAATGAAATACAGCAATGTGGACTGAAATAGCCTGTATCTCCTTGTCATCTCTTTAAAGAGTTATCTTTTATACTTATATCACAGTTCTCTTGGGTTCCTTTTGGAGCAGAATTTTCCCTACAGCTGGACTTCAGGCTTTCAAAGCACTAATAGTCTCAAGGAAAAAATACTGAATTTGAGATTATGTCGTTAATTCAGTAGTACTGTAATACTTCAAGCCTCAAGTAAGGCTTGCATAGGATGTTTCACCTGGGCCATTCAGAAACTGAGTGTCTTTACTTTGCACATGGTCGTTTCTATTATTTTTATTTTTTTAATGTAGCATTTTAACTAGTGGGTGGTATTTGTATCTCATTTATCTTGAGGAAGGTGGGCAGGATTGGGGGCTGGAAGGTGATATATAGTGGAACAGAAGAAAAGGGAATAAACAAATGCCCAAGGACTTAGGGGTTGCACAGATGCCTCTTCTGTCGTTTAAGAGCATTTAGTTACAAGATTGCAACTTGCAAGCTTTCTAGCTTCATTTTGGTTGCTCCTTGCCAGTGCAGGGTATTTGCAAAGACTAGTGCTTTTAGAAGTACATATTTAAACCTTAATTTTTCCAAGGGTGTGTATGAATAAACTCCTTTTTCCTATCAGCCCTTCTTAAGCTGTGAAATAATATCCCTCAGCAGCAAATTTCTTTTCTTTTTTGAAGGAGAACAAACTGTGATTGCTGTTCTTTCCTATCCCAGCTGTTATTTCAAATTAAATCCTTATGTTTTATAGGAATGCTTCCTTTAATATGTTGTGATATGCCTCAGTGGATATCACTGTAAGATTGACTCACTAACCTCAAGGAGCAAGAGCACCATTCTGTTTTGCTTCAGCTAACTTTGAGATGATAACAGCTACTTTCCCCTACTGCTTTGTGTGTGATACTGTTTTCTTTAATGGGAGAAAATTGCCACAGAGGGGAAAAGTGTTCCTCTCTGGCATTAATAGTGCTACACAACTTCTGCTGCCTGTGAGTAGTAACTGAGGGTGAACGTTTCAAAAGGCGAAAAGGTTATCATTATTTTGATCCAGACCCTAAGACATAAAGCATCCCTTATACCGGAGGAATTTTTCATATTATGAAAAAAATATATCTATTTATCTGGTAGATTATTTTTATTGTTTTATTTTTATTTTACATGTTCGTTGTTTTTGGTACCCAAGCAAAGTTATCTTCAATGTCTTAACAATACTATTAACATGTTTTCTGATAAGCAAATACGATTGAATCAAGGTAATATGCCTGGCATTAATACTTTTCTGCTTTTTCTAAAACAAACAAAACCTGAATAATAATGCAAGATTTTCCAGATTGGTTTCAAACAGCTTCTTGCCATCCTCTTCTTTAAAAAAAGGAGCAGATTTTCCATCTGAGATGCCAGGAGTGCTATCTTGTTTTTGTTCTCATATATAATTAGAATGTCAGGAAAAATAAAAGCTTGCAAGTAGTTTAGAGTTGAGACCAGGGCTTTCTCTTCTGGAGGAGCAGAACATAATGCATTCATTAGGATTAAAATCAGTAGTGTATAAATACTCACTTGAAAATCCTCAATATAAAGTGTTCTTAATGCTACAGGACTATTTACCTAATCAGAGCACTTTTAAGTGCAAGGATTTAATTGCAGATATAGCCAGTAGACATGGAAAAATTGCCCAGCACATTGAACTGTACTAAGAGAATGTTGTCAGTTCGGTAAATATGATTAATGGGACCTTTCCTTGGCTCCATAAATTCAAAGGTATGGATCTATTAAATAAAATTTGTAGTTTAAAGATAGGTTTAAAGGGAAGTGATTGAGTCACCATCCCTGGAGGTATTTAAAAGATATATTGATGTGGTGCTTAAGGACATGGATTAGTGGTAGACTTGGCAGTGTTAGGTTTATGGTCGGACTCTATAAGCTTAAAAGTCTTTTCCAACCTAAATAATTCTATGATTCTATGCTTGTGAGGGAGATAAAAACTGAGAAGTATGTTGCTGGACAGTCAGAGGTGATGCACCAAACCTTAACTTTTACTCACCCTCCTTGTTGGTCGCACACTGTCTTTTTCTTCTTTCCCACGACCTTGGCAGCTACTGCTACTTGGTAAACCACCTTTTTAACCAATGAACTTAACACCATTTTTAGGCTTCATCTTCACTACAAAGTCCTGGCAACGTGTGGTGTTTTGCAATGGTTGGTGCAAAGCCTGCAAAGCACAGCTCTTGTGTCCCTTGCATGAAGCCCCCTACTTGAATAAGAAAGGTCTTTGACTGATCCACAGTGCTTGGCAGAAATTTTGTGCTCCAGTGACATATCTGCTCCTATAAATGCTGAGATCCTCACCACGGGATGCTATACAGTCCCTTGGACATACTGTACTCCAAGTAAACGTAGCAGCTGCTATGATGGCTCAACAAAAAAACACATCTGTAAATTTCCTTACTTAATACATGGCCCATACACACAAACATATTTTCTGTTGTTAGAGCTGTAGTCATACGACTTCTGTATGTCAAAAAGCCTAAAAAGTTGCCTTAGCTACTCTGTTTTGGACAATTTGTCTAATATACATATCATGTGCTATTTCTGAAAGTCTGCAGCCCTCATGACATTTTATCACTGCTCTTATATTTTTATTTGACTTTTTTAGTATCAAGATCATCCAAATGAAGGGGAGACGTATTGCCTTTGCATCTTCCAATTCACAGCTAGTTTTAGAATTCTCCCAAAGGCCTCCAACAATTGAAGCTCATGAACTGACATTTAATATTTTATTATGAAATTGTCAACAGATTTGTCAAATGTTTTCAAGCCTGTCTACTGTTTCATAAAATTCCCTCCCTGGATAAAAAAGAAAATGAAAGGAAAAAACATAGTAAAACCCCAAAAGACTTCCTCACTATATTTCAAATTGAGAAATGTTGCACCAAAACTCTTGAACTACATGTAAATGAAGTATAAAGATATACTCACAATAGTAGCAGGTGTTTCCTTTACAAAGGAGAAAATTTACAGCTTGAACTAAAAGGCTCTCCTCTGTTACTCCAATATTTTCTTTTCTATGAACAATGTTTCTGAGTCATGAGAGCCCTCTAGGGTTAGTTCATGCACTCGGTGCTCTAATTAGACCTCAGAGAATCACAAGAAACAGCTCACAAACTGTGCCACATCACAGTTGGCTGGTTGGACACAGGCACTTTTGCCTGCAGACACAATTACTCAGAAATCTGCTTCTGTAAAAGGGCACAATCTACGTCCTTGTGCTCCTAAATCCACAACTTAAAGAGATCTTGTCTTAAAGCCAACTCTCCCCTTAACAAAGTAAGACCCATTTCTAATCTTAGTACAGGTTTGCTCCTTCCCTGTTTTTCTAATTTCTAATCTTTCTATCAACTTTTATCTAGTCTGTAGCAATGAGGAACATCTCTGTCCTGGTGAGAGAGGTAGGGAGTTAAGCAAGTGACACTGATTTTTAGGTATCAATGCGCAGCTGCACATAGGAACTGGTGGCTTGTACCTTGCCAGGTTTAAACTGAGAATAGTCTTCCCCTATTTGTACTGATTTTTTTTAATAGTATTATTTTTTTAAAATTCTGAATCCCAATAATGGCATAAAAAATTTAACTGGTTCATCGAATACTTGGTTAGGCTGCAGTTCCTCACAAACCCATGTTCTGGCAGAATGTGTGCCACATGTCTCCCCAAAGCACAAATTAGTCAGTACAAAGACAGAAAACCTGATAGGCAATTTAAACCACAACATACTCAGAAAGGCTCTTTTCCAAACTTCAGAAGTTTTGTTTTTCTTTCACACGTAAATCATCACCAAGGACACACACAACAAAGAAAAATCAAAAGCAACAGCAGGCAGCACACAAAGAAACAAGTCCAGCTTTTCTGATATTGTTATTATATATAGAGGCAGGTGTCTGTGCATACCATTTCAAGAAAAAAGGCCCTAAGACGTATGGTTTTTACAAACAGGACTGTTGTACCAACAGCAGCAAAACAGTGGGTTTTAAGTACCTGTGTTTCAAAGGCAGCAATCCTAAAACATAGACAGACCATTTCACTAGAGATCTATGTTTCTGTAGAGTTTATGCTTCCTACTAACATCCATCTTTTTTGGTCTAATGCCAAATTCCCTTCTAAATGTCACATATCTGTAAGGCAGGTGTTGGGAAAAGGATGCCAATTCAAATGGGCAATGCTGTTTCTCACAGTTTCACGCTGACTTCAAACCACACAAAAACCTTAGTACTGTGAGGCACAGAATTCTGATGTTGCATTTTTTTTTAAAGTCAGATGTTAACAGCTGTAGCCTTCACTTCTATTTTTTTTTTCTTTTTAAAGAAAGAAACAAAACTACTTAGAGGCTAGCTTGTGTTTGAAATTCTTGGAAAGCCAAAGGTAAAGAGAAAGAATATAAAATGTGCCCTTCACATCAAAATCCCTTCAGAGAAAACTCAGATTCCCATCTGATTTTGCTGACAGAATGACTTACAGAACGATAGAATCATTTAGGTTGGAAAGGAGCTTTAAGATCATCAAGTCCAAACATAAAATAATACTGACAAGTCCTAAACACCACATCTACACATCTTTTAAATACCTCAGAGATTATTTCCTTGGACAGCCTTTTCCGATGCTTGACAAACCTTTTGGTGAAGACTTACCTAATATCCACTCTAAACTTCCCCTGGCACAACTTGACACAGTTCTCTCTCATCCTGTTGCTTGTTACTTGGGAGAAGAGATTAACCCCCCACCTCTCCACAGCCTCCAGTAGGCAGTGATAAAGTCTCCCCTCAGCCTCTTCTTCTTTGGGACAAACAGCCCCAGTTCCCTCAGCTGCTCCTCATAAGACTTGTGCCTTCACCAACTTCATTGCCCTTCTTTGGAATCACTCCAGCACCTCAATGTTTTGGGTTTTCTTTTTGTATTGAGGAGCCCAAAATTGAGCACAGTGTTTAAGGTGTAACCTCACCAGTGTGAAGTACCAGGGACAATTACTTTTCTAGTCTTGCTGGACACACTATTTCTGATAGAAAACTTGTAGCAGTATAAAAATGTGCAGAACAGCTTTTGTGGATATTTTAATGATCAGTAACTTAGTAACTGAGTTTTAGAGTTTCTAAGCCTTTAGTGCTGGTAAGCATGTAAAACGTGTAAGTTAGCCAGGGCTGAGCATTAACAGCTACATCAGAACATCTAGAATCACAATCTCTCACCCACTCATATTTCCAAATGTCCTTCATCCTTCCCCCCCTCCCCTGCTGTGTGTATTAAAGAGATATCTGGTGATTTTCTCAAAGTTTCAAGCCAGTGCACAAAAAAATGGAAGGAGAGTGGGAGAGCTAAACGAAATGCTCACTGCTCTGTGCTCCATGCTGTTACTTGTAGCCATGTGCTGGAAGGTAGCTTCTGTTCGTGTCCTTTTCACAAATGTCCCCTTCACCACTTGGCAGCAGCAGTGATGATGAGCTGCAGCACATCACAGATGAAATGTGCTCCTTCAAGCTGAGCCAGAAGAGGGAGACCAAGGATGCACTAAGCCAGATGCCAGCTCCTTTTGCTGCTGCCCATACCCCTGCTCACTTTCCCTTTCAGGAAAACCTAATTGCAATTTCTGTACCTGTATGAACTCTAATTTATGGAATTGAATAGGTCTGCGAGCTATAGTGCTGGGGCTGTGCAACCACACTTCTTGAAAAGAACCTGACAAGGTCTAACATGGCATTTTCAAATGCTTAAAATTATCAAGCCACACAAAATGCCTGTACAACCTGCTAGAAATACAGCAAAATGGCCTTAATAAAAATTTATTCTTAAAGCTGGGAAAACTTAAACGCTGGTACGAGAAACCTGTTTGGTTTTAAGAGGCAGCCTGATGTGTTTGTGAACAAGACTACATTGTATGACTGCCTGCATGACTAGAAACCAGCCTGCAGCAAGCCAGGATATTCCTGTTATTTATATGTTCTTAATATTCGGGCTTCTCTGGGTCTGCTTTACCAGCTTTCTTTTGATTTGAACATGCTTTCATATGTCTTCTCATTCTTTAGCTCATTACATTATCATCTTTTTACATTCATTGCAGTTTTGGTTCAGTGAAGCCTAGAAGCTATAAGAATGGATCAAAGCCCCTCTGTAGTGGATAGCATAGAAATATATCACAAAAAGAAAGCCCCTGCTATTTAAATCCTGCAGTCTAAGCATATTTGTAACAAGAGTGGACAGAAAGGTGAATGTCTGGAAGGGCTGTAAGTGCCAGCAGAGATCCAATGACTTCTGTATGTATTAGGATATTGTCCTAGCACATCAGATGGTCTAGGCACATTTGGGATGATATGTGGCAGTATCTGAAGGTATTTTATTGAAAACAGCATGCAGGATTTCCTAGCCCATTACACAGGATCTCAGAGCAGCAAAGTGCAGAAATGGACCTCTAGTATTGTCTTCACCATGCCTGAAAAAGAAAACAGTTTTAAAAAAAAACAAAGTACACCTGCAAAAGAGATGCAGTGTTTCATTCCCTTGTCATTACAAGAAAAAAAAAAAAAAAAAGGAAAAATAAAGAAAAAAAGTGCAGTGTTCTCAGAGGAATGTAAAATAAAAAAAAAAACCAAAGCAAACCAAAACATCCAGTTTCCTATAAGATTGCTCCACACTTAAGCCAAGATTTACCAGAATATTTCTAAGGATAAGAAGGATAAGAAACTGCATCAAAACCTGAGGCAAGACTAGCAAATATTTTGTGATCTACCTGAAGGGTAGATTTGAAGAAAAAAAAAAAAAAAAGTGGTTCTATGTGTCAAAATAGATGCCATCCTTACAGCAGTTTCAGCTGTGGCACTCATGGGCAGAATTTCCTTCACCCTATTCAATTACATTCATTGCCAATACTTGGATTTGGTACTTGCATCCTCAAATTCTTACCCAGAGTTCACTGATATCTAGAAAAATATTCTCTGTGGCTCAATGGATTTTGGATCATGTATTTCCACCTGATCAAAAAAGCAATTTAAGGCATGCATATAGCCATGGGCATACTAAAGAGAATGGTTCTAGCTCCTGTCTGGTAAAACATGGAAAATGCCTCAAAAAGATTGAGTTCTTTCAGTTTTTCTCTCTTTCCAGCCTGTCCCAAGAAAGTTAGATGTCTTGCATAAAGCTGGTAAGCAACATCACAAGACAAAGGTGCAGATTGATATGTTTTGGTTTTATCATGGTGTCATTTTAATTTTAAGTACTGTTATGCTGAGCATTGGGTAGCAATAGGCTGAAGCTGATGGTCATGTCTGTCCTTCCTTCAGCAGAAATGTAAGCCACTAAACTTTTCACAGAGCCAGGTATCTTGAGCAACAGGAGCCACCAGCCAAAATTGCAGGTGAATATTGCTGAACATATGGGTGCAGTTACAGAGGTATAGGGATGGCAAATGAGTAGGCAGAACAAGAAACAGCCCACAAGTAAATACACAACATGGCAGAAAGCAGTGGATTAGCAGAAAATACTTCCAGAAGGATTAGTGAGACAATTTGGAGCAGGTTTATGGGAAGAGTGCTGGCATGTGGTCTTCAGAAACTGAGGAAAGAAGAGGAAACTTCTCCTGAATGGAGAGAAATAGGACTGTGTGTGCGCTTTCTGTGAATAAGCAGCCTTGCAACAAAAGAAAAGCCCAAGGCAATGTCAAGTTCTCCCTGTAATGGGAACAGCAAGGCTGCCTATTAACAAACAAACTGTTCAGATAAAATCCAGAAAACTACAATTTGGGTCACCAGGCCCAGAGTCACAAGCATTCCGGTCTCAAGTCGGTCTAAGACGTAAAATGTGTTGATACAAGCACAACAAAAAGCTGCACCTGATCTGAATGGGCATAGCAAAGGGAGAGGGATATCCAACAGCTATTTTAGATGCTGAAGCCTGATGTTAAGGTGCACCAAGATTTCCAAATCCCAATTCTTTCCTACATGACATCATTGCAACTTATATTCCTGTAGTATCTAATTTTCTGTTGACAGTATTTTCCAGATACTACTGTCCAGTGCATGCTGGACAAACTAAAACCCTGCTCTAAAACTTTGGTGACATCCCACAACCCTGGAAAAAATCTTATCTTCTAAGGGATCCCAAGCATATTGCTAAGACATCATTGTACATGAAAAGAAAGTCTGGGATAAGCCCTTTCAATAGGGACCTTCTTTGATTTTCCCCACTGTTCAGTTGTGTCCTGGGTTGAGAGACACAGGACTAACTTTTCTTCTAATACTGGGGAAAATTGTACTTCTAGAAGATTTTAGTGTCTGAATTAGTGAGAATATTTACTCTATAGCCACCCAGGCTCTGTGGGATTCAAGGTCTTAGTGTTTTCAAGCCTTGCCAGGTGCAGTGCCAGTAAGGCCTGGGTAAGGCATCTGACCCAGGCCAGCCAACAGGATTATTTCATACCATAAACGTCACATCCAATATAAATTAGAAAAGTTTGCTGCGTAGCTCTCTCTCCCTTGATGGCAGCGGGTCCAGACAACTCCTTCCCTTCCTCCTGAAGCCATTGCGCTCCGAGTGTCCGCCATTTGCTGTCCCTGCTGGGAGTGCACAGCTTCCTGCTGAGAGAATTGGCTGAGTATAATTCCTGTATATCTTATATCAGTATCAGGATTAATACTGGTTCTTTAGTATTATTGTTAATTATTTAGTCTTAGTTTATTAAATCTATTTATATTTCAACCCTTATGTTTCTTCCCTGATTCCCTTTTCCAGGTGGGGAGGGGTCATCAGGTGATAGAATAATTGTCTAAATGATAATATATTGTTATGGGTTTTCTCAAACCATAACAAGTTGTTAGGAGACTCATTTCGAAAACCTGTATTTGTTTCCTCTTGCTGTTTGATTTGATCCAGAGACCAAATTGTTGGTTTCCTGCCGTCAAAGAGGTTGCTGTTATCATGACACTATTGTTTCAGTTTGGATAAATTAATCCTACTGAAGTTGCAGTTTTGTATAAATAATTCAATATCTAATGCACCTAAGAGCAAACAAGCCAAAAAATTAGTTACTGTCTGATCAGTAGAGAGTTGTCCAGGGATCTCAAGGGGAAAAGCAAGGACAAACACTTGTTCCAATTAATATTTACTTACACAAAATGGAACAGCTCCAGGCAAAGAGATTTTAAAAACTGTGAGACACAGGGTTCTTTTCTAAGATTTAAGAAAGCGTCTTCCAGGTTGAGCAGAGTACAGATTTGAGAGCACGTCTTCTGCCTTCCAAGTGATATCTCTTCTTTTCCCTTTCCCCTACTTGGCTATCTTTTTGCAGGGGCAAAGGCAGGTTTGACTTTAGCATTCAACACCGCCTGAGATGAAAATCTGAATATTTGAAGAGAGATAATGGAAGATGGGTACTAGATACACATTGTTTTCATTTTACTGGAAATAAGTTGCCCAAATTCCTTTAAATTAAAATTGCACGGACTAGAATACAAATAACTAAAACAAAATATAAGAACTGAATCATGTTTTTAAATATCTTTAAGACATTTATCTCTCTGAGTGAAATGCTGCAGCATTAATTTCTTTTCAGACCAGGTTCTTGCTGCAACATTAAATATTTTTTTCTGAGAAAATGATGGAAAAAACAATCAAGCGGTTGCACAGCCTAATAAGGCAAGGAATCATTTCACCTAACAGAGAAAAACACATCTGAGCACTAATGAAAGAAATTATAGCAAAAAGGGGCAGTTACAGACTGCATTAAGCACACATTAGGAAGCAATTTAACAACTGAGCAACCAGAGTCATATTGTTCAGACTTGATCTCCACAGAAATGAAATATTGTACTGTGCTGACACCTGGTGCACAAATACATTTACTTGGGAAGCCACAGCCCCCTGCCATGCCTTCCTAAAGCAGCTTTGCCGCCCAGAGAGGATAGATAGCCTTAAACCTTCATAATCATCTGATGCTTGCAAAGTACTTAAGAGACAACCAGAGTTGCCTGGGATTGATTTCTTCCTTAACAATTCAGTGTGACTAATTTTCATCTGTTTACAAGCTGTATCCTGCTACATTAAACATGTGATTAGATGCTTGTGAGGGGTACCTTCAAAAAGAAAAAGGCTGACTCCAGAATATGCCTTGGAACTGATTCTATTTGCTACTTCTTGTTTAATTTGGAGGCTTTGAATGTCAGAGGCTATTGGGCCAGATCTTTAGGTCTTGTTTGGCCCCGGTCACTCCCTAGGGCTAAAAGCAGAAATATATTTTGTTCATACCATACATACTCCATCTAGCACCCTGTATGACTTTTCAGCAGGTTGGGAACCAACCTTCTCCATAAACATGGCTCAAATCATTCTCTGAATGACCCCGTGTTTTTTCTCCCTGTAGGTTGCATGGCAAAGTGGTACCTCATTTAAGCATCTTAGGCACTGCAGTGGTAATTCATAATAATGAACACAACTTCCTAATGAGTAATTCTTAACCTACACGATGTTCCTACAATCTCACTGTCACTGTCACTACTACTAGAGAGCCATTTGGAGTTCTCTCTTTTGACAGTGCCTTGATCCTTTCATACAAACACTATTTCCCTTTTTTTTTCTTTTTTTTTTTTTTTAAACAACATAAACTTTGATGTATTTCCTTACTTGTACTTTAAAGATTCTTATATTCAGGGACCATAAAGTTTCGTGTAGGTGAAAGGGTCACCCACCAAAAAACATGTGATACGAAAAGGGCCTTTTCCAAGTAGAGACTGCATCTTCCTGTTCGACTGCAAAGTGCCCAGCAAATTAAAATAACAAATTATAAGTACTGCTTTTTCCAGGCTTCCTTTAGACCCTTTCTTCTTATCCCAGTTGTAGAATGGACACTTGATCACTTGGTTTGTGAAGAACAGATTCACCTAGATATGATGCTTTTCAGTGTTATGGGAAGAAGGCGTGCTGTAGCCAGATTAATCACATGGCCTTAATTCTTACTTATGGATGTCCTTATTCCATTTCCATCTCTTTAAAAACCCACACACTTCACCAGCCTTTTGCTGGTCAAAGTTCTGTGACGAAGGGGTGAGAATCTGTGGCAGTATATATCGGATGTATCCCTATCCTGCCAAGAAGAACAGTTAATTGTAATTTCCTATGCAGGCATGGTGGCCTAAAGGACACATTACAGCAAGCAAACAATTTCCAACAGTAAACAGTGTGCTTGTTTACTTCCCTTGAAGACTGCTAGTCTGAATCTTTTTTTTTCTTTTTTTTTTCTTTTGCCAAATTGATTTATAGCATAAGCTTCAAAACCGAAACTCCTTGTATTCATTTTTTTTAAACACCACACGGAAGAGTGCTCTTTACTCCATATTTGAATGTTAAGTTCATTTAGTACCTGTAGAAGAAAAATAGCTGCCTGTTAAGAGTATAATGTGCCTCATTTGATACAAAATTGAGAAACAGCCAATATACTGCAAGAACCTCATTTAATTACCTCTTACCTGTGGCATTCTTTGTATATGTCTAATCATTAGTTCACGATAAACACGTTTAACACACAATGACTAATCTTACCCTTGGAACTCTTCAGACAACTTTTTTCCTTAATCCCTTGGAAACTTCCACTTGTTACCTGGGGGAACCTCTGATCAGTAGTTGCTGGGTTCAGCACAGATCTGACAAGAAGTGGAGTTTTTCGACATAACCAAAACACCTTTAAATGAGATGGCTCAGCTACCAGCAGCAGTCAAACTGGATAAAGGAAGGCAAAAGAGGAGGTTAGCCTGTGAGGAGGCTTGCACTGCTTTAACTCTTTCACGGCTGATACTCACTGCATGGGAGTAACAGATGATAAAATTTGGACTTTTATCTGGACTTCAATGTTCATCCAGGTCATATCTGAAACTTGCTGATGCTTTTGGTATAATATCTCTAAATCACTTTGTCATCACTGCAAGAGAGCTAAAGCTCTCATGATTTCATGTCTTGACTATTGCAAAGTAAGAAGGTTTCAGGTTGTCACATCTGCACAATCTACCCCTCCCACACTTTGCTAGACTTAGGGGAAGACCACCTGAGTATGTCACTTCCTATTTGTGCCTATTCCCCTTTACTGTAATATGAAACAAGCCATTCATCTTCCCTTCCAGGCTGAGTAATACCATCAGAGCATTTTCTTCTTCTTAACCTGCCTATTGTTTATTGCTGTGTACTTAGATTGGAAAAAAAAAAATATAATCTTTTTATTCTGTATTTGTATAGCTCAGCACAGTGGGACTATGCTCAGAGCCAGAAGCTGCAAGTCTGTAAAATACTCCAAGTCAGAAGCGTGGATACTGGAGTGTGTGGTGGTAATATTTTACCTCTGTTGTCAAGCAGATTGTGGATGTTTGGTTCTGAGTATTAAACTATCCATTCAAACTGCTACTAAATCGGAGACTGGAAAGGGGTCGGTAGGTGCATTTACATGCACCCCACTGTCCTTATGAAGGTCCTAGTTGGTTCTGAGCAGAGCAGCATGATTGCTTACTCTGGCGCAAGCCTGAATGTGTATCAGGGAGAGCTCCGCATTCCCTCTGCCCACTGCAAGCTTCTCTTTGGAAGGGAAGCAAGGCAGAAAAGTGGCAGGAGACTTGCAAGGTGTGATGTTATCTCTCCTGGATGATGATTCAACGTGATGTATGCAGCTCTGAGGAGAAAGACCTAGGAGTTCTTGGGGACAACAGGATGACCATGAGCCAGCAATGAGCCCTTGTGGCCAAGAAGGCCAATGGCATCCTGGGGTGCATCAAGAAGAGCATGGCCAGCAGGTCGAGGGAGATCATCCTGCCCCTCTATTCTGCCCTGGTAAGGCCCCATCTGGAGTACTGTGTCCAGTTCTGGGCTCCCCAGTTCAAGAAGGACAGGGAACTGCTGGAGAGGGTACA
>JAOQGH010000032.1:43131432-43153980 GCA_025769975.1 Gallinago jamesoni
CAGTGGTGCCCAGTGACAGGACAAGAGGAAATGGGCACAAACTTGAGTTCCACCTAAACATGAGGAGGAACTTCTTTACTGTGAGAGTGGTAAAGCACTGCAACAGGCTGCCCAGAGAGGCAGTGGAGTCTCCTCTGGAGACATTCAAAACCCACCTGGACAAGTTCCTGTGCAAAGTGCTCTAGGTAGACCCGCTCTGGTTGGGGGGTTGGAGTAGATGATGTCCAGAGGTCCCTTCCAACCCCATATGATTCTATGATTCTATCATTCTATGTGTTGCAGTGTAGGAAAGGTATCTTAATGGCCATCAGTAGATAAAATTTGGCAGTATCATTAAGATTTGAGACTTGTGGGCTTTCCTGCAAAGATCAGAGGAAACATCCACCCACTCCTGCACCACACGATGTGCTACTGTTTTCTTGGCTGCTGTGTGGTCCCCAATTTACTCTCAACTACTTTTCTCCCTGTCCAGCAGCATAAGCCATTTGTACAATAAGATCATCATTAAGTGTCAAGTCCCACAGCTCCTAGATATTTAAAGGAGATGCTCAGTGCAACAGCTTTTAAGCTGAATGTGGCACTGACCGTTTTGCAAACATTGATTAAAGGTAACAGGGAATGGTGGTTATGCCTCATTTATAAATGGCTAGACTCAGAAAGAGTCAAGTTTCTGCTTGTTAGTCCATCAACCAGACACAAAGTGCCTCAGAAACATGAGCCGTTTTTCTAAAAGAAAGGATGCTCCCCATCCCACCTGCTGTGCTTGTGCATGTGCACACATGTATCTTGTACTGACTTTAGCACACTGCAGAGCAGTTAATATCAGAAGCAGAGCCCAAGGTTACTGCATAGTCTGGTTGGCATTGTAGGAAAAGGATTGTAAGAGGAAGTCATGTGTGAAATAAATTAAATACACAAACTCACTCTAGGTTGCAGATGGAGTCAAGTGGTCAGATAACTAACATCCCACAGTAACCTTGTCCCTGCCTGGTTCTGCCCTTTCTGGTGTTACTGAGAACACTTACATTTCAGAAGCTTGATCCTGTAGTTTAATACTTCTTTTTGCAATGCAAGGGAAAAAAAAGCAATAGAAGTTAAAGGTGGGGAAAGGGACTTTAAGCTGTTTACTTTTTCTTCCCTGAGTGGCAAGTAGTCTAAGTTGTTCTTACAGAAGTAGAATCCTATATGGACGTGTTTTAGCATTCAACGACCCTCAAAGAAGTGAATAGTTATTTAGTGAGCAGTTCACGTCCATATCTTTGTCCAGGGATAAAGGATGTACATCTATGGCAGCCACCACCCATGAGATTCTGTCCTCCAGTTCATGCAAGAATGGTCTGAACTTAGTAATAATCACAGCTAAAGCCCTTACGTAAACACAGGTCAAGAGATTTACCATATAATACTTGTAGAAATTTTGACTGATAGCTTTCCCCTGATGCTCATAGTTGCAGTCTTTTCTAGGTCAATAGTTCCCCATGTCCACCAGTACAGCTCACAAATATCTGCAATGGAAGAGCCAAGTCAAAATTCTTGAACGGGATTTATGTTTCTGCAGTTAATAAATCTTCAGTAAGAGATGTGATAAGCTCTCTGGAGCTTTCTTTTTAGATGCCTCAAGAGCTGAGCTCAGCAGGGAAAATAGTGACTTCTGCCCTTTGCCCCTTTTAAGATCACTGGAGAGTGGAGTCAGCACCCCGTTAACAAAACAGATAGCAAGAACTGGCAGTGCTTTCCTCATTGCTAGGAGCTTCAGAATAGACCTCTAGGGGAAAATACAGTTAATTAGGTCACAAGAGTGTGTGCAGCCACATTTCAGTACATGGTGAATATCCAAGAGTGCTGTGGAAAGAGATGCAATGGTATATCTTCAGGCAGTGAGAATGCACTGCAGGACTTTAGGAACTATTTTTGAACAACAAGCAAGCTAGATTCTCACCTCCTACTAGTGCCTGGCTGCGGTGACGCAATTTAAAAGCAAACAAATAAAAACATGCCAAAATGCAAAGCTCTGACTTAATCCTGTGCTCAGTGTGGTCAGTCCATTTATGACGTTCAGGAGGATTTGGGACAACTCTTCTGACAACAAGCTATGGCTTTTTTGCCTTTTATCTTGATTTATGAGATGTGTTTTGTGCTATTTGACTTCAAGTTGGGTATTCACTGCCACTGACATGTCTGCTGCATAGAAAGTTGCCCAGGATGGTTTCTTTAAGAGACTTACTTTAAGGGGTGTTGCCTATTGTAAGAAAAATGATCTGCTCTGAAACTAGATTCCCTTAATACTACCCCATCCTTTATGGCTGGGTACACCACTTCCCCTGTCCTGGTTTGGGGTGGAGCAGAGCCAACTTTCTGTTCTGTGAGAAAGGCTCTTGCTTGTACTTTTTGCTGTGGCAACCAGGGTCTGCTGACTGGTTTGTTTACCCCATGGAGGGGTCACACCTGTGGGGAGGAGTGGGCAGATCAGGTGACCCAAACTAACCAGTAGGGTATTTCATCCCATCTGCCATGATCAGTATAAAAGCTGAGGCATCAAAGGAGTAAGGCTTTCATCTTTTTTGAGGGCTGTATTTGAATGGATGCTTCTTTTGCTTTGTTGACTAATGCCTAAGGAAGATCCTGTCAGTTTGCCTACCTTTGATCTCCATCAGTGTGTTCGGGAATCTAGCTCCTGCTATATCACCAAGTTCAGTCTGGAACTTCCCCAGTGCCTGCTGGTGATATCTCCCTGGGAACTTGATATGGATTTGTATGTATTGTATTTATTTATTTATTTCCTTTTATTATTAATATTTTATTGAAGTGCTAGTAAGAGTTTTCAACCTGTTGCCCTGAGGCATGCTGGTGACACTGTATTGCAGTCAAAGTCTTACAGAGATGAGCCAGGGGCTATAGAGGGAATAAATCAACAGGGAAACACCTGTGAGACACCTCAAGGGGTGTTAACCTAAAAAGGTGACACAGCAGCTCAGCTGAAGTGCCTCTGCACAAATGCATGCAGCATGGCCAACAAACAGTAGGAGTTGGAAGCTACTGTGCTGCTAGAAAGCTATGATGTAGTGGCCATTACTGAAAGCTGGTGGCATGAATCCCATGACTGGAGTGAGGCTATTGATGGCTATAAGCTGTTCAGAAGAGTCAGGCAAGGAAGGAGAGGTGGAGGGGTTACCCTCTCTGTTAAGGAATGGATAGAGTGTGAAGAGATGTCCTGAAAGAATAGGCAAAAGGAAGTGGAAAGCTTATGGGTAGGAATTAGAGACAGAGGCAACAATGGGAACCTTGTGGTTGGTGGCTACTGCAGGCTGCCTGATCAAGGGGAGCCTTTGATGAAGCCTTCTTACTCCAGCTACAGGAGGCATCATGCTCAAAGGCTTTTGTCCTGCTGCAGGATTTTAACCACCCTGATATTGCAGCATGTTAAGATGCTTCACCCTGGTTTATTGGATGTGTTTTCTGAGCAGCTCCAGCAGGTTTTGAAGCATACAAAAGCCTCTTCCTTTGTCAGATGTGACCCAAAGGAAGATGCACTCAGAACAGCCTCTTTGAAACAGTGTTTTTTTTATGTACTAAAAGGGACGTAACATTCAAGAAAGAAAGGTGAAAGCACCTGAGTGCTTACAAAGGTATGATTTTCCAGACACTGACCATTTCCCTCAAAAATAAGGTGGACCTGGGCTCTCCATATGCTATTGCTTACCTGGTGTAAGGTTCCACCTGCTTTTTCTGTGCATTTGGCATCTTTTTCTTTGCCAGGTTCTGCTTTTTAACCACCTACTATTTTCATTCTTTGCCCTGAGACACCAGACTCAATCTGGTCATTTGATGAAGTTCAGGCAGTGGCTTCTAGGAGCATGGTTCTCTCAGACCTGTGGTGATTGTGATTAAAATCCATTGCTTGGTTTCCTCCCTTAACTATCTTCTCTGCACAAAATAGCAAAGAATATAATAACTCTTATACAGACATCCTGTTGTTGAAAACAACATGGATCATCTCTGTAATTTTTACTGACTTATTTTGGTGAAGCAGGGTCATATGTGGTCTATTATCTTTGTCTTGTTTTTCAAGAAAAAAATATGAGTTATAGAAGGAAGACACAAGAGATTCCTGAAAGCAGGAAAAGTTCTTCCCAGGAAGAGGACTACTTGTTGCATTTAAAGTAAAATTGTAAGTGGTGCTTTCTCAGAGCAAGTGGTCTTTTTGTTTCTCAGGAATTTTTTGTCTATTCAATCTTTACTTTTTTCTTTCCAAATATTCTACTAAAAGCCCTCAGGTTTCCAGGCAGCTTGTCTGAATACCAGCAGTATCACTATAAGAAAAAATGTTCTATAACTATATAGAATTAAAAAGATTTGAAAAGTATTTCTGTTAATCTGCTGAGGTTATCCTTATTAAAAAAAGGCAGCTTTTCTGTTAGTAAATAATTTTTTACAAAATTACCATAAAAAGTAAGTAAGGTTTTAATTTCTTTCCCTTATCTGTTATCCTGTATGACCCATATAAAGGGTCATACTTCACACTTGAGTTTGACTTGGTTTGAATCCCTTCACAGCAGCTTCAGAACAGAGAGAGAAAGATGTCATGTATGGGTTTGGACTGACCTTTTCATAGAGACCTTATTCTGTTCATTGTAACCAAAAAGTCTCACAGCCAGTTGTATGCACTGATTTTGTTTGCAAAAGGGTTTAGAGGGTAGTAATTGGAAAAGAGATTGACACTGAGTGAATGTGTGCTACAGATGAAACTAGCTCTTTGGGGTTTTTTAATGTGACCCTAGAAGTAGAATTACATTAGAATTATCATTTTTTTTTCTTCAAACAATGAGAAAATAAAATGCCAAGAGGTGAATAGTTTAGTTATTTTCAACCCTCTGAACAGGCTGTCTTTTTGGTTGGTCTACCTTTCCCTCATGTGGCCTCATGCCACTTAGAGTAGAGAAGGAAGATGTGCCTCCAATTGGCCTGTAATTTTGGTGGTATTTCCACAAACTTTAGAGATAATGTTTATTAATGAAATAGTGCATGGCAGATGCAAAGAGCTTCTTGTTTAATAGCTCAATTAAATCGTTTCACCCCAAAATGCTATGCAGGAAAAGAATCATTGCAGCAAGCCTGGCAGACCGGTGATTCTCAGCTCCCAGCTCAAAACCTCTCATTAATATATTCAAATGAATCCCTACCTGTTATTATATGCAAGGAACATTAAGCCAGAGGCAATTTGGCTAGAAGGAACCTTGGAAAGTCAACATGACCATCCTCCTGCTTTAGGACGGACTCAGCACTGTGTAAACACATCTTGTCAGACAGTGTCTGCTTCTAGAAACCTCTGAAGCTGCAGAAGCTCCTGCTGTCTTGGTCAATCTGTTTCAGTGCTTTATTCTTCTGTGACCATCCTAAATTCCAGCTAACCTATTTTGTGGTTCTGGATACCCCAAAGTATTAATGCAAATTTTTAAACCATGAGAATCAGAGTAGGTTTGTGTGTAATGTAAAGTACCCCAACACTAACCACCCTCCTCCTGAATAATCAGTGTCCATTCTGAGTGAAAGCATCTTTCCATCTTCCTCCACTAAAAGCATAGCGCTTTTACAGAGAGAAACCTCTGTTTATTCTCAATTTTACATCTGCCTCCCACTTTTTTTGTGATTTTTTTTTTGTTTTGGAAATTATGAATCATTCTCCTGTCAGATGTCCATTGATAGACTTTTAGTGCCTCTGCCAGCAGATTCTTGTGTTGAAGAGAAAACTATGACTTGTCATGTGCAAAGGGAAAAAAGCATATTCTCTAGGCAGAATTTTATTAAACTTTAGTCTTTTGATTCATGGGAATTTTAAAAGCATCTCAGAAGAGAAGGACACTCCATTATCATTTTGCCAAGGCAAGTGATGGATTTCTATTCTTTCTATAACAATATTGTTCATGTCATTCTTCAGCAAATACTTAAATGAGAGCAAGCAAATGCAAGCACACCACAAACTTTGTTTCCTATTTACAATTTTCTTGCAACCTAAAAAACTACTCCCTCTTACGAGATTTGTGAACTCAATAGTCATGGCAGTACTTAAAGACAAAATTTTGCATAGATTAAAAAAAGTGGGTGGAGGGAGAAAAAGCTTTCTAAAAGTGGGCTGATGGAAGCAGTGTTTGTGAGAGATGAGGGATGTCGGGCAACTGGTCCAGCATCCTTCTTGATTCCATTTCCCTAGTCTCCTCTACTAAACCATGTTTGCCTAATGCTGGGTGACTTTAGGAGTCTAACCTAACCTGTTCAGGCTTCTTTGAAACTCTGTGCCTCAGGACACCTACTATAAGAAGTGGTCTTCCAGTTAGGTTTCAAGGTTGTCCTTCACAGATCTTTTCTAGCCCAAAAGCTGCCTTTGAAACAAGCCTGGTTTTGTAAACCCATTTGAATCTCTAAGCTCCATGTTGAAGTTTGCAGTAAAAGCCAGCCTTAGCCCAAGCACTGTGTAATCTGAATGCTAGCACTTCTACTAGTTACTTTAACAAATCTCCTCTAAATAACGTTTGTTTTAAGGTAGAATCAGACCTGAAGTTACATTTTCTGAATTCTCAAATAATGCTTTGACAAAAGGACTCCTTTTGACCAATGAATGTATTGGTTTGACCTCATTAACTAGCTAGTTTCTTATGAGATACTTAAAGACCTTTTGAACAGCTAAAATACAAAAATGATCTGGATTGTCTTTGCCCCACCAGGGATTTAAGCCATGCAGAAGGACAATTTCATCTAAGTAGGTATTAAATGATCCTGTAAATATTTAAATAACTATGACGTAGTACCTAGTGGGATTTCTATTTTGTTTTAGATCCTGTCTCTCTTTGGTTCCAAGTCTTTCAGCTGCTCTATAAAATGCTTCTGTCATTAAAAAACCCCAAGAGTTATTTTTATGGTAAAAACCAACAATGTGCAAAAAATTTGTTGATTTCAACAGGACAATTCTGAGTAAACAGTTTCTGGTTTATTCATGTGGATGAGCAGTCCTCTAAGTTGCAATGATCAGTAAGCTTCCAAAGGCAAAATTTTCTCCAGATTTATAGCAAAATTATAAAAAATAATAATTTTCCACTATGCTTACACAAAGGATTGTGAAATTGTGAGCATGGCATTTAGATGGAGTACAGCCTGTAACAAGATGCAGATACAGGGAATTCTTGTGGGCAAGGGCTTGATGCCAAAGGAGTTAATTTAATCTAATACAGACACATGATAAAGTTTCATGTGCATGAATGTGGCTTAGTGCAAGTAATTGAGTCATGGGTGCTTTTGAGTGGTTTTGGGGTGCAAAGGGTGAGATAACAAGAAGACAAAGTATACAGATGTGAAAGAAGCAAATATGTTAAGCACAGTACCTAAACTGCTTGAATTGAGCACAATATGTTTTCACTGGAACTAGCAGGTGCTGGCACTGACTTCAGGGTATAATGAATGTAGGTGTGCATAATGACTTTTCAAAGTCTTTCTATAAAGCTTCTCAATAACAAAATCCATTTTGAACCAATCATAACTTGAAAAAGAACACGATAGATTTTTTTCTGCATTATTACCATGTAATAGGCATGATTTTATTAGGAAAAGTAATAAAATGCAACTTGCAAATTGTATTTAAATAGTTGGCTTTTTCTGATGCAAATGGTAACATTTCCTCTCTGTCTAATGTGTGTATCACAAATATACAATTTCTCTGTGGTAAAATTCTAATGAGAAACTCATGGAGTTTCTCTTTTTCAAACAAAAAATAATCACATCTATATAAATGTTTAATTTACAACAGCATAATTTCACAAATACCTGTTTTGCTTTGTCACTCTTCATAAAAAGTATTTCTAAAAATTTGTGGTAATTTTATAAATAGGTACATCAGCAAGACAGCTCATGTAACAATTGAGTCTTCATAATAAATGCTCATAGCAGCATTTGTCTGCTCAGGAAATCTCAAGCAACCTTAAAAAGTTTCTGTGTGTACTTCTGTGTCACCTGCTCTGAGACCATTCCGTGTTCTTTCCAGCATCAGGAATTAATGGTATAAGAGAGCAACACTCACAAGCACCTGAGAGGTTCTGGCTTGCCCAGGAGAGAATGATACGGAATAAGGAGACAACAAACTTCATATTCTCTTGAATTGGTGGAAAACGCACAAAATAAAAGAAACTCCCATATGAAGAATAGTTAAATAAGGTAGAACCTCTCTGACTACTAGGAGGGCTAAGGAGGAGTATGATAGAGATCAATAAAGTCATGAGTGGCATGAAGTGGATGGATAGTGAGTGAGCATCTTTAATGAAGCAATTTCAAAACAAAACGAAAACAGAAGAACATGCAGTTAAGATGTGGAACAAGGATACAAAAAGTTTGCAAGGAGTCAAGAAAGGATTTGACAGATTCATGGAGTAGAAATCCATTAAAGTTTGTCATTTATTTGTATATTTTTATTAACCTTAAAGAAAATCTGCAGAGAGAAGCCGTGTCTAGCTTGAAGTTTGGAGGCTGAGAGAAATATTGCTAGGGAGAAATACTACTCTTGTTTAGTTTTGTAGTCTTCCACAAAAAGTTTTTAGGTATTATTGGATACCCACTACCGTTAATCTCACATAGTGTGCTCTCTCCTCTATTCTTATTGTTTGCAGTCAAATATTAGATAGGGCTTATTTCACAATACTAGTCAACTGAATCATCTGCACGCTGTAACCTGTTTATCAAGTTTCTCATTATAACTAATGAAAGATGTGCACCAGAAAAAGATTTATTCTCCCTCTTTTAGGAAGAACTGAATCATCAAGTAGAGATGTCTGTATGTCTCTGCTAACTGTAGAGAGTCAAGGACAAATCCCTTAGATCAGTTGAACATATGAACATGATATCACCATCAGACATGCATGATATAAAATTTGGAGGTTTGTCTTTTGGTAGATTGAAGCCTCCATTTTATTTAATAGATAGTCCGTTGATTTTAATCTTTCTGCAACATTCAGTTTGCTTTAAAATTGTTAGTTGAGTACCTCACTTGTGGCACTAAGATCTAACCTATAAGGGCAACCAGTTTGGGATGTAGTAAACATGGTAAAGGCTAGGACCATCTTAGAAAGCCTCTGATTAGTTAGTTAAGGATCAGGAACATCGGCCTGTTTCTCTTGAAGAAATGAGATGGTTTGTCATTCCTGTAGGCCATTTATGTAGAATGGATTGATTGGGTAGTGATATAAAGAAAGGACATTAATTAAACCTAGCAAGGGACATCAAAGACAAGAAAGGCTTCTTCAAGTACATCAGCAGTAAAAGGGAGACTAGGGAAAATGTGGACCTGCTGCTGAATGAGGTGGGTGATGGAGGATGCAGAGGATTCACCAGGATCCTCCCCGGTGATGGACAATGCAGAGAAGGTGGAGTTATTGAATGCCTTTTTTGCTTCAGTCTTTACTGTTAAGGCCAGCCCTTAAGAACCCCAGACCCTGGAGGTAGGAGAGAGAGCCTGGAGTAAATAAGAGTCTCCCTTGATTGTGGAGAATCAGACTAGAGATCAGGCTAGGACGTTGGCTGTTGAGGAACCTGATGAAATTCAACAAGGGCAAGTGTAGGGTCACACATCTGGGGAGCAATAACTCCATGTACTGGTATGGGTTAGGGGCTGACCTGCTGCAAAGTAGCTCTGTAGAGAGAGACCTTCGAGTCCTGGTCGATAATGAGTTGACCATGAGGCAGCAGTGTACCCTTTTGGCCAAGAAAGCCAATGGTCTCCTGGGGTGCATTAAAGAGAGCATTGCCAGCACTTTGAGGGAGGCCATACTCCCCTTCTCCTCTGCCCTGGTAAGGCCACATCTGAAGTACTGTGTCCAGTTCTGGGCCTCCCAGTTCAAGAAGGACAGGGAATTACTGGAGGAAGTCACCAGCAGAGGGCTGTGAAGGTGATCACAGGAATGGAGCACCTTTCTTATGAGGAAAGGCTGAGAGACCTGGGTGTGTTTAGCCTGGAGAAGACTGAGAGGGGATCTTATCAATGCTTATACATATCTGAAGGGAAGATCTCAAGAGGATGGGGTCAAACTCTTCTCAGTGGTGCCTGGTGACAAGACAAGGAGCAAAGGGGACAAACTGGAACACAGGAAATTTCATCTGAACGTGAAGAAAAACTTTACTTTGAGGGTGGCAGGGCACTGGAACAGGCTGCCCAGAGAGGTTGTGGAGTCTCTGTCTCTGGAGAAATTCAAAACCTGCCTGGGCGTGTTCCTGTGCAACCTGCTCCAGGTGAAACTGCTTTGACAGGGAGGTTGGACTAGATGATCTCCAAAGGTCCCTTCCAACCCCTATAATTCTATGATTCTGTGACATCATTCTCTTCTCTAAATCTTCCAGACAGGATGCCCAGTTGCCAAACTAACCAAATGAGCCAAATACAGTCCTAATGTGCCAGCACATATCCAAAAAAGAGATCTGAAACAACATGGCATGCAGAAGATCAAATGTCTATTCCCTAACTTGGGCACCCAAAAACTTGTCATGTAAGTCCAGCCTAATTACCCTGACTCCCTTTCAAAGCACCAGAGGGAGATATGCATTTCTTAAAGTAAATCACCTCTCCTAGGTACCTGTCTTAACATGACTGACTTATGGAATTGCTTGTGTTTTCCTGTTGACATTAAGGAAAGTAAGGCAACCATCTTAAATTTTGACATGTTAGTGGTGGATGTCTAATTCGGGGCTGGAAGGAAAAATACTTCAAAAAACAGTGAGCTGGGGTGAGATAACCAGCTGCCAATTTCAATAACTTCACTCGATTTTAAGTCTCCAAAATGGTTCCCCATAGATAAACTGACTGTCTCACACTATGAAACTTCTCCTGTTCTTTTTTTTTTTTTTAGCTCCCTACAGACAGTTACTAAGCCTGTGGGTATTGCTATTTCTGATCCTTCCCTTACTGTTACCTTTTTGGCATGGACTCCCACTGCTTAAAGGAGAAGTGTCTTCTTCAATGAGGATACAATGGCATTTGATGAAACCTGTGAGAAAATTGCAGAAGGGAAAGAATCAGATTCCAACTGCCTAATTTTCACAAAATACAGGCAGACAGAATGCATTTGTATAAAATGTTACCCATAATTATTCCAGACCAGAAAAAGCAATAGTGGGAACAATACTTTTCTTATGGCAATTGAGACCATTTCTGGAAGATCAGAACAGGCCAAGAAAGAGGTTCTGTGGGACACCTATGGTTAGGCTGTCAATCACATTCATAGCCAAGGAGTATTTAAACTCTGGTGTGAGAATGCACAAAAGATAACGTGATTCAGTCTACTTTCAGGGTGACTGCGAGCTACAGTTTGCTTCTTACAATGAGAACTGTGATTGCAGTGTCAGAAGTCAACTCTAAATCAAAAAGTACAGCCTCAGTTAAACAGTCTCTTGTGCTTGAGGAACATGATGTGATCAGTAAATTCAAGTTGAACAGCCAAGGTGGAAGGCAAAGGTCTAAATCAGAACTGACACTCTTTTTTTTAGAATAATTACCTGGTACAGTATCGCAAATGAGTAAATGCATCCCATTACATCTTTAAATTACTAGTTGAGTTGAAATAATGCAGTATTTTATTTAATTTTATTAAGCTTTTGAGTTCCAGAGGTATAGCATTTAGCCACATGAAATCAGAAAGACAAGAGACTGTGAAATGTGCAATGTAACACTCATTATAACACCAAGCACGCGAAAAGATCATAATTGTGTCTTCAGATAATGAAGAAACCCTGCAGCCAAGAAGCTGAAATTTGTCAACATCTACCTAATACATACATTTGGAACATTACTGGGCTGGTGTCTACATCATGCAGAGTGTCCTGAGATAATTCTGGAGAAATAAAAAAATGAGCTACAAGAAGTTTTTAAGGACTGTGATAAATGCCATACACCAATGGACTCTCATCAAAAAAAAAAAAGGAAACTTGATTATCAGTATTGCTTAGCTTAGTAGAAAGAAAGGGAAGAAAACCCCAAATAAAAAAAAGACCTTTACCTCAGGAAGGAAAATATTAGTGAGAAACTAGAGCTGGAAAAATAAAACTAGAAGCATTCAAATTGCTGGCAGGATATATGTTTTTAACAGTGAAACAGGCTCCCAAAGGAGCCAACAGATTTTCTATCTTTGGCTACCCACAGATCAAGACTACAGGTGTTTCTGGCAAGTGGTGCAGGACAAGTGGGTTAAATCTCATGAGCTTTGTTTTCCAAGATGTTAGACTGATTGATCTGTTGGTCCCTTCTGGACATTAATTTGGTAATTATTAATCAAACAGAAATGACTAAAATCCCAGAGCCCTGTTCCAGCAATATGCAGAGCTCAATTAAAAATCTGCGCTGGATTATTTGGGATAATTCTTGTACTGTGACCAGTTTAACTCTGTAGGCCGAAAGCACTATGTGTTCATAGGTCACTCTTCTCTAAACACTGGAACAGCATTTCAAAGTGAAGTTTTATGTTGACCTTCTTATTAACCTTGTGACATTTTCTCTTATGGTTTTTTTTCCATTCCTTGTCATAAAGGGTTATTAAGAGTTGTTTGTAATTGGATTACAGATGAACTTTGTCTCCAATAGTCAGATTTTCTTTTTTATTTTTATTTTGGTAATGAATAATTTGTAAAAGAAGTGTTTCTTTACATTCAAACAAACAAACAAACAAACAAAAAGGTTGAGGAGGCTTCCCAAGAAAATCTTGTGCAGAACCTTGTGCAGTGGAATGTTTATTTGAAAATTTAGGACTATTTTTTAGACCTTCTCCATTAAAATCAGATATTTATTAGCACTGGGCAACAGATGGATGAATCCTTTCTGGTTGGACACATACCATTTTCTCCATCAGTAGCTTCACTTTTCTGTTATATAGTATCCCACAGAGGAAAAAATTTCCTGTGCAACCATTGCCAGAAAGTGAAGTTTGCTAAAGAAAAGCAAACTGCCAGTGTACATGTTTTTTTCTATCACCAGCTGCCCTCCTCTAGCAGGTAAAATTGACTTCCTCAGCAGCTGCATATCTATGCTATAACTCTGGGAATCATCTCCTGATACCTCCATGTGCTTTCTCCAGTGCAGCTTAATTACTTTTTAAAAAATACATGGGAAAGGAATTCACTAACTCTCCATTGTAAAATAGTTTTAGCTGCTATTTACTCAGAGTTGTAAAGAGAGGAGCTGCTGAGTAAGGCCGTCTAAAACACCAATCACCTCTTCAGCACAGCTTTCTATTCTCTTATGGCTGCATGTCACCCTCTTTCCACCCAAACCAAGGCCATCACTGTCTTTGCAGAGCACTGCTGAACTTCACAATCTTTCTTCTAACCTAGAGCCATCTCCTTATGATGTCTACTTGCCAGAATATTCCAGGTCCGGAGGGTGAGTGCAAAGTCCTTTCACTCTGGGAATTGCAACCCTGTTAACACAACATACTGTTAGAAATTTGGGACTACAGAATCCTAACTTACTAAAAGTGTTTGCAGAGGAGGGTATTTGATCTATGGTGCACAGTACAATGAGTGGCTAAAGGAAGAGAATGAAAACTGGGCAGTCAGCTCACTGAAATCTTCTTTTCCTTGGGACCGCTGTCTTTCCATTGAATGAGCTATGCTACCATTTATTTTATTTTTTAATATTTTTGTTTCAAATCAGAGCTTTCAGTCGTGAAATTTAGTAGATGCAATTGGGAAACTATGAAGATCTGCTTTGTTTTCCCTTTTTTACTAATTTCAGAATGTCTCTCAAGGCAGATGTCTTCAAAGATTTTATTTTTTTAACATATCATAAAAGTGGTTACATGGGAAAGCAGAGGATGTTCTATCTTAACAAGACTTTCTTTTAGTCCCTTCCTGATAATGGCTCCGAGAATGAAAGTAATTCAGGCTGACAGATCCTTGCTGTTTGTGTTACAGCATACAGAGAAATAGCATAAGACTCTTTAAATGTAAAATGATGAAAGCTGTGACTACTTCAGAAACATGCAGTGGAGGAACATGACTAGTACTTTGAGAAGAATATATTTCTTGAAATAATCTGACTCCAGAAAGTGGATAAAAGTTTGTGTCATTTCCGCCGCAGGATTTAATCGTATCATGTATAAGACTCTTGAAAGTTTTATTCCTGAAAAGTTCATCTGTGAGTAAAAGACTAGAGAGAGAAATTAAAAAAATACCCCCAAACCTCTGAGTGAAGGAGGTAGTATAGAATTTAAATAACATTACAGAGAGGATCTCATTTAGATGCGTTTCACAGAGATGTATTTATTTTTTGAATAACCCCAGTACTCAAAGCAGTTTAGCAACGGGCAGGAGGGAACTGCCTCAAGGATAAACAAAAGACATTGAAAATGGTTGTTTTACCCAATCAATGAAATTGGTAGACTGTAAAAATAATAAAACTAAGCAAAATTAAATATAAAGCAGAACGGTTATGAAATAAAATCTGGACATATCAAGCTACACACTGCAGTCTCTACTTTGAGGAAAAAAGCATGTGGCTGATTGAAATAATGGTTTCACTTGACTGAGAGGTTCCAGGTTGATTGCCAGATGTTGGTTTTTTTGTATTTCTTTTCTTTGCCAAAAGTGTCTCTAAGCCACTCCTCTTTGTGGTAGCGAGAGTGGTCCATATTCACATTTCGTCTTTCTTTCCCCACATCGAGAATACAGCAATACTTTGTGGTGGGCCCATACCTGGAAGCTGTGGGCTTGTACTCCTGACAAATGGGATGATGTCTGATGTGCACTGCATGATGGCTAATGGGCGACCAAAGAATTCCATAAGAACTCCAGAGAGGGAGGATGTAACTGAGCAGCTCCCACGAAGGCAGCTTCAGGGCTGATGCTGATATAGTGTTGGATGATATTCACTGTTGCTTACTTTATTTTCCACCTCATGAATGCTTTTTCTGCCATTGTCACCTGAGTGTCATCATAGTTTCCACCACTAATGTCATTCCAATTTCTACATCAAGTAGCTTATAGCATATATCAGAATCATGGATAAATTTGCTTACGAAGGTATGCCCAATTTGCTGTTTCTTCATAGCATGCTGAGCTCCATTGCCATAAGTTGTCAATAATATACTACTCTCTACCTATGGTAAAAACTTCAGTGGCGTCCTTGTCCCCACTGAGCGTTGACAAAGCATTTGGACAGTGCACAGAGATTGCGTGTAATAGTCACCACAAAACATAACGTGTCTCAATGAAGCTTATCAAGTTTACTTCAGTTCCGGCAAAGATAGAAAAAGATAGTTATCTAGAGATAAAATCTTTGGTAATAGTCTATACAATAGTTTTTTCATCCTAAAAGCATTATTTCATAGTTGTTTCTTTCCATTTTCAGGAAGCTGGCTACTGAGAAACAGCTACTTAAGAGACTAGTCTTTCATCTTGTGTAGATGGCTGTCAGACTTAAGCACTTATAAGTATGGGCTAAAATTCCATGTATAAGCTACACATACAAATTATGGTTAGGTTTATGTAGACAGAGGGATTTGCAACCATGAAATATTTTCACTTTGATCCTTTTTGTTGTTTACCACCTCTCCCAGAGATATGATTACACATCTCAATCACTGTCTGGGTCTGTAAAGATGATTGACACATGGAAGGATCTTCCATGAGGTTCTGCAATATTTAGGAAAATAATAAAGTTCCTGAAGCTGTTCCTATATATGATACTCTTCTCTGGAGCTTTTCTTGACCTGAAAAATGTCTTATCCTCTAGGTGACAGACGTTCTTGTGAGAAAAGCTACATCTCCTCAGGAAAAAGTGTTTTACTGTTGTGCCCATGCAAAGTGTTGAAGCAAAAGGTATTTTAACACAATAGCTGAACATAGGCAGCAATTAGTTTCGTTCCCTTCTTCAAGGGCTTATTATATAAATCCTGTGAGGTTTTTGCATTTACCTGTTTTGTTACAGACCATTTTACCACTTTTTTAAATGGCCTTCAAGGCATTTTTAGAAAGCTATTACTCAATGTCAGGCTTGCAAAGACACTACAGACGTTGAATATTCAGCACCCACAATGAAGATTGAAGCAAATAGAGCTGAACTGTTAGAAGATGCAAAGAGGAAGCATTAGCAATGGGAAAGCTGCCAAGCTTCTCAGAGGACCAGAGCTAATTCTTTCATCATTGTCACTGCTGATTCCCAAGTCAGATTGTGTTTATAATAAACAGTTGATTTATAAGAAAGCCAGAGGGTATTTTACTGTGCAGTCTCTGAACTTAAAACTGTAAGATACAACTAACAAACAGGATTGTGGCAATTATCATCCTGGAGTTATTACACCTTCATCTTCTTGCAAAACAGCTCTGTTTCAGTACCTCTTTTATTTTCTATCTCTAGCTAATGCTAATCCTTCTCTTTGAATTAGTAGGTGCAATGGAAAGATTATTTCTTTCTCAGATATTAATTCACTCTCAGTCTTCTTCATTCAATGCTGAATCGTCTTGGCATGCTATGAACCTCTGCACAACACACGAATGAGTTCAGATTTGCTCTTTGGAGAGATTCCTGAAGGTTCATTTCCCACTAAGAGGACTCTTTCAGTCTTCCTCTTAGTGAGGAGTTGAACTGAGGAGAGGCTGTTGTCCTCCTCTTGAGGCATTTTTCCTGCCACTTAAGTTCCAAAGTCCCATGTATTTTAGCAGTGCTTAAATGCCTTCCGGGCATTGTTCTTAATACAGCTGAGCTCCTATTTCCACTTCTATCAAATAGGAAAGCACAAACCATTCTTATCATGTAGAGTTTCTGTTTAGAACTTGAAAAATGTAAATTTTCAAATTCTTCGTGGAAGAAAGAAAAAAATAGAGAGAATTGTTTAACAAAAATTAAATGAAGACTCCAAATCCATACAGTCACAAGTGTCTTGTTTCCAGCTGTTACCAAGTCTTACAAAGCAGGCCTGGGCAACGGAGGTTTGGAAGAGACGATGTGAGGGGCCAGAGAAAGGGCTCCTGACTCTGCCTCAGGGTAGGTGGAATTACCAGCTCTCTTCTGTATAGCAGGGTCTGACTTCAGGCCATCAGTCTTGGGAAGTGATCTCCCAGTTAGACACCTCATAAGACTTGTCAGAAACTCAGCCTGTTCTGAGGTAGGAAACTGGCAGTTTTTCGGCATAGGTGTGGTGAAAATGTTTCACCTTTGATTAAGATTTCTTATCTCAAAGAATTTCTGACCAGTAATATTTGTGCCAATTATATAATAGGCATATCATATATCTTTTATAAAGTGTTGTGACTGTTAGGTAGAAGTTTCCAGGGAGCAGCCAAATATCTGAGTAGTTATTACGGGCATTTATTGCCAACCGCATCAATACATTAGAAAGCTTGAAAGAAACCTTAAACATCTTCTTTTCTAGAATGGGCCTCGTCACTTTCCTTTCCAGAAAACATGTTAAATGCAACATCCAAGTAAAGTTTCTGGGGATATGGACTTTAGCCAATGAAAAAAAAAGGGAATAAATCTGCAGAACTGACCCATTGGCAGAAGTGGTTGCGCACTAAAACTGAGAGGCATTTAGCTACATGATATATTTTGGTTTTGTTTTCTTGTGATTCAGGAGTCATTACTTTCATTAAGTCCAAATATTTCACTGAGAGCCAAATGGTAGTTACTGGGACTTCTCCTTAGATTTCAACACTAGCCAAGCCAAACTCATAGTAGGAAGAAGGAGCTCATACTCCCTCCCTTCTTCCCTCCTTACTTTCTTCCCCCCCTTACTTTCTTCCCCCACTCAGCCTGGTAACAGTGTTTTTAATAAGCTACATTTCAATAAACAGACTCCTGCACATCCCATATTCACCTAAATCCCAATCACTAGAAAACCTCTATTATTTGTTGTAAAAGAATAGAGTTCCTTACTTATGCAAGACACTCTGGACTGAGGTGTGTAAATATTTCTAAGTAACATTGCAGGACGTTTATTTACATAAAAAAGGAATTTGGCTTCACTGAGATACTGGCCTTGCTACTGTTAGTTTCCACACTTTCTCTGCAGCAAAGCTGCCACTACACTGAGGTAAGGGAGATGTGAACCAATTCAATTTGTGATTCTGAATGCAAACTTCCAAACAAGCTCTAATGCAATCCAATTAGGTCAGGTGAGAAACCAGAGCAAGAATCTTGATTAACATTTACATGCATTAACATTTACAGTAGACCAGACAAAGTAATAAGCTGTTCCCAAAATAAGCAAATGATGTGCATGGCACATGTAAAACAGTGTAACTGATTAAAATCTTGCAGCTTCATTGCTAGTGTCTACATGTTAAAAGTCAGCTCCCAAACTCTCCTTCTCCTTTCTCATTTATACCGTGGTATTGCATGTGGTCCTGGCTTGCTACAAAGAGAACTGTGATAATGCTTTAGCTACATCGTCGCTGATTTCAATGGAGCTGGACTGCTTTACAAAAAGCTGAAATATAAAGTGTTTGTATGTGATTTCTATTATTATTGTGCATACTATGGGCCATAAGACTGGTCTAAGCAGATTGTCTTGTCCAGTCCTCTTGCTCAAAGCAGCGTCAGTTAGGGCAGGTTGCCTAGAGCTATGTCCAGTTGAAATTTGAATATTTCTGTGGATGGAGAATCCACAACCTCTCTGGATGAACCTGTTGCAGAGTTCAATCACTCTTACAGTAGGAAAGCTTTTTCTTCTATTCAAATGGAACTTTTGTATTTTAATTTGTGCCCATTGCTTCTTGTCTGCTTAATGGTAACCACTGAGAAAAGTCTGACTCCCCCCATCAGGTACTTATACATGCTATACAAGTAGACAAGATCTGCCTCTCCACAAGCCTTCTCTTTTTGAGGCTGAACAACCCTGGCTGTCTTAGCATCTCTTCATATGACAGATGCTCCAAGCCTGTAATCACCTTCACAGCCCTTCACTGGATTTGCTCCGGTATGTCCATGTCACTTTTATGCTGGAGAGCCCTGAACTAGACACAGAGATTTGGTTTCACCAGTATTGAGTAGTGAGGATCCTCTATGGTGATACTCTGAACTGGATCATTTTAAGAGTCGGATATGGCAATCATACCTTCACATATGCCTAAAACTAACCCTTGATGAGGCCATTACCCAACAGGACAGAAAGTTTTTACTCCGCAGTTGATCTTGTACAGGTGCTTAGATCTGCCAAATTATGTTGGACTGGGCTCACTTTTAAGTGAATTATTATTCTTAATCTAGGCATTTGAATCCCACTAGTTTTCACAGACATTTCTTTCCAACATATCTGTTTCTATGCAATTTTATGGATTCAATGACAAACCCAAATATTAGGATCAGGTAAGAATCCAAAAACTGAACAATACTTCCCAAGCAGCAAGTGGTCTTTTATAAAGAACCTCTTTTTAAGGATGTGGTCAAGCAAGGCCAGTCAGAAAGTAAACAACTTCCAAAAAAGAGTACCCCTGTGGTCAGAGAAAACAGTTGAATGACCATTCATTGTTAGTTTTCCTTGGGAGCTATATGTAATGTTGACTCACATCTGTGGAGTGCTGGCCCAAAACTGCAGTCCTACCCAACCAAAGAACTTTTGCTAGAACCCTAGAGCCTGTCTTCTGACCTAAAATGCAGTTTGCAGCTCACAAAATATGCTTGCATGTTGTTTCTTCTCATAGAGATGCTAGAGAAATATCCAGTATTTCATCTTTGATGACACTTTCTAATCTCAAAGCCAGGTCTACTGGGAAGGACCCTGGGTGCCTGTAAGTCACCTTGGTTCATACAGATGCTGGAAAAGATGTTTTATTTGCAATCGGGACTGAAACCATCCTTGCCATTCTCAAATTGATGAATCATATTCAGACTCTGAGTATCTGCAATTTCCCTGTCACTCTCATTATCAGATGCCTGTTTATATTTAACAGTGTGAAAGATTGTCATTTCAGTGAAATGAGCAGTGAAAAGCACTGTAAAGGGACTTAGAAAATTCAGTTGGGTTGAAATGGCTAGGGCACTGTTTTCTATTCAGTTATAGCCTCCCTTTTTCTTTTATTTCTGGGAAAGAGTCTTGTAAAATAGCTTATATTTACTCTTGAAGGTAATTGAATACACTGGTCAAATAGCTTGACCAGGACTGTTCTGTGTAAAATGAATTTATTAACTGATAAATTGACTGTCTAATCATTTTTTTAAGAGGTTTCATCACATGTTGTTCTGGCCAGGTTGCAATCTCCCTTCCAAATGCTATGCTTTTTCTATGCCAGAGTCATTTCTAATAGTTACAAAATCACAACTTCCTACTATTAGTTGTGAAAATGTTTTCTGAACAACTGAAAAAAAATGAAACCATAACTCCCAGCTGTTTCTTTTAAATTTTTTTCTCTGCATCCTTTCTCACTCAAACTGAATAAAGCAACTGAAGTTCAGAATCTCTGTGCACTCTGGAGGACACACATACTTCAAATATTGAGTTTTATCATGAGGTATTGGCAAGAAGAGAACTTAAGCATTAATCTTACTGGTTTCACTTACTGTGTGTGCAGTTGGGACCTTTCACCAGGTCCTGTCCATTGGTTTATTTAGCAAACCAACTTTTAAAGATGCTGTAGAAACAGCTATGAACACTAAAAAATTTCACCACCAAAGCATTGGCATGGTTTTGCAAACCTCTTTTGCATCGTTATAGATTGCACTTCTGATCATCCATTTCTCTTGTATCCCAATTTGCCTATTTCCAGTTGTGGGTTGTTGCTTCTGTCTGTCACAGGTTGCCCTGTTGTGGAGGGAGGAATTGATTCAACCAGGTTGCTGGGCAGTGAGGATCTTGGAAAAATGACTGTTCTATATTTATATCTTAAAAAAAAACATATCATGTGCCTAGTTGTTCTGGTGCCTCATCCTCTGTTGTATATACTCACATCTGAGTATACATACATTATGAGCCTGCATACATTTTTGCATTAAAATAAACTGTAGACACTAGTGGATATCACCCCTTCTTTTTTTTCTGTGGTTGCTGTGTTTGAGTATACTATGCTCATATGTCATAACAATACCACTTTTGTCTCTTTTCTACTCAGAATATAATATCTTGGAAGCTGGATGCTTATTCCACATCTCTATACATCAGGTCTCAGGCTGTGACCCCAAAACATACTGTAATGTTAATGTATTCAGCAGAATACTCAAGTTAGTGGGTGAAGGGGTGTCAGGAAATAAGTAGCAGAAAGGAAACATCTTACTATTATTTCTTTGTTTAAGGAATCCTGCAAACTTGTTTTTGTTGCTATCAGCACTGGTAACAAGGACTCCTGAGGTGTCCCAAGGGAAAAGCCTCTGAGGACAAGTATTTTCTGCAAGACCTACAAAGAAGACTTAAACTCAGCACTACCCATCAGGCCTTCGGTTATCTGATAGATTCAACAAATTTAAGTGCCTGAGGTTCCTACACAGTACTGGGGGAGAAGGAAGTGGTTGTCAAACTGCTACAAAAGGGTTGAAAGAGAAAGTCAGTAAAATTTCCCAGGCTGTCATCTTGCCAGATTTTGTTGCAGAGGCAACACTTCAAATCTAAAAGCTGAAGCAAAGCTAGGTTCATTTTTAACTTCTGTAGACAAAAAAAAAAAAAAAAGGATGTGAACTTGTGCTGATGCCTCCTACCTGCTGGGTCTGTGCCTGAGCCTGTGAGCTGTGTGTTACCATGAAAAAGAGATCTCTTGGTCTTTCCTCTTGTAGCTAGAACTCATTAAATGTTAGTTGGTAAAAGGAATTGTGCTGGAGTGTCCTGTTGCCTAGAAGAAACATCTGCAGCTGAGTTTGCAGAGCAAATCTCAGTCTTGATTTAGCCTAGTAAATACTTAATGTTATTAAGGATATATGAGAGGCCTCAAAGTGTATTCCTGTTTCAAGCCCAACTGAGATGCCTGCGCTGATGTTAAATGTAATGCTTAATTCAATTGAAGGGAAAAATGCACAGCTCCCTCAGAATACTGACCTGTGAGGCTGGACTGGACTATGCAGGTGATGTAGGCTGGGGCAGTGCAAAGGTATATCTGTGGTACAGCCCCATGTCCACACAGGGTCAATTGTCTGAACTGTGTGGCAGTGCTGGCAAAAGAAAACTGTTTCTTTGCACATCCTCGCACTATGCCATGTGAAATCATGAGCGTGAAAGTCTCCATCACAGTTCCAGTTGCTTGGAAATGTCTGAAGAGAGTTGGATGGCCATGACAGAGCCTATTCTCAGCAAAGCCAGCCCTGCTTCTGTCATCCTCTGTGCACCAAACCATATGATGGGCAATATTTGTGAAGATTGGGATGCTGGCAACTAAGTGGCAGTGTGATCACCATGCCCTGATCCTTTCCTCCTTCCTCATTGGCATTTTGTTGTGATCATCAGCACATTTCTTTTCTGAAGCAACAAAAGAGTCTCTTTACAAAGGCCTGCAGTGACAGAACGAGGGGCAATGGCTTTAAGCTGGAGAAAAGCAGATTTAGATTGGATATTAGGAATAAGTTCTTTACAAGGAGGGTGGTGGAGCACTGGAACAGGTTGCCCAGGGAGG
>JAOQGH010000032.1:43161531-43222791 GCA_025769975.1 Gallinago jamesoni
AAACATGAGGAGGAACTTCTTTACTTTGAGGGTGGCAGAGCACTGGAACAGGCTGCCCAGAGAGGTGGTGGAGTCTGCTTCTCTGGAGACATCCAAAACCCACCTGGACAAGTTCCTGTGCAATGTGCTCTAGGTAGACCCGCTCTGGTTGGGGGGTTGGACTAGATGTCCAGAGGTCACTTCCACTATGTTCCTCACTTCATTCAGGAACCATCAAGACCTGCTTCAAGGTCTGTTGAAAACAATGGAAAAAGAAAAATAATTTACTTCAGGATCTTAATCATTGCTGTTTGGATCAAAACAGTCAGCTGTATCAGTCCTTAAGATTGGAGACAATTGCAGTAAATTGGTAACACATGGTGTTCGTTCAAAAGTGGGCAGAGAAATGCCTAAACGTCTGGAACCAGTTTGTCACTGAGCAATCACAGATGAACCAGCTCAAAACAGGCTTTTAGAATTTTGAAATGTTTTTCTTCTATTTAAGGCTTTGTCTTGCTCATGCTGAATTTCAGCTAGAGAAATGAAAAAGAGGGATTTGTGTGTGGGGCTGATTTGAAGGATGTGCTGAAAGACCACATTGGCTTAATTCTGGAACACAAAATAGGACCCAGATGAATCTGTAAAACTTCAGTCTTAGGGGTGAAATTAAATGTGATAAAATGTGTACAGCTCTCAGCCCTCATTACTTCCTCCATATCTTTTCCTTAGATGTCCTTGGTACCTACTTGAAATTGCTGCTAGTCTCTGTCTTCAGATTCATTTGGGTAACAAAAGGCTGAGAATAGAAATAGGAGAGCTTTAGGACTGAGAAAATATGTGAGCAGGTAAAGACAATGAACTGATTCTTCTACTAAATAGTGTTTCAGCCTTCTGTTATTGCTAAGACAATGGAGGTGGAAGTAGTGTACTGAAAACAAGAATTATTTCCTGAAAAAACACTAGGGTTTAACAAAAACTGAGTAATATGGTTTATATGGAGACCTGGAAGTTGTAAGAATTTAATGAGGAAAGTATCACCAAAACCCATAAAAATTAAAAAGAAATCCTTGTTAATAAAATTATCAATATTTCAGGAAACACAGCTCCATAGTTACCAAGATGATTTACAAAGATGATATAATCACTAGTAGCTTAGTGTAGGAAAAGTTAGGAAACTACCACATTAATAACAACAGTCACATTTAAATGAAATATTGTTTGTCTATTAAAGAACCTTTTGCAGTTCCATGGTTATCTTTTTCTTGCATAACCCCCATGGGAAGAGACTAGCATCTTAGATAATTAGATAATAACTAGCACTTGGGTGTAGAAGGTATTTCATGACATTTTATGAGGCATGTCTCAGATTTCCACACCAGTTTAATACACAAGTACTTTAAACTAAACTGCAATAAAAAGCAATGTGCATGTTGTGTCTATGACTGGCAATTAAACTTGAGGTCCAGCTCACCTGACAGATTTTTCCAGGTGGGGAATGAAAAAGAATAACAGCATATAAAAGCTTGGCTGCAAGATTTACTTTTTGCCATAAAGACAGTGCCTCTCCCCATTTCAATATGACAGGTTTTTCTTTTTTTTAACTAAAATTTGAGAACCACTAGAGTCTAGTCTACTAGAAATCAGCTCTTATGGCTGAATTCAAGCTTGAGTTTAAAACTCCAGAACAGATTTTGACTGAAGAAAGATTAAATTTCTATGCCCAGGCCATAGACGATGGGGTGTTGTCATATTTTTGATCAACAGAGTTATTTCTTACCCCAAATTATCACTTCAGCTTACGTAATAGTCTTTAACTACTGCAGGAGCAATTCTGACAAATATCTACACTGATGGTGATGCCTCCATATGTACACACCACCTGAAAACACTCCTTTTTACCCAGCAGGCAAGCAGCATTTTAGTTGCCTTTTCTAACAGCCTCTTTATGTCAAAATTTTCAGAAGTGTCACATTTTCTGTTTATTGGTCTAAAAAGAGAAAATAAAAGTAGTTTTGTGGAACTCAGTGAAAAAAGAAATCAATGTGTTGTTGATTGTGAACTTCCCCTCCATATAATTGAAGAAATAAGTCTATAAATCTCTATATTGGTTATAGCTTTCAACTAGGGAGGGAAAAAAGTCAAGAGTACCAGTATAGTAACTGTATCAGCGCCTCACACGATGGATAGGACTTACTTAACTCTAACGTTTCTAATATACTAGATTGAGGTGTTCTTTGCAGGCCAACTGACTTCCTAATATTTCTTTAGGTCGAGTAATGTGGCAGGTTATTATATTTATAGAGGTAGTTGTTGCAGGAACTGCTAATGAAGGGGGACTCTCTTCTTCCCTTGGTAATTCTCACTGAAGGCAGTTGAATTAGGAGCATGCATCAGACCTATAGCATTAAAAGTTCCCAATTTTCAGTTAATTAGAATTTTATATAGACTATCCTTAAGTCAAAGGCTACATAAGACTGATCTTTTCAGTCAAGGCTGCAGAAAATCTACAATCCATTTCTGAGTGTCTCCGATGATGAGTATTTCTGAAAGTGAGCACTGTATAAAATCTCAATATTCCATTTCATATGGTAATCTTGACTGATTAGAAATTATTATACATGGTTGGGTGTAACAACTATTTGAGGGGGATTTTGAAGATCAGCTCTGTTAAAGAGTAGTGACAAAGCAGAAACATTCAAGATGGAAGAGCCCTCTTAAATCATGGTTTTCCATTTGCCCACAGTAAGAGACACTGGCAGTACAACATCAAAAAATGCAAAAGCCCAGAAAAAGTACACAAATCTCTCAACTAGCACTGACATGCTCACTAACAGCGGAGAAGTCTACCATGTTCAAGGTAGAGAGTCTCTAAATAATATTTTCTCAGACACAATAAACAGTTTCTGCAATATCTTGAGATCTGACTTGCTCAGGAGATGCCTTAAAGAGCAGCTAAAAACACAAAAAGTGAAAGATTTCTGCTTGAACCTGAACACAATGAAGCAAATATTCTAAACTAGAAAGAAACCAAAGAGATGTGATGTTAAAACTCTGGCTAGGGGATCCTACCTAAGAGTAAAGGTTTGGCTCTTGGTTTGATGGTGGCTGTCGATGTCTTTCTTTCACAGATTGCTTCATCTTCCCATGAGATTTCCATCAACCAAAAGGACCAGATGACATGGTTTTGTTTTTTTATCCTGTTTCTTATAACAGGACTTTGCATTTGTTTTACAGCTGGTGACATTTTTAGGGGCATTTTAGAAATGCGAATCTATCCATTTTGGGCAGATTTTTTTCCATGCTTTTTTTCCATGTGGCAAATGGAAATCACATGCCACAAACCTTGGGAAGGAATGAGATCAATATTTCAAAATTTTAACTGAATTGTCTTCTGTGGGAAAAAGAAAAAAAGCAAGAAGGATTATTTCTTTCTTTAATGTTGCAAAACCCCAAAACTTATATTTATAGAAAATATTTTAAAATATAATAGCTATTGTCATGAAAAAAAGGAGTGGTTTATTTCTGCCATCACATGTTAACTCTTTCTCTGTGATCTGTCTCCTCATGGGTTGAATTACCTATTTCTTTTTTTTCCCACCCACATATATTTCCTCCTGCAGTCTTTTGGGGCCTCCTGACATTAGAAAGGCTTCAAAGAGGCCACCGCCTCTTAGCAGTTTGTCTGCTTCCCGTAGTATTTAAACAATAAGGAAGATAGTGGATGTAAGAAGCCACAGCTGAGTTTATTTTGTCTTAATGATGCAGCCTGAAGCCTCAGCCCCTTGGAGCATGTACCCCTGAGGCTGATGGTAAACGCTATTCAGAAGCCTATTGTTTGCTGAATGTATCCATGAAAAGATTATTGCGCTTGGCCAAGTTGCTTCACTTTCTCTTTGCTGAATGTACAAGTCCAGGAATCATCTGCTCCAGTCATTGACTTTGGATTCAGCAGAAAGGCATTTTGTATTTAGTTAAGTAAACATTTGTGTAATTGCAGGATTAGTTCTGGAGGGGAATGTTACTCAGATGGATGAGCGACACTCTGGAGAAGTGGCATTTGGTACTAAACATGTTTCCATTGCTGATATTTTATTTTAATTTTTTTTTCAGTAGTTATTACTTATTTTCCCAGTCTTATTCCATCGTCTGCTGGAAAACGCATGCCATCCAAAGTGAGATCTGAGCCCTTAAGCTCTGTAACCTAATGCAACTCACTCTTAGGTCATACTGTGCTGAGAACAGAAATCAATACCTTATCCACTTGACCTGAAGTAGAACACAGACAAATTTCTCTTTCCTTATTTCCTGTCCATTGTTCTTTATAGAGCTCCTTATTGATCTGAATTCTCAGTGTCAGTCCACTTCTTTTAAATGTCTTGTTGAGAAGCTGTGTTTTCCAAAAAATCCTTTCTGTGATAACCTACCATAATGTTAAAAGCAACGTATGTGGTGGAAAAAACTATCTTGAAATCAGGTTGTAAGGCTGGGTTTAGGATCTTTGGATTGAACTGAAACCATTACCATAGAGTACATCTGGATTCATATATACTACGCAATAACAGATGTGAAGATAGTGAGAGTGTGGCCATGCCAATGAGGCAGTATGCTTCATTCTGCTTTGATTACTTCCTCAAATTCCAGTGATGGTCCGTCAGCAAAGGTGAGCTGGAAGAGGACCCCAGAGGCATGCCACTACAGAGATTGATTCACTTGAAAGCTGGAAATCGGGGCATGCAAAGGGTTGGTGTACTGTCACAGATAAAGCTGGAGGTGTATGAGTGAGGGTTGAATGATGCTTATATGGGTCAATTGTCCCACCTCCTGCTCCTCTTTTTAATGCTAAGCAAACCATATTCTCTCTGCCTCTCCTTGTACTTCCTGTTCTCCATCACCTTCACCTCATCCTCTTGGCCTCCACTGATCTTGCTCTGGTATGACAGTATCTTATTTGCCCTGGAGAGCCCCAAAGTGGGCACAGCACTCCAGATGCAGACTCACAAGCACCAAATAGAGGGAAATCAGCACAGAAAACACTAGCTTAAAATTATATGGGAACAAGACAAGAAAGAGTTTGCTTTGTTAACATTCATTATACCATCTATCTAAACCAGTTCCTTAGCTGATTAATGTCATCAGGAGTATTAATAAATTTAAAACTATTATGGCCAATACTGTTCAGCTCTTGTTTAACAAATAAATGAGAAACAGCAGCTTGTAATGGCAATCCATCACCCAAAGTACACAGTTGCTGTGAAGAACAGCATTTAAACAAGCACATCTTCCACTAAAGTAAACAAATACTCCAGCCCAAAGTCTGCATGATCTGGAACAAAGGCACTCCCTGAAAGCGGACTTGCATACCTGGCCTTGATAATGGAGGGACACAGATAACACAGATGACAGATGCAAAGTGTCTGAGCAGATTTCTGATCCAAAAATTGTCACAAAAAGCTGACAAAATGCCCAAGTGCCTTTCTCCAACACACACCAGTAACACAGTTTTTGAAGTGGATAATGTCTTTTTTCAGGATGTATATGGAATACAGTAATCATTTGTGCAAGCCAAAAGTGGGTACCAGTGGGGTATGGATTAATACAGAGCTATCTTTAAGGATTCACACGAATTTTGTGCTCTGCTTTGGGCCTATGCTCATAAGCCCTAAATCACCCTTTATTTATTCATGATCCAGTCAAACCAAGTAACATCGGGAATCTGTGGTCACCCACTCATGCAAAGTCATAGCACAATAATTTTTTTATTATTATCTTTTTATTTTTAAGGGACTTACAACTGTGCTTGGTATAATCAGGTAGGAAAGTGCAGGATGTGGTTTGAATGTTCCACAATGACCATGATAATATTTTGCTTTTCTGTACGGTTATCCCCAAATCCTTTAAAATGATTGATAAATGTATTTTCAAATGGGTAAATCAGAAATATTATTATTTCAATTTTATACAAAGGCATTAAATATCACCAAGGTTTAGGGACAATCTGAAAATAAATGCCCTCACACCAGGATTAGGAGTTTTATACCAGCATAATTTTAAGTTCTGGATACTTTTATGTACAAAATGACATGATGGTTTCTTTTGATCACAAAATCAATTAAATGAAATGCTTGTGGGTAAATATTGAGGATTTTTATTGGCTTCTCAGTCATTTTAAGATTGACACAATTTTTTTCTTTCCTTATTCAGTACATAAAATGCTTGTGAATTATTCAGTGGAATTTTTTGGTTTTGATTAACCATTCTTGGGACTGTGTTTTCAAGATTGCAGCTAATGGTTTCAAAGCAAAATGCCTGAAACTGGTCAATGAAGTCTGTATTGAAGCAGATAGAATTAAACTTCAAAAATACTGGCTTTAGGTACCATATAATGCAGCTTCCCGGTTTCTGATTTATAGACATCCTTCCAACTCAGATTCTCTTTGGTTATCAAGGACTAAAAGTAAAAGCTCTCCTGAAGATATCTTTCAACTGGAAAATACCTTTCAACTTTCCAATATTATTTTTTTCCCTTTGAATGCTGTAGAAACTCCAAACCCTTTGTAAGCATTAAACTGAAAACAATTGTAATGATCCACATGAGATGAAGTGTGCACTGATTTTTTAATAAATCACTGATTTATGAACTCAAGAGATATAACAATGTTCATCTGTTATGTTCTTCTTTCTTATTTTTCTTTCTTTGGTTGAAGCTTCTTCCAAAAGAGAGCATGGACATTTGTGCAGTGGACTGAGTTCTGAAAAGCAAGTGGAAAAAAGTCACAAAAACATGAATTCAGTGAACTGAGAACGTGAATTCAGTCTTATTGCTGCTTTCATATTTAGGTGAATTGCACTGAATGTTTATCGTCTGCGTGCCGCCATAATACACAATTCAATAAAAAAACCCCAACCCACTCTATTTTGGTATTTAAACTACCTTCTTAGTGCTACAGTGGTGGTAGTTAAAGTAATTACTGTTGAATACAGCCAAGAGTCAATGGCTTGTATTGTGAAATCAAAATCTCCGATCCAGAGGATCCACATCAGTTGATTCGCCAATAGTCCATTGATTTCTCATTGAGTTTTACATGTTGGAAGTAGATACAGCCATGGAGAATGGCAGTGTTGATATTCATCCTGCCACTGCAGAACTTCCCTTGGGAAATCCCAGTCTGAGACTGATGTAGATGATCTGGGATTCGGGATATGTTATTTAATCTGCCTCATATACTCAGGCGGAAATGGACAGGCTGCAGCTAAACAAGTAATTTGCATCTGTCCAGGACTATACTGGCTAAATGAGAAAGACTTGTGTTGGGCCCTATTGATTGCAAGATGGTCCAAATAGCAAACCCTTAAGTCCATGCTCAGCCTCGCTAGAATCAGAGATTTTATTTGCGTGAATTACACTGCACTGCAGGTCACAGCACAAATTTAATTAAATCCTGATAAAATCAATTTGCAGTTCTTCTACCGCTTAAGTCAAGAATAGAAAACTACTGAGCCAGGCACCCATCTGGAGAAAGTTCTCAAGTAGAAAATTACAAATGCATTTTTAGATGTTCATCTTATTTCATATGCAGGAGAGGCTAATGGGCTGGATCCCCCGCTGCACAGGACAGGTGAGTTCAGCTAAATGTGGTGGGATTGTGTTCTCTTATGACAGCTGAGGTCGACCCTTTAGGCAATCAGCATTGGCTACAGATTTTAACCACAGCACTGGACCTCAGGCTTGTCTGTTATATAAAAGTTCCATACAATTTGTCATGACTCAATGTTGTTTCTCTCTCCAATGGCAACATGATGTCTTTTGGGGCATACAAGAATTACTTCAGTGACATAAGGGACCCACCACTAACACCACAGAAAATCTTGTGACCACCACTGGGATTTCAAAGGACAATATTAGAGGTCTGATGATTTCAAGGGAAATCAGTCAACAGAAATCAGACAACAAAAATTTCAAAGTCTGCCTCTAAGGCTCTCAACACAGCTGGGACATAGCTGAGGCAGATGTTAGTAAAAAGCGAGTTCTCCCTGGTTTCTACAGCAGTGGGAGACCTGGGTATCATGCCAACTAGCTAGATGACTTTAAACATTTGAACTCTTGGTCTTGGTCCAATCTGGTTTCAGTAGGGGGCTAAGTGAATATCATGAAGGAAAAAGTGTGGGTTTTGTCAGCTTCAATGACACTTCACTTGACTTGTCGTTTTGTGATGGCTGAGCATCCTAGGGAACATCCTTGCAAACTAGTCCATGACTGGAAGGGGGCAGCTCTCACCTTCAGAAAGACAGTGAATTTCTACACATACATGATCTTTCCCTTCTGTAAAAACTTGTCTGTGATTATTTTTCTTTTTATTCATTAGCACGCTCTTTGGTTTGTTCTGGTCCCCACAGAGACAGAGCACCATCCTTTCTTTGCAGAATGAGACTATTTTGCATGTGCTTTCTGAATCTGGATTCACGGTGCCTCACCTTCTACCTGGAATGCTGATGAACAACTAAGCAGTGCCTCTGACACAGCTGCCCTCTAAATAACAGACACAAATCAATATACATCAGAGCTGAGCCTAAGATGTTTTCATGACAGCTGAGGGTTTCTGGACATGCTTATTGCACCCTCTTGTGTTTGTTCACTATAAATGCATGACTTATTCAACTAGGTCCACATTTTGATGATGTCCATTTGTATCTTATGTCAACCTTCCACCAGGGCCTGACTGGTAGAGCACAAAGGACTTGAGAAGAAGATAAACTATTTTTGTGGATGGAGATTCTCAGGAATTTTTTAGCAGATAGGGTTCTGATCCATAAGTGGAGCAAATCAGCATTTTTATATATTTTTATTATTATTATTTTTGGTAGCATCCATTCAGATTACCCATCAGGTCCTTGATATAATTGATTCAAGTCACAAAAACTATACATGACCTAGGAAGGAACTTTCATTAGACTATGCAAGCAAGCAATAAAAATACATCAGTCTGTAACTTATGCACAAGGAGTTAAATTCACAACCACTTGGCCTGCACTTGACTGAAAGACTTTTCAAGATGTGATGGATGGCGTGTGGGATATAAAGAGCTTTTCCGGTTCTCTTCACTTCTGTGGTGGGCAGGTTGCCCAAGTCCCTCTCAACCTTTGGTTTGCACTTCTCCTGGGCGAGGAAGAGATCCTTCAAATAATTATCAATTCCAATACTGCCAGGATAATTTCTTCTTATTGATTTTTCCTTCTAGCTCAAGGTTCTTGCAGTTTGAGGCTTTCTAGGGCCATCCAACAGACTGACAGCTTTGAAAGTCCAAAGCCAAACATACCCTTTTCTTCTCTGTCATATTAAATGCAATTTTAAGCTTAGCTTTGAAGGCTTTACAAATTATTGTAGATGTTTTTCCTGCATTGCCTGTAATGAAAGCTCCAGTCCTATAAATTTACCAGGAAGATGACCAGTCTGTGTTTGCTTTGCTGTGGATGTGGATGGCAGATGGTAAAATTACAGGGGGAGCAGAGGACAAGAAAAGGTCTCACACATATTTTAAAGGCAGATTGTTGAAATCCACAGTTTCACTGCACTGTTATAATGGGGATGTTATAATGATGAAGCCTCTGAGTTCCTGTTATAAATCAGTAATATTAGGACCCCATTAGAACTGGCTCCATTTTGAAATCTTCTGGTGGAGAAAGCAGTTGAATATGTTGGGAAAACAATGAAAAAAATTGTCCATATTTTCAATCTGCGTTGATTAAACAGCTTTTGTGACATTTCCACCTCCTCAGCCCTATCCCCTTGCTCGAAGTTCTCTGGAGATGTCAGGATGGAGCTATGCATCTGAATGAAAATGGAGGTTCAGCAGGAAGGAGCCTTGCGTATTTCACTTATAACAAACTAAGAAAACTGCATCAAGATCAAAAAGCAAATCTCAGGATAGAAATATTGTTTTGGGCTTTGTTATTTAACCTTGTCAGCTAAACAAGGTATTTTCACCTGGGTGAGAGTCCAGTGCAAAACTGTGAATTATTTACACATACATATATATAAGTAAAAAGTAAGGTGGTTAAATTCAGATAAAATAAATGTCATGTGGCATAGCTGTTGCCACTGTCGCTGTGGTAACCAAACATGACAATGTGTCAGACAAGTTAATTTTAGATAAAATAAACTTTTTCTTAAAACTGTTGGAGAAACAGATGGATTTTGTCTTAAAATGGCCCCTGAAACATTAGCTCTTTGGAACTATGTACAGGCAGACCAAATAAACACACAGTCACCTCACAATATCTTACTGAAATGAATGGTCTTTCTAGATTTTGAGACTATCTTTATTACCCATGCTTCAGTTGCTAAAGTATTTTCCTGTACCTTCCCAGACTTATGTGTAGGCTAGTTGAGAAAATTATTTGATTACTTTTTGCTGCATTTGTACCAGGTTGCTTGGCCTCCATCCTCAGCACACTCTCTAGAGCTTCAGAGCTCTCTGTTTTTTCCACGCTTTTCTTTTTCTCTGTGAAGTGCTGATTTAACTATATACTGAGTTTCCTCCTTAGTGCCGTTAGTTTAATGTCCTCCAGGCTGTTTCTGCCAGACTAACCTTAATTTTCAATGAAAAGGTAGTACAGAGAATGCAAGATAACTCTATTTGAGATCTGAGTATGGGGCCTAAAAATGAATTAATCACTGGGCTAGATGGTGATGGTTGCTAAGGCACTGGTGGTCATGACCTGATTATACACAGGATAAATAGAGGACGGTCCTAAGACGTAATATTTTCACTTAGTGCTTCAAAAGGGCCATTTCCCTATGCTGAGGAAAATTATGAGCCAAAGAAGGTGGGATAGAAAAATCAGATTTTCTTTTAGCATACCGATGTAAAGTCAAAAAAACAGGTCAAGATCAAATATGAAGAAACTGGTTACCCAGAAGAACACTCTCAACTCAATAAGAAAAACAAAAGCAGAAACTGAAAAAATCCAAACCAACAAAAATGAGCAAAACTTCAACTATAAGAAATGAAAAAAAAAAAGTGGTTGCTATCATCAAGAAATTACAAGATGAGGATAATTAGTAAGAGAAGATGACATGAAGGGAAAAGCCATTGCAAACAATATTTAAATATATTAAGAGCAAAGAATTCTTATCACTAGTATAAGCCTTTGCTAGAGACAGGGGTAACCATTATGAATAATATCACAGAATATCAAGAAATGTTCCCTAATCACCTCCATCCTGAAAAAAGACAAGATGTTATTATGAATTTTCAGTGATGGCAGCTCTGTAAGTGTTTAAGTAAATCAAAAAATAAATAGCCAAACCTACTCAAACCACACCTTTCCATAATTCGCCAGTTTAAACAACTTTCAGAAGACTCTGACAGAGTTGGCAGAGGCAGTGAATATTAAGAAATCTTTTCATTCCTCTGAAATTCCAAAAGATGGAACGACTATATGTGAGTTAATATTGTCTAAGGTGTGGAAGAAGCTGGAAACCTGACATCTATCAATCCCAAGCGAAGTGAAAAAGCTTATATGAGATTCACTTGGTAAACACTGTGAATATAATCAATGCCAATCAAAACTGTCTCTGGAAAATGAGCCTTGTCAAACAAACCCAATTTCATCCTTTAAGGAGATTACTATTTTGGTCGAAAAACCTACTGACAAATGTAGCAGACTTTCCAAAGTGTTCACCTTCATATTGCACAACTTTCCAACTAAAAATGCAACACTGCAATAATATCTATACCCCACGGCACCTAACTGACACGTTTTGCCCATGAGGAAATCTCTTATTTGAGAAAAAAATATAATATCATCAGACAAAGATTGATCTGCTGATTACAGGAGTAAAATGCAGGTGACCACAATGTGTGGAGGTCAGAGTATGTGGTTTAATTACACTCTGACCTGTGGTCCTCCTGAGCCCCTCCTAGCCTTATACTCCTCAAATATAGATATTCTTTAACACCCAGCAGGAAAATCCAGAAATTCTGCCTGACTTGCTACAGCAAATACCCTGCAAAAAAAGAAATTATAGTCCCACATAGATGGCGTTAAGCCAGCTGTTAAGCAGTTATGACTAGTGCCATTTTGAACTGTGCTCTAAGGACATTTAATAGTGCCCCAATGGTGCTGGCATCTCCCAAAGGATACTTTAATGAGACTGAGCATCTCACAAGTAACACTCAGCAGAATCAATCCTGTATTTCTCACCAGGAGAAAAGCTAGTCCTACTATTGAAGCTTACAATCTCTCTCGCTTAATTTCTTCCAATTATTCTTAATTATTCCCCCAGGAGTAAAGCTCTGTGAAGAGTTGATTATTTATATTTATTTTTTTGTTTCATTGCCAAACTTGGGGCAAGGGGGGAAGGGGATTATTCAAGGTTGGTTGGAAACTAAGAACTTCAATTTTTCTCACCATAAAGTAGCACTCCTCCCTGGCATTTTTCAGCTCAAGCAAAATAGTTCTTTTAATTTAAACCAGGGTATCTTGGTTCATTTTTTTTTTTTAATTGTTCTAAGCATGAAGTGTAACTATATGCAATCTTAAAGCACCATCCGAAATGTGAAAAATTCAAAACATGGCATTTAAAAACTGTGAACTGAAATGCTTCAAATATAACTTTTTTGAGCAGGGTGTCTGGTATCGACCATATTCAACCAAAAGTAGTGAGAATCTTCACTTCCACTCTCAACTTGCGTTTTCTAGTGACTGAACTGTTTTCTCCATTCTCCTTCCCAGATTGCCCAATATTGCTATGATCCTATATATAAACAATCCTACCTTTGATATTGACTTGGTAGTCAACTTACAACCATAGTTAGATTTATGTTCTTTTCCTGAGCTCTCCTTTAGCCAAGCTCTACCTAATTAGTGCTTCTCATTTTCTCTCAAAAGCGAGTCCCTTCTTCCTACTAATCATTTTTCTTCTTGGATTTACCTCTATTTTATCAATGTGTGTCTGGGCAGGAACTGTAGGAAGTGAATGCTGTGCTAAATTTCAAGCCAGTGACAATAGGTAACTTTCATAAATAGCTGGGGGTTTGCTATTTTTCCTGCAATTACCATTTTTGGCTCAGGTTTCTTTGCTTTACCAATCTCCTTGAAACACATTTCAAGCTGGCAAAGGTCTGTTTAGCCCTCCTTTTTTTTCTAGAAAAATTCTAGGTAGCTCATTTGTAGGCATGGATTGGAAAAGCATGCATCCTGGATGCTTCAGCACCTTTAAATAGTTCATATTTTATGAACAGTTTACATTACTGTGTTGACTAAAATACCTGTTCTTGTCTGAGTCAAACATTTATCAAATTTGCCTGAGGCAAAAACTTAATACACATACTTGGTACTTCCAAACATTACTTATAAACATTTGTGTGCATAGATGCCCGAGGCTGTAATAAAGCCAAACTTGCCCATATGAAATATTGCAAGGAAAAACACTGGAAGGTCACCAAATTAGAACAAGGGAAGAGAAAGAAAAAAATTACAAACATTTTCCAGTATATTCAGATGTCAGCTGTGCTGTAATACCCTCCTTCACCCACAATCTCAAAGCAAATTGAATTGGTAAACAGTGAGGAATGGCTAAGGATTGCATGCCGGGGAGCATCAGGCATGAGAAGAGTTATGAGAAACCTGTGCACATTTTCATAATTCATCTGAGAAGAGCAATATTTACTGTTCCTCAAGGTGATCCAACAACGAGTCCTGCTGCCAGGATTTGGTCCCTTCAAAAGCACTGAGGATAAAAGCTCTAAACCTGTCAGGCCAGTATTTTTCTGACTTTTTCATTAAGAAATGTGCTATCCATGCTCATGTGTTTGTTCAGCATAAATGCTTCATTGATTTGTATTGTATGAACATACCTTAGTTGTGTCCTTAAAACCTCATTAGTGTCTGCTGAATATCCATTTAAATCTGAATTTTATTCATAAATGCAAATTTACAAACATTCTTAATTGTCTGTCATGCATCAGTGTGATTACAACTCCATCTCCTCTGCTTTGACATGATGTGGATTTAATATTTTGCAAAACCACCAGCCTAGATAATGCATAGTGACTTACCATTTATACAGAAGCAATTGCTTCCCATCATTTCTAGAATCGGTCAATACCTACTGAGAAAGAAGATATCCTGTAATTCAAAAGAATGAATTAACAATAGCCATTGCTGTGGCCCTGTATAAAAGCAGTAGAATGTTTACTTTCTAATAGGAAGCTGAAAATATTCTTTGTTTAATGCAATGGTACACATACATGTTTTGCGTTGTCTACAAAGAACTGATATCCCAAAGCTGTGCCACTGTTATGTAATATTAAATAAAAAGTAAATGAATAATTGTCAATTAAGAGTAAGAATAGAATTCCAAGATTTGTGTGCTATTATGTTTCTGGTCTTCATTTTAACTGTTAAAAACTGTTATTTCATCTTATTCTTCCCATATTCTAGTTTTCTCCCTTGATTCTATAACTAATAATTCATTGTCACTAATCTTAACTGCCTTTCCTCAGAATTGTCCTTGTTTTAGCTAAACAGCAGATGTGAAGAAAAGCCAAAAAAGCAAACTTCCACCCCATACACCTGTTCCAGATCAGAGAGAATGAACCTGCTGGCTATACGAGTGCAAATCTGATAGCCACAAAGCCTGTCAAATCACTTTTGCCAGGGTTGCAGGTGTTGCTGTAACACTTTGCAATAAGCTTTGAGTGCCATTCTTCATCAATGAATCAGAGCTTGAAATAGGCACAATGTGCACAAATATGTACAATTACAATCTCAATGATCTGACTGGTTTCTCTTATTGAAATATCTGGTCTGCTTTGTGAATTCTGGACTCAAAGATGCTTCTCTTCATGCAGACCTTCTTGAGGGCATGGCACCGAAGAGGAAATGCTTTACCTTCTACAAAACGTCTCATTCAAAAGTCAGTGAAAAGCAGCAAGAAGTATTGAGTTAGCAGTTCCAAATTCATATATAAACATCTTCCTTGCTTCATGATACTAAGCCCTTTGATCCTTTTTCTTCAAAATATAGGCTTATTCTCCTATTGACAGAGAATTTTCCTTGGAAGTTGCTACTGTTGTGTGCAAAATTATTATCTCCTTTGGCATTGATTCCATACCACCTTTGTCTATCATCGGCAGTAGAAGGCGGCGGCTTGGGTCCCACGTTCCCCAGCTCTAACATGAGTTGTATTAAGTAAGGTGTAGCTCCCAGATTAATGTTGACCATCACAAGAAAAGTTGTGCCCAGGCACAAGAATTCAAGGACCTCCTTGCTTATAGGTAACTGAAGGACACTGGAGAGATGTCATCTAGTTATAAGGTGGAAAGAGGACCATCCATCATGGGTTTTGAGAGAGACAGGAAAGACAGCAGTTAATTGCAAGTTATGCTGAGCTATTCCCTACACCCTACAAAACCATCTACCCATGACTGAAAGGATCCAATTTAAAGGGAAGTCCCTTCTTCAAACATTGAGTGTTTCAGGTGTTAATTATAAAATAGAAACATACATATCATTTCTCAAAATTCACCTCTAGATAGAAAGCTTGATTTTGTTACCGTTTCCATACTACGGAACACTTAGTTGTCAGTAATATTAAAGGTATAAGCTTGTTACTTTCTTAGCTCAGATTGACTACATAACTTTTGAAAATGCATCTGACTTTTTTTAGTTATGCTTTTTATCAGATTTTTCTCTTTTCAAAAGAGAACTCCTGAAAAGAGTAACTCCTTTCCAAATCCTTTTCTTCTTGGCTTCATGCTTCATAAATAGCGGACATATAAATTTGACATACCATTTCAAGCCTGTGCTCCAGACAGAGCATAGAGATGCAGAAGAATGTTGCAAGTTAATAACTTTTTTTCAACACATCTGTTATGCAATAGTCCAGGGAGAAAAAAAGGAGATGAAAAAAGACAACCCCCCCTTTTTTTTTAAAAAAAAGTAGACTTAGTCCTCTGAGAAGGCAGTTGAGCCAGAGAGCCTTGCATGTGATTGTGGCTTCAGCAGGACAGTTGAAATATTTGTCTTCATATTTTCTCTAATAAATACAGCATTTGCAGATTTATAGTAGATATCTTGTATCTTGATGTTATGAACCTATGGAGATTTGAAAGTAATTAATCATGCTGAAGGGTCTTGCTGCTAAGGAAGGAGAATGTGCAATTCTGCAGGCGGTTAGTCAATAAAGAGAGACTTTTCAGGCATTCTTAATTGACTACCATTTGTCACCAATTTACACACAACAAAATTCTGTTAAGGATATCCTTGCAGGGTAGATTGCCAAATCAGATTGAAACAGAATTTACAACACCCACCAAATAAGATTTCTGTAACTATTTACCCAGCACACTTTCCCTTATACCAGTGAGGTTTTGATGTCTGAATTTATAAAGAAAATAAGGTTAGGAGATATCTGAACTTCTTTTAAATCTCTACCAGGCTAAGAAGGTTTTAAGAACGTTTTAAGGAAAAGTGCCAGAGAATAGAGGGGAGGCCTATAAATAGCACCAGATAGGCTAAAAAATGTTGACTCAATAACTGCGGAATTCCCTGTTGCACAGATAAAACTCTTTAGTCTTGGTTGGGAGTAGAACATGAAAAATTATCCTGGGAAAAGTCATTCTCATGATTAAAAGGTCTGTGCAGATATTCACAAGTGATGTGATGAACTTGGAAAAGTAGGTATCGAGAAAGATGTTCCAACATAGTGAGATCTCTTAGACTGCAAAATAGCCTCATAAGGAAACTGATAGAAATCCCATTGCCCAACATATTTAAAATTAGACTGGATACAGCAGGTGCTTTGTAACTCTACCTCTGCAATAAAAAAATAAAACCCAAAAAGCCCCCAAAGAAATCACCCTGGCACAGCTGGGGACATAAATAACAGTGTGTGACTCACAAACGGCTTAAAAAGCTGCTGGTATATTCAGACCATGTATCACAGTATGGATTGTGTTGAACATATTGCAGGCACAAATCTTGGAGGGACATCTTGATACGTGTGCTCTCTTTGGACACCTGTGACCTTATGCTTTGCTAGAGAAGATGTATCTTTTTTTGTCAGACTTGCACTTTGTTTCAGTGGCTCCTTTCTGTGTCTCTGACACCTACAATTTCACATTCCTGCCGACTTGTGTAAAGTAACAAAGCGTAGTAACTCAGTCCTGCAGTCTGTTACTCACTTTACCACATTCTAAGCCTTTGCAAATGATATTGCCCCCCACAATATCCCTTTTCTTGTCACCTGTGAGCTTTATAAGTAAAATCTTCTTTTGTTCCTGTATTTCTCAACTGTTATATATCCCAAAAGATTATGAAACTGTCAAAACCAGGTATGTTAAGCCTCTGATTTGTCAGGATACGCACCCATAATTGCTCCAGGAAGGGAACCAGCCGGTTCTTGCACAATATAAGTTAGCTACTTTGTATGGTCTAGACCATCAGTCATTCAGGAAAAAGTCCAAACCCAGAATTAGGTCAATTGGTTATTTTTACAGTGATAGTGCCCCTGGAAAACCAGTAATGTGGACACAGTGTGTCTGCTCCTGAAAGAGCAGAGGTGCTTTAGGAGACAGTGTCTGTCTCAACAACCTCATCAGAATTTGGCAAGTTAACCATAATGCGGGGATCATGCTTTTCTTTAGCAACTCTTAGTCCAACTAGCTTCTGCTCTGGGATAGACACCTTTATAATTGGTCTTTCTGTGCAAAAAGAATAGAGGGGAGAAACTGCAAGTTGGCTGGACGTGTAAAACTTGCACCCTCTTCATTTGTTCAGCTGATAGTAGGGTTTGCTAGGTTTGTGCAAAACATCACTCCAGCTCCGTTGTGCTCTCTGCCCCTCTGGTTGGTGCATGGAATGATACATAAGTGAAGATGATGCTATGTGGCTTACATAGAGGTAATAGAATGAATATTGGGCTTTCAGATTTAACACTGCTTTCTTCTGTTTCAGTGTTCATAAAGAATTATTTTATCCTCAGATTACACTGAAAAAGTCCTAAAAAAAAATATTGAAAAAGCACTGGCTGGCAGTCTAGTCATTTATCCCACTTTCAGTCCCATGATGGCTCAGCTCTAGAGCCTTGCTCGGTACTATGCCCTGCCAGCCCTGTGAGTTATGCACGCCTCCGTCCAGCTGCCCGAGGGAGCTGGATTGGGAAAGAGATGCAGAGCACATGTGGCTTAATGAGGCTCCATGCAGCACACAGGGATGGAAAGGCTTTCCTTTCTACCATAGCTGCTGATGGAGGGGGACACCATGCACCCCCCTTCCTCTGGCTGGTCTGGAACACTTGCCAAGTGGCAAATGAGGTTTAGTGTCCTGTCATACCTTGCGTGAGGTCAAACCCAAATCACGCAGGCTGGGTGGAAAGACAAAAAGAGGAAGAGAAATTTGAAGCTTTGGCTTTTGACTTCAGACAAGTGTGAGACCAGAGGGAGAGAGAAAAGTAAAACTAACTGACATAGTAGTTAGCAATATCATGTCAAAATGATTGCTCTTACAGTTGTTGTTTTTTCAGGTTATACAATTGCAAATTTATTTATAATACGCATCTAGTCCTTGAAGAGGAGGTTGAGATCTTTGTCCCTAACCTCAACTGAAACCCTAACTCACTCTAGGGAGCATCCTCATAGCTTCATGACACATCTATCTTCCTTTTGCATCTTTTTTGGACAGTACGCACTCAGTTCATATCTGTACAACAGAAACTCTCAGCTTACCTTGCAGCATGTCCCTTGAACACAGGATGTGTGGGTTTGAATCCAGCTGATGGGAAGAGACTAGCACTCCGATCTGTTCTGTTTCCCCATGTGCTCTGATAACAGAGCTATTTGGTAAACACATAATAGAAACAACTTGCTGTGCAGTGAAATAATGGAATAACACTGCCAAGCTCTGCAAAGAAATAACCTTGATTCCTACTTTCAGGAGAAGAGTTAATGTTTATCTGTCCTACCTAGGAAGGATTTCCCTGGAAAGAACCCTAAAGGGATGGTGGAGAAATTAAGGTAAACTTTTGCCACCTGCTTTTTCCCTCCCTGCAGAGCACCCTGATTGTGATTGCTTTTGGCTCAGGATGCTGCTTTTTAAGAGTCCCTTCCTGAAACACCTTACTCTGGCATGCATTTCATACGGCATGCCACATGGCCAGTTCTTCCCAGCTTAGGATGCTGCTCTGCCAGGCCAGGTGCTCATCTCCTGCAGTGCATCTTGCTCTGCATCCTTGTTATTTTGTTACAATAGATTTTTACAGCAACATAGAAGCAAATATGTGTCTTTTGGTTTTGTTTTTTTCTTTTCCTATTTTTTTTTGTCTCCTTTGACCACAAAGAAAGCAAATAAGGTGTTTCAAATTGCTTCTTAGTAATCCATAAACATATTCCCCACTAAATTGTGACTTTTTGTCTCAAAGTCTTCTAAAGTGTCTAACAGATTTCTAGTCTTACATAGAAATGTTAACAAGGAAGCAAGATTTCTGGTCTTGCTTTTCACTAATGTGTTCAACTATGGCCCATTAGACCTCACACTGTGGGACAAAGCTCAGTTTAACAAAATCTCTGGCTGGCTGAAGTGGGACAAGTTTCAGGTACCTCAAGTAAATGCCAAAACACCTGAGCCAAACTGCACCAGACTCAATTAAAGTCTTTTTTCATTGACTTCAATGGGCTTCAGGTGGGGAATTGAATCTGTTTGCTAGAAGCAATAGAAAATTGTCAACCCCCTTCTGCAAACCTGCCATGGGGGAGGAACAAAGTCACAGAGCATGTTAATGAGAATTGCATACATTTGAAAAAGCTGTTTATATTGGACACTGCTATCTTCAGACTTCTCATACTTTCTGTAAGACATTTCCTTTCATTTCCATCCTCAGCTACGGCCCAGTTGTAATATTTGAGGCCCTTTTGCCCCTTGCTCCATTTGTTATGTTCCCATTTCAAAGAGAAATTCTATCTGCACATGTTTTTTTATTAAAGGTCACTGGCAAAGTTTGAAACTTGGCCTGTAAATTCCTTCTGGTGGAAAATGGATCTTTGTTAAAGAAAAGGATGGAGAAATAACTAGTTTTGTGATCCAGTTACCGCTTTCAGTACATCTTTGGGCCTTTCACAAAATTTTAGAGTCCATAACACAGACATAATTGGAACAAAAGAGGGATGCAAATTAAATTGAGGGCTGTATGATTTAGGGGGCTAGAATCAAACTCCCATTCATCTGCTGTTACAAACCAGTACACCCCAAATCCACAGACATTTAGGATTTCTTTTTTTTATCTGAAAATTTTCCAAATATCCAGTTCTCTGCTTGTGTTTGTAAGTGCCTTACTTTTGTTGAAGTGGAAGAGAATGAGTCCAGTGCCAATTTCACATCTAATTCCCATATGAATCTCCAAATTACTTGTCAACATTCTTCTTCTGGCATTTTCTGAGGGCCTAAATCATTTACACAAAACACCCATGACTGTGTGGTGAGTCCAGATCTGGAAGCTTTTCTTCTTGAGAGGGAAACCAGAGAGCAATCTAACAAGCTTGCAGTGTGAATGTGAGGTCAAAGCACTGGAACAAAAATCAACCCACTGAAACCAAAACTGAATTGTTACAGCACTTTTCCAGTTCTGTTCCTTACTTGAAGGGATTAAAATTTACATCTCCTATGAGAATACTTAAGTAAACCACCAGGCTTTAAACTCTACAAACACAGTAGAGTAAGAGGGCTGAAGTACCTCTCCTGTGAAGACAGGCTGAGAGAATTGGGGTTGTTCAGCCTGGAGAAGAGAAGGCTCCGGGAAGACCATATAATGGCCTTCCAGTACCTGAGAGGGACTACAGAAGAGATGGGGAGGGACTCTTTATCAGGGAGTGTAGCAATAGGATGGGGGGTAGTAGTTTTAAACTGGAAGAGGGGAGATTTAGATTAGATATTAGGAAGAAATTCTTTACTGTGAGGGTGCCCAGAGAAGCTGTGGATGCCCCCTCTCTGGAAGTGTTCAAGACCAGGCTGGATGGGGCTTTGAGCAACCTGGTCTAGTGGGAGGTGTACCTGCCCATGGCAGGAGGGTTGGAACTCAATGACCTTTAAGGTGCCTTCCAAGTCTAACCATTCTATGATTTTATGATCTCTCTGACATATGTTCAGTGATCTTCCACTGGCTGACATGAGCCTGTTGAAAATGCATTGCATATGTGTCATGTCCGTGCAAGTTGATAGCAAAATCGCTTGACAAATCAGCAAGTTACCATATGAAGCCTAGGAATATTCAAGCACAGAATTATTTTTTGTGTGTGTGTCTTTATTTTCTTTTATTTTTTACAACATTTTTCTACCTGATGAGGCAGTGTAAAGGATCCTGGAAAGCAGCTTAGTGCTCTCTCCTCATTGGTGTCATTTATGGGTCTGCTGATTGAACCATTCATACATAGACAAATTTATCTTTCTGATTCAAGACCAGGAGAAAACTGTAGACTAATGTAAGCAGAAACAGGAGCAATGAAGTTTTTATCTGGATAGCTGTGTCCTGGAATCACTCCCAGAAAGAAAATCTTTGAAGAAAGTCACATCTAGGAGGAAATTATATTCTGTTTGTAGCTATCATATTTAAGGAAAAACTCAGCAGGGATGGAAAACTGAGCCATACCCAATATTTCAGTGGTGTCTGAAATCACATGGAAATCCTGCTTGGCTACAGGATATTCCTTGTGCACTCTATGTACAAGGCCATAGGGCTGTGTACATACAGGGTCACTCTATGTACATGTCCAGCCATTTTGCACTTAATAAGGCAGCATTTAGGCAGCCTCCCCTAGTGAAATTGTGACTTAGGCTAACTCTAGGGTCTTAGACTAGCAAAGGATCATTTCTGGTCTTATGGAATCAGCATCTCAGCATTATTTTACTTATAGATTGTGTAGGTGGCATCTGGTCTCATCAAGAATGGTCATTTTTGTATCTTTCCTATATTTTATGCTGCAATACTGTCAAATCCTAACTTGTCTGTAAGCCAATAAGTGAAGGAATTCTTCTACATTATTTCTTTTTTTTCCTTTCAGCTTTAGTCCCTTCCCCATTTTTTCCCTCATCCAGAGCTATGTTAATCTCTCTTCTGCCCTGTGTTATACCTGTTATTTTGGTACATCCTCTATGTAATTGCTTCTGAAAGGCTTAAGGTAAACACAGAAGAGCAGACTGATAAACAATTGCTGCAAGAAAGCCAAGTATAATAAAAGACAGCAGCATGGAGCAATATTTGGGAGTAGGATGTAATTTTAAATGTCAATAATACGCCAAGGAAATTTTGCCTGAAGCACAGCTCACATTGATAACAGAGAGTTGGTATCTTTGTATTCTTTGGCTGCTAAGTGAGTTTAACAGTCTACTTCTGAGTTTATCTTTCTATGTCCCTTCTTGCTTCAGGCTTTCTTGTTCCTGCTCAGTCTTTCTTTTGTTCTTTCTTTCATTCATTCTTTTTTGTGTGTCGCTTCCTTCCTTCCTTCCTTCCTTCCTTCCTTCCTTCCTTCTCTTTCAGCATTTCTGTCTTTTCCTCTTTTTCTCTCTCTGTTTTTCTTTCTTTCTCTATACCAGATTTATCATAGCTTATAGTTTCACTTAGAAAATCTTGAAATACATCTCTTTAGTATTTATTAAAATTACTTTTCATATCAGGCCTTCCACAGAAAACACTTGCTGGATCAGTACCTCAACAGATAGAGAACAGGTTTTTAATTTCCAGGTTGTGCTGCCTGTTGCATAAGTATCTGTATTATCACAGCTCAGTTTTCTAATATGTTTGATCTGAGTGTGATCTGAGAGCACTCTGCTTGGAATCCCTGTATTTGTTTCCCTTGTCCATTGTGTCAGTTTCAGATGAAATCTTAGACTGAAATTGTCTTAGACTGAAAGAGAAGCCATTTTCTCCCTGGGGTCTTCGAGTCCTACAAGGGTACTACTAACAATCTTAAAAGCAAGGAGACAACAGTGAGTTTTAACTCCTGTATTACAGTATACTAAGCTCTAAACTTTTAAGATAATAAAGCCCCTGACTATAAACATACAGTTATGTTTGCCCAGATTTCTCAGCAGTCAGTAAGGATTCTTCAGTTCTTCATTTCTAAGCTGGCATCATGAAGAAAGCTCATTTTTGGAAGACGGGTGCTCATCTTCTTATTTTTGCCAGTTGAACTATTCCAATTAGGTCTTGGAAATCACTCACTGCTGCTCCAAATTTGGTATCAAACATCCTAATATACTAGCATGACTTAAAGGGAATGTACGCTTTGATCTAAAATTGTTAAAACTTTGTTGAATTTTCTTTTTCACCCAGGGAGCAAAAAGCCCTGTGCAAGGGCAAGTGAAGGTAGTCAATAGTTTTTATAAATAGTTTTTATAAACCCAAGGTTTACATTTTCAGAATCTGCTTGCTACTTTGCTGTTGTCTGTCTGTCTATCTGCATGGACAAATTCCCACACTGGCAAGTGCAAGTAAAAGATGGATGAGAAATTAGGGTCTGCCTCTTCCCCTTTTGTGGTCAAGTGCACTGGAGTTTTTGTACTCCCATATGAAACCCATTTGGGACTTAATCTGTGTGTCTATAAATGACAGCACAAGTTTTGAGGCAATAAGGAACTTGAGTGATTTCCTATGCAAATTTCTTCACAATGCCCTCCCCCCCCCCGCCCCATGTCCTCTGCAGACCAGGACAGAGTGGCTGCAATTAGGACCTCTCAAGCAGATTCTTGGCAGGCTCTGTGTTTACAGGATCCATGATAAATTATGATGGGCTTTCTTGCCCAGGTTCTAAAAAAGATAAAGGAGAATGATTGCAGTAGGACTTTCTGGCTTCTACGTTTATAGACTCCTGAGCTATAACAATACAAACTTTGAAGACCCAGACCACAGCCCAACAACAGAGTTTATGCTATGGGATAGGCTTAGAGAAATAGATTGTAAGTGCTGGAGCATGTGCCATCAAACGCAGCCACATCTGTGGCTGAATATGGGAACTTATACTCCCTCTCTGACTGCTGTAAATTACAGACTTAACACCATTCACCCAGCAACACATGTTGCTATTTTGAAACATGTGAAGTGAGCGACGTCCATGAGCACATCTGATGCTTTATTATCCCTAAGGCAAAATCAGCAGCATCTATAGCTCCATGAGAAGAATTAGACATGGGTTGGAGATGTCTTTTTTAATGAAGACTTAAGGCAGAATTGATCCAATTTAAAAAATCCCTCCATAAATTATTAAGCTAAACCCTGGTGTTACTACAAAGTTTGAACATGAATACCACAAATTTTCTTGGGGAGAATTTTGAGACTTTTCCTCGCACAGGGCTACTATATATCAGCCTTTTCTCCCCAGTCTTCCCCTACCTTATTTCTGAAAATGAAGATCAAAAAGATCTATCATTTACGATATAGCTTTTACCACATTTGACATACAAATGCAAAAGGCAATTTATACCATCGGCTACAATTAATAGTGTTAAAAGAACAATGCCCAGGAGGCAGCCACATATCGATCTCAACACAAGATGATGATTTTAACAATGAAGGACTATTTTCTGCTATTAACTAATTATGTGTTGCTCTAGGTATTTTCTCTCTTTCCTGCAATGTAACATATTACAAGAAGGAAGTAAGTCTTTCATTTTTCCCAGTCTAGACCTCAAATATTAAAGCCCAACCAGTACAAACAGGCTAATGTTAAACTTTGGCAGTTTGCAATTACCCTTATGCTGAAGCCAAAAATTTCTTGTGTTACATCTTACTGCCAGTTCAACCTCATTTCATACTTCCATTTTTAGTTCAGTAAAATTCAGCAAAAACCCTTCTGGCTTTATTTGCATTGTTTTTCCCTCTGTTAGCTCCCAAGTCATATGAACATGGACACATGACTGAAAGCACTGAATTATTGCTCACTGGCAGATGCTTGACAACCACCAGTTGGGTTTTCGGTCCATCTCAGTTGCAAAATAAAATGTGCTGGTTTGAACTGCTTTTGTGGTGGCTTGACTAAATAATTCAGTTTGGCTAAGAATATTCCAGCTATTATTATGAGGCTATGAATTAAACCAGCACTTTATGCTGCTCAGGATGACCTTAAATGATATAGCTTTCTGAAAGGTTGCTCCATTTCTCTAAGATTTCATGGTAGAAAATCCTAGCTGATAAATTCAAAGCAATGTCAGTACCCCATACTTCCCACTCAAGGATACAATCTGTATGCATATTTTGTTTGCAGTGTATATATTTATGCAATGGTGAGGACCCCAAACACTGTCTCTACATATGGATGTTTTAATATGGAGTTTTAATCACGAACTGAATTCTAACTCACATTAAAGATGTGACCTGCAAGGCAGGACCCCAGTATCACATCTCCAGTGCAGAAGAAACTCTAAAGCAACCTGCCTTACATCACTCTACGTTCTTCTTTTTAAATGTCCCTTCGCCTTAATCAATAATTTTGCTTGTTTCTGGGTATCATTTGTTCTATCTCTTCTTGGCATTCAGGCATCCTGAACTAAGACAGGGCTATTCATCTTCCTGCATTGCAGTTCTGAATAAGTGAACCTAACAGCTTTAATATTTATTGGCTGTTTAGATTCACCTAAACAGTCACATCTCTAAAAAGTAGCTAGATACTGTTTTTCCATGTTCCCACAAGAGTTTCTTATCTCTGAAGTTTTAGTGCCAGGCTGAAATAAGCAGGTGTTTTGCTATTGAGCCCAAGAGGTCTTCAGCTTGGCTGTCGCTCCCTTGATAAAAGCAATACCACATTTTTAAAATGTAATGACATAAATATGCTTTTATCACACAGCTTATCATCCTCTTCTCTACTCCGTGTACCTTTTGTGTGACAGGTACTGCACCAGTACCCAAACCTAAAGGAAGATAAACAGAGAAGGCATTAAACCAACACAAAGAACTGCTTCCAGTGACAGGGAGACTCCAGGGGTGAGGCAGAACTCTCAGCTCTGTGGAGTTGACTTCAGTCCTTCCACTGGCACAAAGATGTCTGATCATTGCATTAGTCTGGCTTTCAACCGTTTGCTACCTTTTTGTCAGGAATCTGCCCAAAGAGGCTCTTTGTCACCCTCTCTCTGCCAGGGACCCTTTTACACCTCAAAGGCTCCCTTCTCCTTTTCTGGCTGACCTTTCTTTCATTCTATTGGACCTTCCTGTCCAATAGAATGAAAACTCTAACATTTACTAGCTGTATTTACAGTGTCATAAAAGATATCTTGCTGAGAGATGTACATTCCCTGGTATGATTCTGTTTAGGGTAGTGGGAATCCATTGTGCAAGAATATAACCCCCTTATTTCTATCTTGTGCCCTTGTCTCCCCTTTGTGTCCCACAGTGGTTTAATTAAGATGTAAATTGGAAGCTCTCTAAGACAGGGATATATCTGTCTTTGGTCCTGTAAAGTGCTTTATAGCATGTTATAAAGACAGACAGAAATTTTGCAAATCAATCTGCTGGCACGTCACCAATACTCTGGAAGTAAGTTAACTGTGATCTTGGTAAATGCATAGCTCTGTGAAATCTGGTTTATTTTATTGAGATTTGTTAATATCTCTTAAACTCAGCACATTCAGTTCATGCCCATATGAAGGACTTTCTAGGGCAGAGACAGATAAACTTTGAAAACATATTATTATGGCTTCCTTTCCTAATAATTCCATCAATGAAATCATATTATTCTAAACAGCAACTATGATTAGGGTTATCCAACACTAATCCAGAAAGGGGAGACTAGATCTTAAAAATGCTCTAACTTTCTCTTGAAATGATAATGAAGGAATTAAAGGAGGAGTAAGGCAGATGTAGAGAAAGAGTCTATGAAGGGAAATTAGTGGCCTAAGGAGGAACTTTAGGAAATGTTTAAGACTACATGGGGATACTGATCTACTAGAAAAGGATAAAGGCAGGAAGGAGCCAATCCAAACTAGGAGTTTAATTCAGCCTAGTGGCTTTTATATGGTATTTAACACAGAAACAAAAAATTCCAACATTCAGTTTTTTACACTCTCCTGACTGCTTTCATAGGAAAATCACAGGAACTGAGCTTGAGGCAATTCAAGGGTATAACAAATCCAAAAAACCATGGCTCCAACAGTCTCAACCTCCTAGAGAGTGGAAAAGAGGGGAAAAATTTACCTCACCTTTCTTCTTTAATTTGAATTATTTGATTTCCACTGGGGCACATTCAGACCAAGCTGTGACATTTTGCTTTGGAAAAAGAAAACAGAAAATAAACACAGGAGGAAGCAAAGATACGTGCATAATCACTACCGCATTGGTTATTTATCACCTGGCATATCTTTGCATGAAATCCACTATGCTTCAGCTTGAGTCTACATGCTCTGAGTGTAGACTAAAACCTCCTATGTTATATCTAATCACTGCAGACCTTGTTAGGCTCAGAGGTAAAAGATGACCAGGGTAAACTAGCACAGAGACAAGACCTCAGTTTATTAGACTGTAGGTTGTTGGCTACTGAAATTCCGAAGGTAAAGTTTTAGTTATGTTACAGAAAAGGAAGGATGATTTTCTGATTCTCTTTGGCTCCATAGTGTTAATGTATTTCCTTATCACATTGCCTGGAACTGTCTCATTGGGGTTCTTTTGCCTTACCTATTGTTCTGTTAGTATCTATATGTTCTATCTATTTCTTAGTGTTAGCTCACAGTTTATCGATGGCAGAACATTTCTTGGTCTTTCTTGAATTACAGTTAGCACAGTGAGCACATTTGGCTCTCTTTTATTCTCCTGTGTAGATATAACCTGTGCAATGACCTAGTAACATGGACTCCCAGCCCTGAAAGCCCACCACATCTTGGGCTGTATTAAAAGAAGTGTGGCCCGCAGGTCCAGGGAGGCGATTCTCTTCCTCTACTCCTCTCTAGTGAGACTTCACTTGGAGTACTGCGTCCAGCTCTGGATAAGCATAAGAAGGGAATGGACCTATTGGAGCAGGTCGATGAAGATGATCAGAGGGCTGGAGCACCTCTGCTATGAATACAGTCTGAGAAAGTTGGGGTTGTTCAGGCTGGAGAAGAAAAGGCTCCAGGGACACTTATAGCAGCCTTTCAGTACTTAAAGACGGCCTACAAGAAAGATGGAGAGGGACTCATTATCAGGGACTGTAGTGATAGGATGAGGGGTAAAGGTTTTAAACTGAAAGAAGGTAGATTTAGATTAGATATAAGGAAGAAATTCTTAATGATGAGGGTGGTGAGACACTGGAACAGGCTACTCAGAGAAGTTGTGGGTGCCCCAATTGCGGCTGTGTTCAAGGCCAGGTTGGTTGGCTACTTGAGCAGCCAGGTCTAGTAGAAAGTGCCCCTTCCCAGGGCAGGGGGTGTGGAACTTGATGATCTGTAAGGTCCCTTCCAACTCTAATCAGCATATGATTCTATGGGTCTATGATTTTTTGACATGACAGTCACGTCTGGTTTTGGGATCCTTTTCTGTAGAGCTTTCTCTCACCTTTCAAAAACTATCTGACCCATTGCTACTGTATAATCACTGATAGCAATTATAAAATGTTCTAATAAGTGTGCTCGAAAGAAGGTTAAGATAGGTAGAGTCAGAGGCAATGGGAGTCTGGACAAGAGGAAGGTGAAATTCAGGTTGGAGAGGTGAAATTGCATCAATGAAAAGGGGGAGGAGAGTATGAAGAAATGAACTCAATCTTCAAAGAAAGGTAGAGAGGGACACCTTTTAAATATATTAACAGTTTGCAAGTACCTCCAACCCTTCTGTTAGAATTAAACATGGCTACTAGTTTCCTCAGCATGTGCATGTTCTGGGGAGCAACACAGGAATTAATTCTAAATATCTAACCCATGGGCTGCCTCAGCTTTCAAGGCACATTATAAATATTGGCAAGAAAGATCATTAAAAACAACACAGATCGAATATTCAGCTTGATTTGTAGAAATTGCCTAGTAGCAAAGGTGCTGTGAAGATGGATGAGTTTGTTAAAACGGAAAGATTTCAAATATCATTTTGAAAGGAAATGAATAGCTCCTTCCTACCTCTGCAATGTGGGCACAAACACATGCATACAGAACAAAGGAAAAAAAAAGAAAGCACAATTTTCTCATTATCATGTGAAGCTCACAGACTATTGAAAAATAACATATGTCTGGTGCTGTCTCTTGACAGAATTTTTTCAAGGGCTGGGCCACAATTATCAGCAATTTCTCAGACTCCTCAGTCATCCTTTTTTGCCTGCTGCTCTCTGCTCCACCACATGCTAGCCTGATCTTATCTCTTACCCCCGACTCTGATGGGCAGGGTGAAATCTGACAGTAGGACCCAGGAAATGTGGAATTTTCCTTCCCTGTGGCAGTGTATAATTAGAAGCCTTTGGTTTAGAATATTTTAGATCAGATAATAAAACATTTGAAACATTTAAAAGGAAATTTTCAAACCACCTGGTAATACCAGATGTTTTTACATTTCTGATCTTATTTTGAAGATCTTTAATTTCATAAAGCTGCTGGTTATTTAGACTCAGAATCACAAAATTACTGCACCACAGAATCACAGAATGGCTGAAGCTGAAAGAGACCTCTGGAGGTCATGTAATCCAAACTTCCTGCTCAAGCAGGGCCACCTAGAGCCACTTGTCCGGGACTGTGCCCCACTAACTTTTGAACATCTCCAAGGATGGAGAACCCACAAAGTCCCTTCACAACCTGTCTCAGTGTGAGTGTGAGTCTCACCCTCACAGTCAAAAAGTGTTTTCTGATGCTCAGAAGGACCCTCCTGTATCTCAGTTTGTGCCCACAAGTTTCTGGTCTCGTCACTGAGAAACACTGAAAAGAGCCTGGCTCCTTTGTCTTTACATCCTCCCTTCAGGTATTTATAGATATTGGTGAGAACACCTCTCTCTCAGCCTTTCCTCACAGCAGAGATGCTCCAGTCCCTTCATCACCTGGAGACTCTATATATCTATAGCACTAGGGAGCCTAGAACTGGACACAGTACTCTAAGTGTGGCTTCACCAGTGCTCATTAGAAGGGAAGGATCACCTCTCTCAACCTGATGAAAACATTCTTACTAACACAGCCCAGGGTAATGTTGCCTTTCTCTGCAGCAAGAGCACCTTCCTGGCTTATGATCAACTCGATGTTCACTAGGATCCCCGAGTCCTTTTCTGAAAAGCTGCAAAGCATCCAGCTGGGTGACCCCCAACACATATTGGTGCCTGAGCTTGTTCTTCCCCAGGTGCAGGACTTTGTAGTTCTCCTTGTTGAACTTCATGAGGTTTATATCAACCCATTTCTCCAGCCTAAGTGCCTCTGGATAACAGCACAACTGGACCCAGTGGTTCAGCCAGTATTCAGTCCACCTCACTCTCTGCTTATCTGGCCCATACATCATCACCTCTCTACGAGGATCGAAAGTCTTACTGTCTAGGCAGATGATGTCTAGGTAGACGATGTCCAATGCTGTCCTCTCATCTATCAAGCAAGTAATTTCATTATAGAAGTTTATCAGGTTGGTCAAGCGTGGCTTCCCCTTTGTGAATCCATGATGACTATTCCTTACAATTCCATGTCCTTTCATAAGCATGACTGCTCCTAATGTCCTTCATATGTCTGGAAATGTTTTCCAGGATTAGTTGCTCCATCACCTTCCCAGGTACCAAGATGAGGCTGGCTGAGCAGCTTTTAGTTCCCTGGGTCTTCCTTCCTGCCCTTTTTTTACATAGAAGTGACATTTACTTTCCTCCAGTCCTCAGACGCTTCTTCCAATCACCCTAGTCATTCAAAGACAGTGGCCTTGGAGTGACACCAACCAGCTCAGCACTCATGGGTACATCTCATCAGAGATCATGGATTTCCACATGTCCAATTTCCTTAAGTATTCTCTAACTTGATATTCTTCCACCAAATGCACATCTTCCTTGCTCCAGACTTTATCCCTGATTTCTAGGTCCTTAGATTTCTAAAGGCCAGTCTCACTACTAAAGACAAGGAAAAGAAACCGTTCAGTATCTCAGTACCATGAGGAAAACCTTCCATAGAATTAAATGAAGTTCCCTTTCACAGTTCCCACCCAAGAATAAGTTTCTACTGAACCTTCTGAACTTTTGAGGGGACACTCATGTACTGAAGAGTATTTCTAGAAGTCCAGCTTTTTATCTATAATAACATTTTTTTGAGGTTCACAATAGCTCTTCCAGCCAACACTCCTTACTGCCTTTACCCTCAACTACAACTTCTGCCTTGAAAGTGTGGAAGTAACCAATCCCTCCTATAGAAAAATATTTTTCTCCTCTGCGGTCTTCTTTGCACACACAGAAAGGTTTATTTATCAGAGGAAATTATGTGACTTTCAAATTGTATTTCATGCCCTCAAACTCACTAAAATAGTTGTAATTGACTTAATCAACATTGCTCTTCAGGAGATCCTGATGCTGTAATTCTTATGCAGAGAGAGGGAGAAGGCATACCCAATGTCAAAATTTGCTACAAAATCTCAAAAGCTCACAGGATCTGTTGGAAGGTGTATTACAGTTACACAGAAATAAAATAATACATCGTAAACTGTGTGGAACTATTATTATTATTATTATTATTATTATTATTATTATTATTACAGAGAGTTCATGTACCAGACTCTCTAAAATCTTGTCAAAAATTTTAGGAATATTTAGACTCCTTATTTTAAAACGAAGGAAAAAAAACATCCCACAACCTTGTTCTTTTCATTTATGTGTCATTCCTTGCAATTTTACACTTTTTTCTCCAGAAAGTGTCTCTTCCTGTCTTCCCAATAGGTTTTATGAAACTGCTGTAGTACATAAAATATGGATTTTAGTACCATTTGGATAATATTTCCCTTCTCTTTCAATTATGGAACATATATTTTCCCAAGACAATGTAAAATAACACAGATCTTCAGGTGACAGTCTGGCAATAGCTCAAAATCTGGGAAGAGAAGACAGAGAATCCTTTGGGGAAACTGATGAAAATGTCAAGGATACTGAAGGAAAAAGATAACATCTCCATTTCTGAAACATGCTCACCGACTGATAGGTTACATTTTGCTGTGGATAGAAATGATTGCGTAGATATTGCACGTCCTACAGAAAATGGATGTGTCCATTCTGGAATATCACTCTCACTGCTTTTATAATACCACAGAAGCTTTATCACAAACCCATCCATGACTTTGACACCAGTGCTAAACATTCTGCTAGAACCCCCAAAATCAATAGGCTGGAAGGCGAACCAGTCCTTCAAACTAACACTGGCTGTCATAGTCACTACTGTGTGACCACATCCTTGTAGCTACATATGCCGATGGTCCATGAAGAAAACTTCCCTGTCAGAAACACTGAGAAGTTCTGCTTGAATTCAGAGGCCAGAATAGAGTCAATATTTGCCTTGCAACAACATATTTCAGGCTTTGAAATAGGGAGAACCAAAAGAAGTGAATAGCCTGAAAATCAAACACACCTTTACTTTTGTAGAGCACTTGGAGGTGTCTTGATTAAAGGAATGTTTAGATGTTAAATACAATTACATCTAAATATTTGGGAAGCATTATACAACTAATACGATTTTTATTTTCCAGAAAGGTTGCAGAATAAAGGCTTTAATTATCTGTAACTACTTAAGATACCAAGTTACTTTGCTAAAGAAGGAATGATAGCTTTGGTGTCTGGGCTAAGATCCAAATGAGTAATGACATTCTGCAAGCCTACATTCCTCCTCAAGTTTTATATTAGATAAAGTTCTTCCACTTAGCAGTGTGTCTTTTTAAAGACTGACGCCTTCCAAGCCAGAGGCAGCTGCACTTCACTGATGGGTGAAACAATTCCTGTGTAAACATAATTTGAATAAATCAAGTACTTTGTGGTTTTCAAAGTGCAACGTCCACACCAATTCATGTTTCTCATTTGTTACATGCATGGAATAAAAACCTGTAATGCAAACAAAACAAAAATTCATTAAATCTTCGATTTCAGGGAACAGCCTAAGCACAGCCAATGGGGAAAAATGCTTTGGGCAATTCATATTTACTTTCAAGTGTTTTGTTCATAAACAGCTTTTAATGAAATGGCATTTAAACTGAGTATGATGCATGTAAAAAGAAAACAGCTATTCACCTGCTGAAAATCCCATTAACAAAACTCCAAATAAGAGGAACTGAAATTAATAAATCTGTGAACTTCCTTGAGATATACTTTAAAAATCTCCAGCTCAGTAAATAATTAATTGGTATGAGGTTTTGCTTATTTTCAGAAATATAAACTCTTACAGCATAGATTAAATGTGCTTTACTTTACTAATGATTCTCGGTGCATCAAAGCTGAGTGCTGGTAAGGGGGAATAGCTGAAATGAATAAGTAAAAGGAAACAGAAATTGCCAGGTTCTGACAAAGCAGTCTGAAAAACAGACCCTAAAGTTAAAATATAGTTCTGGTCACAACTTACAGTTCAGAGAGTTGCTGTTGGCAGTCTGTGTAACATTACTCAGTATTAAGTTGCTATGTCCAATGTTTTATTTCAGATGATTAGTTATAGTCAGAGTGAGTAGTTACCTTTCATTGTTTTTCCCATGAATTATCATCTTACAAAATAGAAAGGGAAAGTTGCTTTTACAGCCTTGCCAGTGACAGGAAACTCCATTCCTTTTTAGAATGGGATCCATGCACAGATTGCACAAGGAAATAAAAAATAAAAAAGATGGGAAACTTGTGCTAGGAGAATAACTCCTTTCTCAAGGCATGCTGTTTGCACCAGGCATTCCCCTGTGGTAAGGGTGGTCTTTGTTCTGTCTCATCCTGGGTGTGCTGGTATCTCACTCACGACCATTCAACCTCCACCCAGGCCAGCAGCATGCCACTTTCTTGTGCTAATATAAAAATGACTGCCCACTTGTACTGCTCTGTGATATTGTTTTCCTGAAAGGTATAGGTTTGTTGGACTAAAACCTGGGAAGATAAGCAAAATAAATCATAAACAATGTTATTACCGCATAATAGTTCTTACCGGGCTAAACCTTGTTATTGCAAGATATTGATTAGAATGGTCATATCTCTTATAGCTTTAAGGGTTTTACATCATTTACAGTAATTACAGCATCTTTGCAACTGGTTTAGCTACCTCTGAACTCTCTGAAGGACAACTGAGTGATAATTTCCCAGCTACGTTTGTGAAACCAGGATTTTGTCCACTTTAAAAAGTGGATAATATTTTATATTTACCTACATATTTCTGTGGGTTCTGCTATCCCAAACCACTGCAGAGCCATAGGGAGCAACAGCTGGGGGCATGAGACTACTGTCCTCACTTCTCATATTGTATAACCTGGCACACATCTGTTCCCCAGCAGCATTTTGGTCACATTAAGTCTGAAGCTGGAAATGTGGAGACATTTCATCTTCCCTCAGTGCTTTGACTGAGAAAAAAAAAACAACACTGCAGCTTGCTTCTGCTGCGCACATGGGCTCACTGATCCAGAATATTTTTCTGAAATTTTACCTTCCTAAAGGCTATCATTCCCCACTGTGACTGTGAACACGGACCCCATTTTGAATGAAGTACATTAAGGTACCTTTCCACTAGGAAAATATGTCTATTTTCACTGGCTGAATAAGTAGTTTTCATGTTTATTTTAGAACCAAGCCTAACTGTATAATCATTGTATAATAATTACACAGTTTTTTTGCAAAGCAATCAGGGGCAAGCACTCTCATAGTAAATAAGTTTATCAAAGAAGCAATCACATTGAGTCATTATAATTCATCTAAGTGACAGGCACTCGCATTAAAATACATCTTGGGACACCTTTTCACTCTTAGTAAAATGACAGAGAGAAAAGTGCCTTTCAACTATGGACTTTATTCACAGCTCATTGATGGCTTATGATGGCATTAATAGTTTTTATTGGGACCTGCAAGACTGAACTAAAACTTAATGAAATGTCTCTATTGACATCTCTGATACAGGATCGGGTCCTCTGGGTGTTAATACCTCAAATCCATTTCAGTGAGTACCTCTGACATGTAGATTGTTTCTTGAGGATGTATTGAGGGGCATAGTGACTCTTCAGAGCAGTAAAAATGTCAATATTTCAAATAATAGGAAAATATCCACAGTTTCAACTTTAAACAGTTTTCTTCATCTGTTGGTATAGTGCGAATCAAGTAAATAACTACTGTGAGTCTGCTGCAAGGACCCTTGGATTCATCTCCTAGTCCTGACAGGGGTTTGTGATATGACCTTGGGCAAGGTCAAGTTCAGATTTTCTGTACCTCATCTTCCCTATTTGCAGAATAGTAATAATAATTCTTACTCCTTAAGAAGACCATGGGGCTTAATTAACATCCATAAAGCACCTTGAAATCCTTAGATAAAAGGTTCTGTAAAAGGGCAAATGTAATTACTGTTATTATAATGGTGCTGCTATAAAATATTCATGGTATAATGGCAAGTCCAGTGAACATTCAGAAGCTTGTAAGATCAATTGCTGTGCATGAATGCACAAGCACATTAGCAGGTTGTACAAGATGCAAGGCAATTTCTTTCCAACTATTAGAGTCCTGTCCTGCAGAGGGTCAAGAGCCCAAGTTTCCCACTGAACTCAATGTGGAAATGTGGGCAGGATCAGACTCTTTAAAAAGTAGTAGAAATTCTCATCATGAAAAAAAAATACTTTGAGGGGTTTTTTTCCATATTGATCAGAAACATTCTAGTAAACTTCAGTGAACTGTTGTGCCAGCACCCAGCACCAAAGAATGGAGGGGCAGATCTACCACTGATATAAATCATGACAGGAATTCTAAAGTCAGTGCAGGTATACTGATTTACGGAAACTGTGAGGAACACAAAGCATTATTGAGGGTGTTGTTTTTTTTTTAAATTTAAACACAAATGAGAACACTAGAGCCCTCAACATAAGAACAACACGGACCTGTTGGAGTGGGTCCAGAAGAGGGCAACAACGATGAGGGCTAGAGTACCTCTCCTATGAAGACAGGCTGAGAGAGTTGGAGTTGTTCAGCCTGGAAAAGAGAAGGCTCTAGAAAGACTTTATAGTGGCCTTCCAGTGCCTCAAGGCCTACAAAAAAGACGGAGAGGGACTCTTTATCATGGAGTGCAGTCATAGGATGAGGGGTAATGTTTTAAAACTGAAAGAGGGGAGATTTAGATTAGATATCACGAAGAAATTCTTTAGTGTAAGAGTGGTGAGACACTGGAACAGGTTGCCCAGAGAAGCTGTGGATGCCCCATCCCTGGAAGTGTTCAAGGCCAGGCTGGATGGGGCTTTGAGCATCTTGGTCTAGTAGGAGGTGTCCCTGCCCATGGCAGAGGGATTGGAACTAGATGATCTTTAAGGTCTTCCAACTCTAACCATTCTATGATTCTATGAAATTAAACTAGCTTCGCATTGATAAAATACCAAATAAATAAACCCACACCTTTTCAAGACTCAGTTTCTGCACACTTTAAACTGAAAATCTGTCAAGATCAGTTTACTGCTGAAATATATGGAAAAATTTAATTCCTTAGGATTTAGAACAATAACTGGTTATATTGTGGATTTAAAGTATTACAATTCCTCCTGTTCTTGCATTTGTTGTAACCTGGAGTTTCACAGAACCAACAGTTTGGGTTTGAAGTGTTCTGGTTTGGGGTGGAGCAGAGCAAGCTATCATTAATAACTTTCTAACCAATTACAAGACATACCTAATAACTGACAGTGCTGTTATGCAACACAGGTATTTAAGAACTTCTATCCCAAGGACAGCACTAAAGTCATATGAAGTCTAATCGTTGTTGGCACAGTGGATGGCTGCATTTTCTCAGATATCTAGCCTTGACTCTCTCTGTAGCACTGTTATCACATCCTACTAATTCTTTCTACCACACCTGAACTTATGTCTGCTGCTTTTAGCCCATTTAGAGGATGGTACTGTTGTCAGTGTCCATCTGAGCATTTGCCATCTCATCAGCCTCCATCTGTGCTTTGGCACCCTCCTTTTCACTTCATTCCTTCCGATATCCATTTGGCATTTCCTCAGGTTTGAACTGATGGCAAAGTAAGATTTCTTAAAGTATGAATCCCAGTGTTGCAAAGGCAATATCAAAACATGCATTTACTCCAGTAAGATGTGATGGGACTTTAATGTGATTTGGAGGCAGGAAAGAAAACATTTCTCTTCAGCTCTGTGAGTGTGATCTCAGTGATCTATAAAGTGGAAATTTCCCAGTGCAAAAGAATGCAGCTGAAACAGTCAACATTTATCTTGCTCCCTTGTAAAACAAGTGTAAAAGTTGTGACTTGGAATACATCCCTTAAGCTCTGAAGAGGCTCTGCACAATTAGTTGGGAGTTCTCAGAGCAAAAGCTTCTCCATTTGAAGCTGTAGGGTTGAAACTTCAGTTAGAGGGTATATTTTCAATTAAGACCATGAAAATTGTGCCTACAAATAATAGTGAACCTGGGTAGATTTTCAAGAAGCTCTGGGTGTGGATGATTTAGGATCAGATGGTTCCAACATCTCCAGGGCCATGAGGTCTCATCTGATCTCTTTTCATAGGAGAAGTACGTCGGAACTTCAAGTCCTTTGAGTAAAAATCAAATTTCCCAGCCCTCTAGGTATTAGGCAGCAAATCTAGCCAGTTTTCAAGCTCCCAGTTTCCTGGCACAGTCTGTCTAACTATTAACAGTCTGTCTAACTGTTTTACAAAGAGAAGGTTGCAGATTCCCTTTCTCCATCCCATTCCAACAAAAAGTTATGAACAGTGGGAAGCACATTCCTGGAGAAACAGGAATAGTCTTGGTGCGATCAGACCACCCTGATGGATTTGTAATGAAATGTTGGCACATTTAAGTTCTGCAGAACAAAAATGCAGTGAGGAAAAATAAAGCAATGCATTCTTCCTTTGCCATCGAGTTAAGGTTTAAATTTTTCCAAGACTTCACAATCATCTATGGAACTTAAATCTTCTTTTCTGTGTAGCACTTTCCTATGTCATGATACATAGATGACATCAACAAAACTATCTTGGAGCACAGCAGCCCAGAGCATTGCTATGATTTATGGCAGATGCCTTGAATTTCAGTTCATAGGCTGTCCGGCACCCTGGTGACTCCTGGTGTTTCATCAAATCACATATAACATAAATATGCAAATATAACATTTAAGCCCACGGGAGGACAGAAGGAGAAAAGATGCACAAAGTGAGGGAAAAAAGTATTTAAATATTTAGTGAGAAAATATTAATGATATGGAGGCATTCTGAAGAAGAACATAGTGAAATGGTAAGTGCTGTGTACATTAGCAGCTAATAAAAATAGTGACTCATGGGAAAGACCTTTATTGTCCAAAATACACTCACAACTTTTGAAATTAACTTCATGACATAATAAAACATTTTTTCCTGGGAAATATTTATGAAATATTTTTTGTACAATGTTTCATTGTTTTCTTTCATCTATAAGGTTATTCAGGCAATATATTTGTGCTTTTTTTCAGTATTGGGCTGTTTATCTCTGGATGAATAACAGCAGAGGGTCAGAATCCTCAAATCCATTACAACTGCTACAACACCTAGAAATATGCCAATTGCTTTGCAAAATATAAAATTAAAACAAAATAAAATTATCTTCTTAGGCACCTAAGGTGAAATCAATCCACAGCTGGTGAGTAAAATTACATACAATCCTTTCCCAAAGAAAGTCCAGCCCATGCAATGATTTAGACCAATACTTTACTCCTGCAAGTATCAGTCATCATCAGTGGGACTACTGGCAATATTCAGATTGCATTCACATAAATCTTTGCAGAATATCAGATCTGCCCAAATGAACAAGCTCAGCAAGCAGCAGGAGGGAGGTTGTGGAATGCAGAAGGGATGTCAGTATTTCTGTATTTAAGCAGACCGAGGAATCCATCTAGTCCACCATACTGGTACCTGTTCTTCCCTGCAAGAAGCAGCTGGGAAAGAGACTCATGTGCTACCATCTAGCAACATAAGCTTTGCCTTCAAATATCACATGTTTTGGTTGAAAATCTTTCACATTCAAAATGTTCCTATCCTACATGTATGTCTTTTGATCTGTTCCTTATACACTGAAGAAATTTCATCTTGTGGCAACAAATTCATATAATGAGTGTTTGAACAATCAGACCTTCTGAACAATAAGTTTATGCATATGCATTAGCTGTTCTAAAAGTTCTGTTTAATGAATAATCATAAAGATAATATAACTGATTCCGTGATTCAGGAAGAGTGTCATTTTGGGTCGCAGGCTTAAAGGATGTGAAAAATTAGGACACTCCAGGCATGAGAATGATACACAAAGTGATGACAAGGGAAATATCAAGGCTGGAATGAGTGATGTGATAGATCACTGAAGAAATTTAAGAAGGGCAAGAAAGAATAAGAGGATTTGATGCCTAAGATAAAATATAAGAATACTGGGTTGGGTACAGAGGGGTAAAAAATCTGCTTGCATCAGAAAGATGTGGGGATGAAGATAGCTAAAAGCATAACTTCACAGCCAGGCTCTAGCAGGATCATTTAAAGAAAGGAATAAATTTGAACTGAAGTTTGTCATCAGCAGAGGCAAGGATGGATGGTGCTACACTGGCATGCAGAACTGAGTGCAGAGGTCAACAACAAGTGTTTTAGCTTATCTGCAAAAGCCTGGCTCCTGAAGATGTGACGGATAAAGAGCCAAGTAGTCTTGCAGCTAGCTTGGCTGTCAGAGGACGATAACAGAATACAACTGCCCAGGTGACAGAGTGGATCTTGAGGAAAGGTGATGGAGGAAAGAAAAAAATGCTGGCTTACAATGGGAAAATTAGGAGTTAAAAATAGACCTATATTAAATCACACCAGAAGAGCTTTCAGAGACACAGTCTGATACACAAGAGTAGTGTTGAGAGAGATATATGACAGGCTGAGAGTTGTGAAGTTTTAGGAAGATGTTAATATCTCCCCAACTTTCACATAGGCTGGATGTGGACTAAAGTGCCCCGCACAAAATTTGTACACTATATGGAGAATTTCATCTCCCACCAAAATGCAGCCACCTCTCTAGTGGGTTAGCACATTTCATCTCTACTACTAACACTACAAAATAGCTTTGGAAGAGTAAGCAGAGAGTAATTTCCCCTCTTTGAAACTATTACAGTAATTTATGTGAGCAAAATGTAATTATACAAACTGAAATTTAGCCAGCAGACTGGTTTTACATTTCTTCTGAAGCAAAGCCATCAGAAATAGGCATGATTCCTTCTAGCATGAAGCTAGAGTATGGATTTAATCCTTAATCAAGTGGAAAAAAATGGCCTTGAAGCACTGCTCCTGAAAGGTGCTGAGTTAACTGTAGCTGTCCTTTTTGACGTGACAAGGGTGCTCATCACCTTTTTGCATGCCCTGATGTATGAGTGTAATGTATAAGGGTAATTTGAAAAACTGACCTTTATGAAGGCAAAGGGAGATTTACTCTCATCTTCTATGAGTACAGGATTTGGCCAAAGAATATGTTCCTTTGTGCTGCCAAAAAAAATCCTGTGTTGATCAATATCCTGACCCTGCAAGGGAATCAGATTTAACAAAATCATAGTCCCAAATGGTACAGTTGGAAGATGTCCAGGGTGTAATTCAGGGTGGGAAATCTATTGGGCTGGATTCAAGAGTGTGCCTGGACCCCTTAAAGTACGTGGTGATGAGAAATGCTATTATCCAGTCGCAAATTGCCCAGAGAAGAATTCCCTGGTGGGTCTGTGTGCCAGGCCCCGAGGCATTGCACCTTCGCTGCAACCTGGCCAGATGGGTGAGTGGGTGGAAATGGGAGCATGGGAAATGCTGGGGACTGGGAGCCTTAATGTGGTTATCCTCTGCCATGGCAACCCTTCTCTGGCACTTCTTCTCTGAACATAAGGGACAATCTTTCCTTTGTACTTAAAGATAAAACAGGAGTCTCAGAAGCAAGTCTCCTGAGCATCTGTGTCACTATATATCTTACTGTTTCATTTGTTCTCTGCAGAGTCCCACTGAAATGAGTTATTTCTACTTGAACATTACATCACCTGTAGGATTATTTTTTGAAAACATGCCTCATCTATCATGTCACAGTTGTTCCCTGTTGTAATTGGCTGGTACCAATGAGTCCAGCTGTGGAATTACTCCATGAAAAAAGCCCATACAAAAAATTAAGAAATTAAATATTTACTGGCATGTCTGCATAACTATCCCTCCCTGCTCCCTGCTCCAGAGTACTACAAGGATTCATTAGTTAATGTTCATAGAATTATCTGAAAATAAAATGCATTACATAGTTGGAATTTTCCTTTACAATTATTGTCCAGTAGGAACTTTTCTCATTCAGCCACACATTAGTGACCTCTCAAATGGTCAAAACCCTTGTGCATGTCTATTCTTTAAAATCCTTGAAGAAGTAGCTTGTGTAGATGCTACCTTGCTTACTGAGCTTGGATGCAAAATGCATCAGTCCCACAAGAGTCTCCAGAAGTTTTCCATATGCTGGTTTTCCATCCCGATCTACAAGGCTGCCTTTAATTTGTAAGGCAACTTCTCTTAATCCAGTTCAATGTAAGAAAAGCAATTTAGAGTTTATTCCTAAACCATACTTGTGCCTGGATGGAAAGCATGTTTCATGGACTTATTTCCTTTTGAAATAACTGTCTTTGGTAAAACCTTGCCTATTTTCTTCCAACTCCAACTCCAACTCCAGCTCCATCCTGATTTTATCCCAGATGTTTTGCTTGGAGTCCCAGCACATTAGATGAGAGTATATGATTGCAATCTCAGCTTTCCTTTAAAACATAGGCTGGATTCACCACAGATGGTGATGGGAGGCTTTTCTTTTTCTGCATCATCAATACATATCTCCTGACATCTTACTAATAGCCAGAACAAACCTACACAAACTCCACAAGGTAAAATCCTGTCTGTTCTCAGAATTTAAGGTAACGTTTTCTGGACAGGCAAGGAAGCTGTGGTCTTAACAAATGCAAAGGGAACTTTTTGTTTTTTTCAAGTAGGATACAGCAATGTCTTTTAAATGCATTGTACCTACTGACTTTCCTCTTGCTTTGCCAATTCACTTACATTGTTTCTGTAGTAATGTCTGCCTAGGGCTTCCTCTGCAGTCAATACTTCAAGCCATAGAAGATATTAACCTTTGAGTGAGATGTTCAGCCCTGGTTAGAAGCCTGATCCTGAGAAATATATTGTTTCTTAAAGGACTCTACAACACAGATTATTTTAAGACATTTTAGCAGTTGACTTTATGAAGCTGTCTATAGATAAAAAGAGAATCTTGAAAGCTTTTTACAGTCTTTTAGGGATCTTTCCATGTGTCTTAAAATAGTCTAAATTCTCTTCTGCGGGTAGTGACTGCTCTAATTTTGCATTCGGGGATTGTTGTGTTCCCCAGATAACACAACACACGTGCACTGTGATGGTTTCCCTATCTGGGTTAATCAATCTAAGTTCTTCATTTGCTGTTACTGAACAACAGTTGAAGCACAACAGATATCACCAGGTAATAATTCTCATCAGTATCTTATTTCGGCCACCTCCATTATATATATATTTTCTTATTTCATTGCCTGAAACTGAGTTCTCAATTTCTTCTAACCCCCTAGACAGACACTGTATCCTCCTTGGGACAGATTTTAATACTTAATCTTTTTAGGAACGTTTCTCTAGCCTACATACAACGTGCTTAATTTCATGGAGCAGTGATCCCTGTGTCATTGAGTTTCTAATTTAAAAAACAAATTGCACTTGGGCTTCATTTTAGGTATACATCTAGTGAGAAACAGAGTTAAAGACAGTTTTTCTTTCTGAATGGTACAATACTTTGCAAGTTTCAAAAGTTGATGAATAAAAAGAACTTGCTGGAAACAACTGAAAGTTTTACTGTGATATTTGCAATTCTGGCATTGTCTTCACTCTCAATTGTTTGAAATTGACTCATTTCTTTTTTTTCCCAGTTTATAACAAAATCCAAAAAAACAGATGTCTAAAATACTGTTGGTATAATTTTAAATATTTAATTGGAAAACCTTTTTCTTTTTTCTTAATAAAATTGTTTTTTAACACTATTTCTATTATATACATCTACTTAATTTTATTTTCAATTCAGAAAGTCAGAAACTTTCAAAAAAATGAAAAAAAAAGATTCTGCCAACTTCTAATGAAAAACAGTAATTTTTCAAGTCTGTTTCTGAAGTAAAAGTATTTTCTTGGAAAAAACTCAACCAGCTGTACAGGCAAACCTAACAAAGCAGCATAGGCTTTGTAAAACCGTTATTTAAATGCAAGATCCACTGGGGTGAAATGTGGCAACTGTTTAATAATGCACAGCAGCACTATACAGCAATTTAAGACAAGAAGAAAAGAAGAATGACATATGGAATTGAAAATGCTGGCTGAGTGTAAGTAGGCAAAATGTAATCATCTGAATGAGAATTTCGCCACGGTAACAGAGTAGGCATCCTTCAACTCACAGATATTGCTATGAAATCTTTAATGACAACTTGTCAGGGTGGGTTTTTTTATCTCTTTATCTCCTCCTGTTATGTCACAACTCAGAGGAAAGAGCTCCCGGTGGTGAATTATTAGTACAATTTCTTTTTAATAGTGGTTGTATTTTCAAAGTTGCCTCTGACTGGATGGCATAAACACCGCTTAGACTTTGGGGCATCTGAGCAGGTCAAAAAACGCAGCACATTGAATCCCATTTGGATGTGGTAGGGTAGGGATGAAAAGGCATATTTTCAGGTTTGTTTTAGAATGTTTTTGTGTTTTTAAAAGTTTGAATTATTTCCACTCTCCACCACTCCTCTAATGGTTTGTTGTCAAGCCTCATTAGTTTCTTCTGATGTGGATGGGCCTATTTTCCTGCTGGAGTGACAGTTTAAAGCCCCAAGGGTTGGATGACCTGGCACATTTTTTTAATTTCTTACTTTCTCTTTTTTTTGTTTGTAGAAAAATACAGCCTTTTGTCCAGCAAGGAACATATGATCAGGGGATAAAACAATATTTTAAATCATCATGTTTGAATACAAAATGTGGTATCCTGTAGGGAAAAATAAGTCAGAAAGAGGCACTGATTCAAAGACCAAAAGTTACAGAAACATTCTCCAAGGATTAATGAATTATTACTGTATTTTTAATAACAATAGTTAAATTCTTAAAAAATATTCCCTGAGGTGAACTATTCCCAGTGATGTCTGTTCCCAGTGACAATTGTCAAAACATATCTTATTTCTTCCATAATTTTTAATGGAGCTTTTTAAGAGAAAAATAGGAGATTGCATTTTTCAAAGGAGCAGCATGCAAGGTCTTTGGGCACCTCAGATATAAAGAGGTGTTACCAGGATTTTTGTAATTGCCCAGGGACTGGCTGCTGACCATGCCAAAGGCAAGTGGCCATTAGAACATTGGAAAAACCTCAGGAAATACCTGTCTGATTTTGGCTGAGTTTTAGGCAATGACAGATCTGGAAAAAAACACCCCAGAATTAATTGTCTTTGGAATGGAAATATGACACAGTTGTTTGGAGGATGCTGGATTTCCAAAAAGACTTAATTAGGAGAACAAATTAGAGTCCAAGCTGGATATAGAGCTTGCTATTAAAAAAAACCCCATAAGATCTTGTCTGAGGTGGTGAGGTGCCTCGCCTCGCCTTGCCTTTGCCTTGCCTTCTCCTCTCCTCTCCTCTCCTCTCCTCTCCTCTCCTCTCCTCTCCTCTCCTCTCCTCTCCTCTCCTCCTCTCAAGATCTGACTGCTTCAATGCCCCTTTTAAATAGACACTGTGTATGTACATACACATTGTAGAAATCCCTGCTTCAAAGTCCTTACACTCTGATGTCAGTTTGGATCAGAGTTCACAGTATATACCATGATACGAAAAAAAGTTACGGTTTGTGTATGGAGAATTTCACAAATTATTCTCTTATTAAACAATGTCAACATGGGGTTTAGAAATTTTTGCTGCCTGTTAGGTGCAATGTTTGCCTTGGCTGGACACGTGTAGAGAGCACTGAGGACCATGGCGAAAGTCAAAAGATTCAATAACATCCACAAGAAAGAGAGATATGAGATAATCCTGATTTCCCACCTTTTCCCTTCTTGTTTGTTTTGTTTCTCCTTTAATCTGCTTCATAGCTGTCCTGGAAAGAATCACGGCTTTGATTGTCCCTCTGATGGTGCTAAGCATCTTGCTTTTACTAAACCAAGATATGGTGGTCATAAGAAAGGAAATAAAGTGCAAACCTGACTTTCCCAAAATCCTCAGGAATTTGTCACTGATTCAGAAGCCAAGGTTGCAGCCATGATATTTTGTGAACTTTGCACTTGGAGTCAGTATTTCCAAAAGCAAACATCTACATTGTCCCATCAAAGTTAACAGAGCAGGGCTGTCGTTCAGCTCTTCCAGAGGTAAAATCCTGAAACAGCCTATTTCTCTCATAAATAATAAGCTCAGGAGGGTCTGGCTCATATGTAGATGTGTATAACACACTAAGAGGAATCTTGCTCTCTCTGTCTGAAGAAGTACAGTGTGTGATAAAGCCATGAAATAAGACTTGTGAAGGAAAGCAATGTGTAAGGCTGAGGGTGATTCCCTTCACATGGCTTCATCAGACTTCATTGCTTCTCTCCTTGTTCTGAGATGTCATTTTCAAGAGCAAAAATGAGAATCTTCCAATCTGTGAGTCACTTGAGTCCATAATATTGCTTGCAATGAGGGCTGGTGGTGAGGCCTGAGGCAAGTCTTTTCATCAGGATGAGGGTCAACGGGCACAAGTTGGAACACAGGAGGTTCCATTCAAATATGAGAAAAAACTTCTTCATGGTGAGGGTGAGAGAGCCCTGGAACAGGCTACTCATGGAGGTTGTGGAGTTGCCTTCTTTGGAGATTTTCAAGACCTGCCTGGATGCAGTCCTGAGTAACATGCTCTAACATGCTCTAGGCAATCCTGCTTCAGCAGGGAAGTTGGACTAGATGATACCTATGGTCCCTTCCAACTCTAAAAATTCAGTGAAATTCAGTGAAATCAGCTCTGCTGGGACTGGGGAGTGATGAAGGCAGTGGATGAAGTAACTGGCTCAAGCTGGTGGAAGGGAGTCAGATGCTGATTAGTCATCTGTCATAATGAGGAGAAGGAACTAAGCAGGTAGGTTCAGGGAAAAAAATATACATCATCCTTCAGTCCACCAGACTCTGATTTCCATTTCCAAGTGAAAAATGAACAAGCTAGCAACTAAAAGTTCCAAAATCTTTAAAGGAACAACCAAAATCTGATGGAAAAAAATCTGCAGCACTTCAGAAAGTATTGGATACCTAAGCAGATGGTTGGTTTGCTTTCCTGAAGAATAAAAATTAAATTGATGTTTCTAAAGCAGCATTCAGGCCTTTAAAGATAATAAACAGACACAATGTCATTTGCACTGAAGACACAGAAAACTCTGGTAGTGAACTCTGGGAGCTAACTGGGTCCAGTCCACCCTCTATAAATTAAAAGATGTACAGTGTTATAGGTACAGATGGCATAGGCGTACTAAGCTGCTCCTATACATCTTTTGTTTAGTAAATACTATATTTAATGGCCTGACATTAACTGCTGAACATAGTAAGTTAACTTTGCATTTAAATAGTAAAACTTCGAGGAAGTTCATAATTGCATATCTTTTTACCAAATGACAAGCCATATGCTAGGAAATTTCAAGCCACTAATTAAACAAAACATGTCCAAGTATGTTTTTTAACAAATACTGTACATCGTTATTTAAATTCAGGGCAAATACTGTTCTGAGCACTACAAATAGCTAAAATGGTGTTTAATAAGATACACCATCTGCATTTCAAATTGATGCCACCCACATTTAAATCTCTTGAATAATCCCACTGAATAGTTACTGGGGAAAAGAAAAGCATTCATGGCTCGTTCTGTGAATTTGATACCACTGTTCTCGGCAATTCTCATTTGGTTATTAAACTCACTGGGGTAAAACTGCCAAAGTGCTAACTGCCAGCTTCCAGATTACACTAATCGAGAAGTGTACAAACCAAACTGAACTGTCCTTTAAGAGCTCTGAAAAGGGAGTAATTGAAAATAAATCAAAATAAATGTGGGGTTGTTTCTCTTCCTACCCGCTCCTACCTCTCCACGCCCTCCCTATCGTCCCCTCCTTCCACTTCCCACGCAACCCTTGCTATATTTAGCTACTCAGAGCTACTCACAAAGCTTGGCAACATATGGAACCCTACAGATTGTATAATCTCCAGATAACTGCCAGGGACATCCCTTAATCAGCTGAGATGCATCATACTGGAAGGGAATGCACAGAATAAACCTTAAAAATGGAAAATTATGGCATTTGGGCATATAGACATTTTTTCATCTCTCCCATTCCACACCCCACCCCACACCCCACCCCACCCCACCCCCACCCCCGCACCCCCTCCCAAGAGAATGAGTCTGAAATGCAACAGCTGTTTGGTTTAGCATCCAAACATTCACCATGTACTGGTTTTGCAGGTGTTCAGAGTCCAAAGCACATTGCCTCATCTATGCCAAGACAGCTGGTGTAAAGTCATGGGCTAATTGTTACAATTCTCCTTCCAAGGAATTATAGGGGATAGTTATGACAATTAATATGGCTGAAATGCAGCCAGGAAAGGGAGGGACTTCGGCAAAAACATCTGCTGGAAAAATAAAGTCAGTACATCCTTTTTCTATCTTTTTTTTTAAGTTTTGTGGGTTTGGGTTTTTTTTTCTGCTCTACAGCTGATGTTTTTTTGTGGACAATTACACTCTCCCTGAGATTATTTATCAGTACACTGTGAAAACTACTTCCAGCAAAAGCTGTGGGATTGTCTTAAAACCTGTGAGAGCTTGGAAATATAGCCAAGGTTTCCGTTCTACCTGGTTGGGTCAGAAATATATTGAACTACACCCGTAAGATTAAGCCGGAGCTGGCCCTAGTACTATAAATAGAAAAGCAGGGAAGCAGCTAAGGGCTTCTGCATTAACTGAATTTACTTTTTTTTGTGATTTAGAAGGGTGGCCTGAAGATGAAATGTATCATTTATATCTGTAGTATGAAAGGGTCTAAAATTTCTGTGCTGAGCCCCATTAACTGCCTCTCCTACAGCCTCTGCGATGGCAAAGGGTATAGGTATAGGTACTTGGCCTGTTAAGGATACAACCACCAGGTCAGTTCCTTTACTTTATATCTTCTTATCAATCTGATCCTTTAGGAATCACTCCTTTGTAACACACTATGGCTTCCCCAAAGGTAAGGATAAATCAAATGGGCCTCTATAATTGAAAGCGCAGCTTGGCTTGCAATTTTGACCCACCAGCCCTGATGCTTTGAATCACAGTGAATTTCATGAATTTTTAAGATGTAGAATGGATTGTCCTTTCTCACCCTGCAGCGTAGTTCCCCTCTCCCAACTCTGCACCTGTACTCATCTGTCATGCTTGGTTCATCCACATTTTCTGGTTTTCATGTTGGATTTCAAAAGGCCAGAGGTGAGGAAGCTATTGCTGCCCTTAGAGACTTGTGTCAGTTGCAAGTAGTAAATCCATTAAAACTTCCTCAATCCATTCTTGCAGTATTTATTTGTTTCATTTCAGCCTCCAAACACCATTATTTGCTATGCCTCTCCATTTCTTTTTGTAGGCTTTTAATGCCTTTTTCTGCTAGTCAGTCTGGATTTCTGAACTCAACCACAACAGCTCAAGAGAATACTTTAAAGTCCAAAAAACCTATCTGGGATGTGTACTTCAATCAGTTTAAGCCAGTTTTTAGAAAAAAAAAAAGAAAAAAAATAAACTGACCAAAATGAAAACTGCAATGTTTAACAGCTTGAAATTATTTTAAAAATGATCCCTTACCTCACTTCATTAAGGTAGGATCTTCAGAAGTGCTCAGCTCTGTTCCTAGTGATTCTGGGGGAGTTTCACCACTGACTTCAATCAAAGCAGAGTTTGGCTAACATTGGGTACTTCTGAAAATCTCACCTTTCTTGTATCAATCTATCAATTTTTAATTAAGTACAAAGAGGACTATATTCTATATTATGGATTAATTATCTGAAAAAAATTCATTTAAATTTACATAAGACAAAGAAATTATAATAAAATCAATAAATCTAACAGTACTGGTACATTTTCTTTTTTTTGTTGTTTGTTTTTTTCCTTTTTCTTGCATTACTCTCCTTGAAAATCAGCCAAATAGATATTCTTAATTTTATTTTTTTTTAAATTACTTGCTGAGTTCAGCGTGGAGTCTATTTTAACTGCTAAGTTATGAATCTGGGGTTAATTCTAAGGAGATTTTAAATAGAAATATCAGAAATCCTTTAATCTTGAGAGTAGTGTGAGCCAAAATGCATAGCTAAGAAAGAAGAAGTCATTATCTGCAATAAATAGAAATAGCTTGAAAAGAAAGAGGGAAGAAGGTTAGTACACAAAAATATTTACTTTAATCAGCCCTCACAGCAGTATTTCCTTTCATCATCTATTTGGGGACCTCAGTTATGATGATCCACACCTGACTCTCTGAACTTTTTTACAAATCCCTTCTTACAAAGTCCTTCTTTACTGTCACACTTATTAGAAATCAAATAAATAAGACCTTCCTTCCACAAGATGACCTATTCTTTCCTTGAGCTTCCCTGCCTCCTTCAATGTGCTCTGCAGCAAGATTTGCCACCAGCTCTGGGCAGGTACCACATTTCTGCTCCGTCCCCAGGCTCAGAGTCATTATGACAATGTCAAGAATAGTTACAGTGATTTATATAAATAGCTACATAGAGCTACAACAATACCGATAGCTCGGGTGAGAAGGCACCATTCAAAAGTAACATAATGACGGGGTTGCAGATACTGCTATAGGTAGGCATCAAATACAGGACTTTATCCTGAAAAGTGTTATAATTTCCAAATTGATTTCAGTAGCCTTTCTCATTGAGACTAGTTTTGTGGGTGAGCTGCCTGCTGAAACCCAGGCTGCTGTTTGAAACTGCTCTTCTACATAGAAAGATATGTGCAAAGGCACCTGTTGGCCTTTGGGGCTGAAGGCCCCTCAGTGATGCTCAGCTTCCCTTATGGGCTCAGGAAAGCATATTTTGCATGGCCTCTACAAATGGGGACTAGTCAAGTGCGGTGTATTCACTTACTTAGTAGGTGCAGTCAAGGACACTAAGCAGCCTGTAATACAGAACATCATCAAAGAAAAAAAAATGCTGCCCTCAGGAACTAAAAGCTGTTTGCCAGGCCATCGCCGTGCTCGCCAGAAGCTGCCCACCGCTAGGCCAGAGATCAATCCGTACCATGGCCTCAGAGGCAGAAACCTCGCAGGGATTGCAAAACAGGCCTTGAAACTTATCTGTAACAAAACTTCATCCATCACTCATGTCCACTTGAAACATGTAGGGTCCTGATTGTATGCAATAGCCAAATTTGGGCTGGATTTTCCTACATAATATTTGCCAGCACACGCTCACATTTAGCCACTTGTCCGTGACATGATGTATTGTTCTGTAATTACTTTTTTATGCCACGTTCCAGCCATATTCTGAATGTCACACTTTTTAATTAGCAGCAAGCCCATTGAAATGATGCCTTTTCAATCCATGTGCCCGGGGAAGGTTGGGCTGTTTTAAAGAGTGATTGAAGCTTGTAAACACAAGCAAGTGATATTACAAAATTAACCGTACTCACTGTTTGTAAAACAAAAACTAACAATCTGTGAATAATTATTTTCTTCCATTAAATGGTATGCCAGGATATTCTTCTGACAGGATCCTCTCCAGAAATTGTTGTGTGTTTACAATATTGCTCTTTTTAGGTAGTGTGACATTCCTTTAATAGGTCATCAAATTGTACTGCATGACTTTCCTATTTAAAGATGAAATGGACCCCTGACATGTCCAATAAATCTTGCTATTACATGCATGCATCCATAGAATTACTAAGCTTTAGGTTTTAATCTGATTTCTGTTCAGGTTTACAATAATAAAGAATGCTAGATTTTTCCATGTTTTCCTAGGGCTGCATTTTTTTCGACTGACCTTGAAAAAGGGGGAGGATGGGAGGAAGGAAGAAAAAGAAACCAGGAAGGAAAGAAGAAAGGAAGCACTGTAAGAACAAATGAGACTTAACTGAAATTCTCAAGAGACAAGGATGTGTTGGATTTGTTCAGCTATCCACTATATATAGTATCATTTAGAAGGATAATGCATTTTTTTATGAAAGAAGCAAAAAACTAAACAGACTCTATAGAGTTTATTACATGGGAAAATGAAAGATTTGAGATGGAAATTTGTTTCAGTTTGGGGTTTTGTTGTTTGTTGTGTGTTTTTTTAAACAGACATTATGAATTCCCCACAGAAATGAGACATTTTTCATTAAAAAAAAAAGAATACTTAGTTGATGATCCAGTTTTCTATCAGATGAATTTCCATGGAAGTTCCTAATGTGATCTCAAGGGACAGAATTGCTGCCACCATGAGTCACAAAACAAGGTTACGATGGGGGTATGATGATGGGAAAAGTGACCAGAAGCCCAAGTGAGTGCTGAGAAGTTGTTTGTGTGACACAGATCCAAGCAGACAGCACCGACTGATAAAAGCCCTGTTAACTTCAGAAAGGATGGCAAAACAGGCCTTTAACTTGAGGGTTGGGTTTTTGCACCAGCATGGCAAGAATAAAACTTAACTGCAACTAATTACTTGTGGAACTGAACTGAGGACAGTCATCTAAATTTATTACTGAACCCTAGAATATGTCTCCTTTTTTCCTGCCTCGCTTTCAGACACTATGTTGCTGATCATCAGCAGTGAATGTATAATCTTATCTAACTGCTTAGCTCTGGCAAAGCACATTGTTAGTATTTTAAATATTAAGCGAAAATTGATTTTCCTGTTTAAAGAACTGTATTTCTGTGTCTTGGTGATTAGGTGTGAATATTCCATTACCCTTTCTCAGATAAAGAGAGCCTCCTGGGAGTGCTTTGAGGGGAAGTATTGTACTGTAACAATTATTAGATGAGTTCCAACTCCTCAATATGGAAGTGAGCAGTCTGCAGTGATGCAGTTTATTTACTAAGGAGTTGATTTAAAAAAAAAATAAAATTACTTTTACAACACCTTGGATGTTTTCCCCATGGAAGAAACTTGAGAACTGGGTAAGAAATGGAAGGGCAGGAAGTTAATTCACCAACAGAAAGCATCATATATGCACCAACAAAAAACACCAAAACTACTCAGGATTTTGGATAACTCACTAAGTAGTTGCAGCATAAATAGAAAACAAAGGCGAGAGAAAGGAATGTTATGGTTGCAAAATGGCTACAGGAGACGTTAACCAATGGTCCAGGGCTTTTGGCATCAGCCCACAGCTGAAAACCTAAATCCCTTTTCATCTTCTGCTTGAAGAAATTTCAACCCCCATGTCCCAGAGGAGTGCTTGTGCAGCTGCAATGTGGCATATTCCTATGAGGGAGAGGGAGCATTCCATGCCTCCTGTTGATGCAGTTCCATCTGGCATTGCTAATTAAACTTTCACCTGACATAAAGTTTGATTACTAATTGTCCTACTGCTAAACTCCTTCTTCCCTACCTTAGTGAAAATGAAATAGCAATTTAGTAAGCTCTGGTTCAGACTTGTCTTTACCTCCATGGGCATGACATTCTTCCCTGGAGTCAGTAGTCTTAGCTTTACATCTATGTGCTTGTTTCAGAGACAGCAGTCCCTGGTGAGTATTGTAGCGGTATTTTCTCCCTCAAATGTCAGGGGGGTCTGATTTTGTATTCAATATTCTGTGAACCCAGATATGAGCTGTGACACTCACATAGGAGGCAAGACACCTATCTTCTATCATCTACACCCAGAATGGACTAGCAAATTGGTAAAGTAGTACCAGAAGCACCTATGCCCAACATACCCAACAGCAGAACAATTAAAGGGTATGGAGATGTGGCTTTTGCACAAACCAAAGAAAAAGCAGGGATGTGCCTCTTGCATCCAGGATAACTGTTTTGGCATCTGAGGCAAGGAAATGTCTCCTCTTTTTCTGTTTAGGGAAACATTGTTTTTCTTATTAGTGCTGCAAATTAGAAATATTTATATTTTTTTTTTATTCAGGAAGAGGATTCTTCACTTGGCCTTAAGTGAACATATTCCTGCTGTATGATTTATCATGAAAGTTTTCACCAAATTGATTCCTTCCTCTCCTGTATCTCTTCAGTGTGGTAGCTGAATCTCAGATCCCTTTGCATTTAGTCCTTCAGAAGCAACTCCGTCTTGAACTAGAAATTACTTCTTGCTAATATTCAGTCATAATTTACAGAAAAGCAATAATCCATCCTTGCCTTGGATGCAGAATCAGAGCAGCGTGGAAACCTTGGCTGGGATACGACACATCCAACAAAGTGCAAGAAGGCTGTCTCCTGAGAACATTCAGCATCTCATTCCATCTTGCACACACTGGTGGTTTAGCAAGATAAGAGAGGTGTATTGCCACCAGATCCTCCAGGAAAGAGAAGGCCCGTTCCATGGTTTTGTTCCATGCTGATTTCTGTTTTGTCCACTGAGTGAAAAAGATGGCACTAAATAGCTGGCATTCCACAAAAAAGTCCCTGAGGAGGTGCAGCTGCCAGTGACTGTGACACATGCAGACAGGCACAGTTTCACACAGTTTCTGAGTATACAAAGAGCCAGAGCTTCATCTGACTGAAGTGGTACAAAAGCACCACATGAAGTGCTCTGTACCTTCAGTGGTTCATTCTAGAAAAGGACCCCAGCCCCTAGTTAAATATCATGCTTTAGAAGCCATGTAATTCACAGCTTTTTTGCAGAACATGGTTTAACAATGATTGTTGTGTTGTGCTGCTTCCTTTCTTAACAATATTGGTGTTATCTGCTCACAATCAGTCTGTGGGCACAACCCAGGCTGTGTTGACCTCCTTTGTGGAGCTCTAATAGTTTCACTCTTAGCAGTGGTATCATGGTTCTTTGAGGTCCCATGACAGGGGCAAAGGAGGGCCAGTATCACTCACGTTGATGAGAGCTGTGTGCACTTTGTGCCACTAAAGTCAATGCATGCCCAAGCTGTATTACTGAGTTAGAAGCAGACTCCAGCACTGGAGGCAGATGTCCTGACTTCATGTCCCTGAAGACCTAACCCTTCTGTGCAGCCTCAGGGAGTTTGGTCAAAATCCCCCACACCAGCTTGGTTATGTCTTTTCCTATTTACCAAGACAAGTGTGAACCCTTGACTGAATAAAATTCAACTCAAGCAAAGAAATTTTGCTTCTGTTAAAAGCAGGAGGAAATTTGCTATTCATTTAAACACACCTTCAGACTAAAATTCACCTCTAATGCAAGGATGAATGGAGATGGGGAGCTGGTTGTTTCAAGGACGCTACATTGGAGTATTCACACTCCATTGGAGTACAAATCAACCAGCTATGGGAAAGGAGAATTTTGATTGCCAGTGAAACTCAGCTTGCTGCCATATTGCATCTACAGGACAGAGACTTTTCAGGTCATCGATTATGGCAAAGGATATTTTGTTTGTTTAAGTTGTAATGTATGCCACATGCCTCTAAAAAGTGGGTGGGTCAGATGAAAATCTGCATAGGGAAAGAGTTGTTAATTTAGGACTAAATTGACCTTCTCAAGAAAGCTTCAAGATCAAAGGATATGAAAGGTGCAGGGATATGCAGACACTTAGAACTTAGCAAGGACCTGGAAGGCTACAGGTCAAGACTGGGAGACTGCTGAAGAGAACAAAGAAATTATGCAGAATTTGTTGAAACCCAGAAAACCGCTGCGCTGACTGAAATCAAAATGAGCAGTGAGGACACAGCACCACGTTCAAAAAACTTTGTTCAGCTTTATCTAATTGTTTTGAGTTGTCCTAATTACAAAGGTAATTATTTTACTCTGTGTACAACCCAGCTTTTTAAGTCTAAAGGGCACCATGCTCTTCATGGGGATATTACTAAATTATTTAGACATAAACTTCTGAAAGTTGTGCTTGGTTTGTGGTGCCATCACAGCAGTGAACAAAACCCCACAGCAAGGCTTTCCAAACTGAAACAGAGTGCTATGGCCACAAGTAGGAATCAATCTCATTAATGCTGGCTCTGGGCAAGCCATTTTTTCTCTAAGTCTCTTTTACAAGTAGCTATAATGTTTAACAAGACAAATGTTGAAGAACACCAGATGCACAGTGACAAGTAATTGTCACTCCTTCCATGAACTGCAGGAGAGTGTGAATGGTTGCTCCTGTTAACTGTAATCTGGAACATGAAATTGTTCCCCCAAAGGCTCGCATTCACCTTTCCATGCGAACTCAAAGACCCGCTGAATCCATTGTCCAACTCCCACCACAACAGATGATGGCGACATTGGCTTGAGGAGTTTACCATACCTTCTGCTTTTCTTCAGTCTTCCCCTTCTGGGAAATGACAACCAACCAAGTGAAGAAGTGGTGGACAAGGCTGGCAAGCAGAAGGCAGCAGGGTGATTTGGACTTTGTAATCAACAATACAGGATTAAAGAAGGCTCACTTGAAGTGTATGGAGATAAAGGCCTTCCGCCAAGGGTATTGGTAGAAGAGTATCAGGTTAAAGAATACTTAAGGAAATTGGACATGCCTAAATTCATGCGCGCTGAGGTGGCTGAAGTCCCTCCAAGACCACTCGCAATAATCTTTAAATGATTGGAGGGACTGGAAGAAGTGCCTGAGGACTGGAGGCAAGTAAATGACACTCCTATCTACAAAAAGGACAGGAAGGAGGACCCAGGGAACTACAAGCTGCTCAGCCAGCCTCACTTTGATCCCTGGGAAGGTGGTGGAGCAGCTAATACTGGAAAACATTTCCAGGCACATGAAGGACATCAGGAGACATCAGTAGTCCTTGAAAGCAAATGGAATCACCAGTAACAGTTGTCACAGTTTCACAAAGGGGAAGTCATGCTTGACCAACTTGATAAACTTCAATAATGAAATGACTGACTTGATAGATGAGAGGATAGCAATGGACATTGTCTACATAAACTTCAGCAAAGTCTTCCACACTGTCTTGCATAAGATTCTCATAGAGAAGCTGATGAAGTATGGGCTTGATAAGCAAAGAGTGAAGTGGACTGAATGCTGGCTGAACCATTTGATCTGGATATGCTACTGTCCAGAGGGCCCTTGACAGGCTGGAGTAATGGACTGACATGAACCTCATGAAGTTCAGCAAGGCGAAGTGCAAAGTTCTACACCTGGGGAGAAATAATCCCATGAACCAATGCACCCCAGGGATTGACCAAATGAAAACCAACTTTGCAGAAAGGACCCAGGAATCTAGAGGACACCAAGTTGACCATGAGCTAGCAACATAAAATAAAAAGCACACATTATCCTAGGCTGCATTAGGAAGAACACTGCCAGCAGGATGAGGGTGGTGACCTTTCTCCTTTACTCATCACTGGTGAGACACATGTGGAGTCCTGGGTCCAGTTTTGAGCTCCCCAGTACAAGAGAGACTTGGACATAAGTCAAAGCATGTCCAAGCATGTCGATCATGGCCACAAAGATGACTATGGATTGGAGCATCTCTCCGTGAAGAAAGGCTGAGAGAGCTGGGGCTGTTTCAATTTGAGAGATCTTCCTTATGGAGGGCCTTTTTAATGTGTGCAAATATCTGATGTGAAAGTAAAGAAGATGAAGTCAGCCATCACAGTGGTGTCCAGTCATAGGACAAAAGACACTGATCACAAATTAAAATGCAAGAAATCAATTTAAATACAAGATAAAACATTTTTACTGCAAGGGTGATTGAACTGAAACAAGCTGCTGGAGAAGTGGTGGAATCTCCATCCTTAGAGATTTTCAAACCCAATTGGACACTTTCCTGGATAACTTGCTGTAGCTGGTGTTTCTCTGATCATGGAATCTGGAGCAGACAATCTCCAGATGTCCTTCTGAGCTCAACTATTCGTTACTCCATGATATTATGCTCAGCCCCTCTATGTACCAACCTCAACTGCAATGTATTTTGCTAATTACTCCAAACACATTCCCTCTCTGCCAAAAAAAGAGGGGGGCTGTAACCTTCTGTGTAATTAAAATTACTTCCTTAATGGAAGTAACCATAATACTAAACCAGGAAGTTTTGACCTCTCTTTCCACTGATAAGGATATTGTGCAGCTAGAGAGCAACCTTTTCTGTCTGATGTCCCACCCTCCCCCTTCCCTTCTGCTTATGGGAAAAAGATGAATTTTTCCATCTGTGAATTACCCAATATAAATTATTCATGGAGCACTTTTATCAACCCTATTAGCTGCACACAAATCTAGGTAAATGTCAAGTCATCTTCGTTAATCCTTCATTCAGGCGGTTCGAAGTGATACTGCGCTGAGTGGTAATGCATTTGACCTCCCAGAGTATTCACTTTGCCAGAGAGTCACATTTTTATGAGAAAGTCTAAGTGCTTCTCTGTGGCAGAGTCTGGACTCCATACTTTCTGATTAATTGGGTAGTAGGGGGTGGTCCTGGTGTTTGCATATTTTCTTCTGGATCATATATTTCAAATGGAGGAAAAAAGGACCTATTAACTCATCTCATGTCCACTTGTGTAATGCCTTCTCTGGTGCAGGTTCCCCGCTCTTTAACAAGTTTTAAGAGTTGCACCATTCTGCACTTATCCTCTGCCTTAGGTGAAGGCTCGCTATCTGACATCTGGAAGATTTTTTTTCCCAATACGAACATATCCAGTGGAATTAGTCTTTTAATCTAACCTTCAGATGAGTTCCCTGACTTTAACAGGTCCAGTGTAGTGGATTTATCTGGTTCACAGTTTTCCTTCCACAAAGACCTGAGTTCCTCAAAAAAAAGACTTAAACTGAAACCTGCAGCAACTGGCAAGTGACTTTACAAGTCCTAAGGACTGCAACAGATTTCAAGGTTAAAAAAAAAAAAAAAAAAAAAAGAACTCAGGTACCTAAATTGGGACATTAGCAGGAATTTTGTCATAGGTAGGCTAACCTTCATAACCCATAACTCCCTGATGTCACAGATTTTATACTTTGTAGTGTGCTTAGTCACACATACTTTCTCTCCAAGTGTGTCCTGAATTGCTTCCTGGATGCTGACACGGTTTCCAGAGGTGGGGTAGAACAGCCTAGTTGTGAAGACACCAGCTGCATATGGTGGGATACATGGAGACTGGGTGGCACCAGGTCTGGGCCACGGGATGGACACCATGTGAGTGCTCTGTCCTGCACAAAGTTTGGCTTGTTATTTTTAAATCATGACACAGAATGGGTGTCATGCCTCTCAGCCTAGCTGGGACAGATATATTTTGGGAAAAATGTAAAACTGGAACTTGTGAATGCCTAAGGGATTTTTCAGTTGAAAACTTTGCAAGTTCTTCAGAATGTAGGAATTTGAAGAACAGAGATTTTCATAATCATAGCTTTCGATTTAGCAAACTGCTTTCCCTTCTTTCTATCAGCCTGGTACTTCTTTTGCCTTGCAATGGAGTAGGATGTGGAAATATCCATATTTCTGCCATGTTAACTAGAAGTAGTCAACTTTGAGAAGTCTATATCAGCTTCCCCTCTCCCTAGTCCCAAGCTGCATCTCTACACTGTGTGTTCTCTACTGTATGTGGAGGCATCACAACTCACCTGATGGTTTCCCTCACAGTCTTTCTTTGCTTGGTGTATTCACATCTTATTGTTTCAGATCTAGGCCTGAACAGCTTGCCCAAGGATACATGGAGAGTCTGTGGCAGAGCAGAAACATGAATGCCAACTAGTGCCCAAATCCTTAATCGATCCTTCCTGTGTGTACTATAGTTGTCTTGCAGGCTGGCACTACACTAAATATAAAAGAATGAAAACAGACAGACAATATGTTTTCTGCTTCCAGGCTTTCCTGGTCTCTCTTTTTGAATCTCCTTTGTTGATCCCACATGTAAAACATAGAGTAAATAGTGACTGATGCCAGCTGGAGTATTGCCTCGGTACAGACATGAAATGATGCTTCCCCTTGGTATCCTTCTTTTCCATAATCCTTTTCTAATCTGCTGGCAAGGAAAGAAAGACCATATTAGAGTTACAGCTGCCCTTTTCAGATGGAAGTAGAGACACAAGTTTGCACATAAGTTACTCTGTTTCTGCCAACTCCACAAAAATAACTAATTTTACTATTTAAAATAAAAGTGCTGGAAGCATAACCCTTGGGGGAGGGGGAGCATATGATAGTGCAAGAACCTTGTAGATACACAATGAGCAGCAAAAGTATCTGAAATAGGCTTAAAATCTTTCTACCAAACAGGTTATGAAGCATGCAAATAATTCAAGTATTATAAATCAAACCTGGTCATTTCACACAATTGTCAGCAGGCATTTAAAACTCAGTATCTCCTGTGTCCTGTCTGTAGGATCCTGGATTATATCTTCTGAAAATCAGTATGGTTTTCTCAGCATAAAACAGAGCATTTTTCTTCATACATCTTTTCTGCACAGCAGAAAGCCTCTCCCACGTGCTTGACAAAGAACTTAAACAGTAGTTGTGAAGTGTCCAGTCTAAGTGAGCGTGTGATGCCCCTTATTTACCTCAGTGCATAAAGAAACTGAAGAGATTCATAGGCAAACATCTCCTACACTGGGGTCAGTTCAATATAAAAACACCACCTCTCATTTAGCACAGCTCTAAGTCACAAGCTGATAGAGATTGAACAAGTCCTCTGAGGGAGCAGAGCAAAATGCATGCTTGGTCCTGTGCTCTTCCTGGACATCCAGAGCTGAACTGTCTGAAACAGGATGCTGTGCCAGGAGGATTTTTAGTCTGACCCTGTATGGTCATTCTCACAGCCTCCTATTGATGTCAAACTGTGCAGAAATGTCCAGCCAGAGAGCTGAAAAACCATTATACTAAGTTTGAGCTTGAGCAGCTGTAGGAAAAAGCATTTGATTATCAAGACCACAGACTTATGACTCTGTTGCTTTCCCAAGCAAGTCAGAGTCACAGCACATCCCTGAGCTGGGAGCCCTGACAGAGCATTATGTTGTGTGCATGGTGGAAACCAAAAGCACTATTAAACATCGCTCTTGGAGAGCCTGGAAAGTCTGGCTAGTAAAAGCTAGAGCTTCCTTCTCCTGGGAAAGAGGATTTGCCACATGAGGTGTATTTTCTTATGAGCTGTGTGAAACCTGAGAATCCCCAAATGAAAAACCCAGCACTGGAACATCTTTCTCTTCTGCACCTGGAAGGGAGCTGAACATTTCTCCTGGCTTCCCACCTCTCTCCTGCACTTGCCTTCCTTTTGCTAGTTAAAAAAATTTCCTTTGTTTCCTTCAAACATTCTATGACTGGAGCTGTCCTCACTCTTAAAATACATGGATCAATAAAGTATTACAAGCACTCTCTTTCCTTGACTCGCCCACCATGAACGTCAATGCTACAGTGGCTTGCATTTTGATGTCATGATTAAATTAGGGATTTCAGCTTCACACTATAAACAGTCCTATCTTATTATCCATACTTTATGGATGGGGAAATTAGCATGTTGATAACCAAGATGCCTAAAAATCATGCGGGGAAGGGAGAAGGCAAGAAACTGAGGCTTCTTTCCAAGAAAAAAGACTATCCCCAGAAATAAGCAATTGAATGTGACTTATAGGATATGCAGACCACAATCCAAATGATACACATATGCAATTTTTTAGCTCTGTAAATATCTAGATAAGCCTATCTGGTAGTAGCAGAGCTGATCCAGTGACATGTGCAAAGCTCAAATCCACCAAATATGAGATTACCCTTTACATTTAGAAAGCATTTTTCCCTGAGGATAGCATACCGTTTTGCCACTGTTAAATATTAACTTAATGTCACACTAGCCCACTGCATGTGTGATGTGTAAGGGGGCGAGTAACTATATTTTTTATGAGACACCCAAAAGCAAGGACAAAGTAACCTGCAATTGTGGATTATGCTTCCTGTACCTGTTTGTTGTAAATGCTAAAGACTACCAAATGTGTTTACACTCTCTTGACGCAAGTGTAGGCACGTGCCTGTGGTGGAAGGATGTCAATGACCCCAGCTGGAAAGTTACAAAGTAATAGGGTAGTAAAGCAACTGAGAAAAGACTTCAATGTGTCTCCCATCTCTGACTTTATATCCCCATGTTATTGGGGGGGGGGGGGGGCAGATTTATCAGTC
>JAOQGH010000032.1:43222891-43305038 GCA_025769975.1 Gallinago jamesoni
TCTTATTGTTTAAAATATGTCATGACTACACCATCTGTAGATTATAAACTAGACCTAATTGTAAACAACAAAGAAACCGGACACTTCTCAGTCTCTCCATGCCTGTTTTACGTCCCTGAAACAGGAATATATCTTTGCCTGGCTTACCTATTCACAATACAGTCCCCAAGATTGGGAAGTGGTTATTATTTTGAGTTTGCAAAGTGCATAGCATGGAAGGGCCCTAGGCTCCAAACGCTACACTAGTGTAACCAGTAATAAAAGTCAAAAAGTTCTTTGCTTTTCATTGCACAGAACTGGCCACAATAGAGGAAATAATGTCTGATTTGCTACCTCTGACAGGTGGAAAAACCTTACTTCTTTCCCAAAAGACTTTATCAGTAATCTTGGAGGAAAGTTTTTCTGCTCAAAGAACAGCTTGTGTACTTGGTAGAAAGACAAAGTCTTGATGCCAAACTATCAGCACCTGATTAATGAGTCTGTGACTCTTGGGGGTGAGGAGCTCCAAGAGCTCAAACACAAGTGAGCCCATTGAGCAGTCAAGTGATTATCCCATGACGGCAAATTGCTGGAAAAGGAAATGTTTCTTTCAGGCTAGTGCTTCACAGAGATAACGAATGCTTCCTGCCTCCAGATTGGAAGGGTTGCAACCTGCTCCACAGAGAAGAAAAAGACCATCTTTTAGCCTGTCAGCAGCAAGGAGACATATGGTCTTTTAGGCACTAATCTTCCTCTATACTCCTAGAAAAACAAGGGATTTCGTCAGTGATGACCAAACTCACTTAAAAGAATGTATTGCAAAATTATTTGGGTTATTACGGATTAGGCAAGCTTCCTGCTTCTCTGGAAAACTAAAAACCTGTTTAAAAGAGTTGTGTCATATAAAATCTTCTTTGATACACCCTGTCCCCTGTTGGCACCTCACAAGGGACTGTATACAGAGCATGCCTGATCCTCTTCTCTCTCACACTTGTGACAATCAGGGCTAATACTGTTACTGGGAAGACACAGGGCAGGGTGTCTGATGGGATTGATCTTTGGGTGCAAGAGATGGCATTGAGCAAGTGCTACTCAAGGGATGCATATTATACAATGATACTAACAGCAGCCTCCAATTTCCCCCTTTTCCTTCTCTTTCCTCTTCCCTGTTGTGATCTAAAAGAGACTGGAAATCAAGTCTCCAGAGGTGAAAAGCCGAAGCACAAGTATGCATTAGCTACCTTGTCTTATGTGCTTCTCCCAGGTGCTCCCTACTGTTAAAGTTTCATGCATTACATTTGAAATGCCATCATTGCCAATCCCATGCATAATGGGAAAGGAAATCATTAGAGTTGAGCAAATGATTTAATGATTACTGACTTATTCAATGAATTTGCTGTACTTCACAGCTATTGTTTCTGAAATTTGATGCCATAGACTGATCAGGAATATTAAAATGTAACATATTGTGTATTTATGACTGGCTATAGAATCCACATGGCCTCATGAACCACCTGGATAACCACGACCAACCAGTCAATTTCTACCATCCACTGGTACTTTATAGGTCACTTCTGACAGATCACTATTTCTCTCATAGCTTTATAGGATTTAAAGTCAGAGGGCTTTCTGGGGTCATCTAACTGAAGTTTCCCAAATTTCACCTGGTTTCTCCTGAGTAAGTTCAGTAACTTCTCTGTTTGATGAAAATGGATGTGGTTCCTGGACCAGTAGCAAAGAAAGGATGAAAGAAGTCGTTCTGAGGGCAGAGAAGCTAATGAAATTAGTTTTGTTATAGGTTTGTGCCTTCACAGCACCAACTCTAGCTCTCCCTCTGAGACTCTCAGTGTCTTGCTGGGTGAGAAACAATGTGTGTTATGCCTATTTCAGAGCGACGAGTGCCAGCCAATGGGCCAATACCTGTCAGGCTGGCTAGCTGCCATCAAATAAATTGGCTAATGTGAGTTCTTTCTGTCTTTTCAATTTAGAGGGTGTGAGCTCCTTTCTCTTTTGCCCAACCACAGATTTTACCACCCTTGTGGATATTAAATTCTCTCTGAGTTTCCTACCTCCTCTCCTTCAAATTTGATTGAGGTTGACTAATGAATTTCATAAATCATGAGAGGAGGGAGGGAGGAGCAGGAGGAGAGCTGTTTTTTGTAGACATAAGAGCGCACAGATATATCTTAAGAAGTAAACAATAAATGCAAACATGACTGAAGAAGCAATGAATTAAGTTAATGGAAGAATGTTTATCTTTATTCTTCAAGCTGTGGGGGGAAAAAATCACAGAAAGGAAAAAAGAGCATCTCTATTACATTAGCTTGTATTCTCAAGCAATAAGACTTTGGTACTGACCCTCAGGAGGGTCAGTAGCTGGCCCTACCCATACTACATTTATATATATATATGTATAAATATATGTAAATCTCTATGCATTAAAATGTTATAAATTCACAGAGATCACAACAGATAAAAAAAAAAAAAGTAGGTAGATTTGATTTTTTTCATCTTTTTTTTTTCTTTGTTTTTAGTTAGGTATTTGGGAGTTATGGTTTCCTTAGATTTAAGGTACCAATGTAGGCATGTACCTTTATGGTTTTTTGAGAGTTTTACACTGAATGCACCAGCCACTGCAAAACTCTAGTGCTTCTTATAAGCCCTCCTTCAAGAGCCCAACACTTGCTGTGAAGTCATTCCCCTCTTGCACTTCCCCACATTCCCCTGTGAAACACCAGCTTCTCTTCTCACATTCTGGTTTCACAAGCATGCGTGCAATAGCATTGTCAGAAGACCTAATGCTTCACTTAAATGTAAGAAAGATCACACAACTATTTTTACCAAAGAAATCACACTCAGAAAGTAATCAGCAAGAGGCAAAGTTATTTTGCTAGTATACCAAAGTCTGTATAGCAAGCCTTGCAGAACTGGTAGGGAGAAGGCTGGAAGGATGCATGATAGTGAGTCCATATACAAGGGTGGAAAACCAGCTCCACTGTGCCTATAAAAGGTTCTTTCTAGAAAGGAACACGTCAGTTTTACAAAGCTGGTGTGGTCTGACAGTATTGCTCAATGCCTGTACAGGAAAGAGGGAGAAATTTGGGGGAGGTCTTTTATCTGCACTAGTGGCACTGAACTTCTGCCTGTTGGTGAGCCACTCTGTGATCCAACAGATTCAATATCACATCACCGTTAAGATGCCTGTTCATTTAAGAGAAAGAAACTAGAAATTTTATCAGCTGTGTTTATGGTAGCTCCTTTTCTGGGATGCTTTAAGAGTTAAATTCTAATAAGCACTGACTAAAACAGAGGACTCAGTAAACCCTATGTGATTTTATAACATCACTTTCTCCAAGGAACAATGAGTTCCAGGGGTAGAGAGCTTTTTACTCTGTGTTACATTTCTGTACTGCTGTAACTGTGTTGCTTGCATCTGCATTGCATAGGCATAAACTCATACTATATAGATGTGCTGCAGTAGTGAGAAAGTGGTTTCACTTGAGTACCCTCAAGCGGTTTCCCTCAGATGACCCAGAGTAACGAGAGGTTGTACTGAAACAGTCACACAGGTGAAGCATTATTTAAAAGCCAAATTTTCAGTGGCCTATAATTTGTATCTCTGAAAGACCAAGGGCAACTAAAATCCAAACATGCAAAGCTGAACTGCATTTGTAGCAGTCCAAGTAGTGACAACCCCAAGATTATTTCAATAAAAAGTCAGGAAATTCTTTCAAGTCTATGATAGTCTGTAACCACAGAAGCACACCACTGCATAGATCAATTTACACTTACCAAGGAGAAACAGCCATTGCATATTTTATTAATATTTGTTTAAACCAAGCCAACTACATAATATATGGCTTATATAATACGCCTCCAGTCCAAATTATTTATTTCCTTTTAAATAAGGGTGAATATATACCTGAGTTCTCAGCTGAGAACTGGTTTTACAAAAAGAAAACTGCTTCCTGCTTTCAGTTCACAAATGATGCAGGATTTTTTGAATAGGCTGCAAAATCAGATTAGCAGCAAATGCCATCATGTCCCAAGGACAAAAACTTTCTCTATGCTTATTCATAAAAGGAAGACACTATAGAATCACATGATTTTTAATTCTAAAGTGCTGGAGAATTTTAAACAATATGCCTTGAATGTCATGTTACATTGCACCTGAAAGAGTACTGCTATAACTGCAACTGCTGTGGGAAAATTTCCCTTGGCTTCGAGGGAAACAAATCAGCACAAAATATGGCCCTGAATCTGTCTGCCTGACTGTCTGACTATTCATTTAAATATTTTTCTACCTTAGTACAGCTGAAGCTTCTCTTTTGCCTTCAAATTGCCCTAGAAACTTTAATCATTGCACAGATTATAATAAACACTTCAAACTAATGCTATAATTCAGTACATACAAGTTTTCAGAAAACATTATCAGCCTTACGGAAATGAAAACTGCATAGCCTTAAGTGTAATGTCGCTATCATTTTGCTGTAATTAACCACTGAAGATCTGACTTAAATTTACAAAGACATAGGTCAAGTTAATTGTCTTGTTGCTTAGCAAAAGACAAGAACTCAGTAGGGTTACTGGAGCAGCAGCTACCTATGGTTAATAAAGATTTTGAAATAGTGGTTTCTTGAGACCTATACAGCTTCAAAAATATGATTTCCCACATCCTGCAGAGTTCCAGGAACAATGACATATTTCCAGAACGTCTGCAGATGAACAATGAAGTTGATGCAATTATATCCAAAGGCTTGTAAAAGGGCAATACAAAGAACTCAGTAGGCTGAAGATTTACAATCTGGACCTCCATTGTTTACTGAGAACAAGGTGCATAAATACCAGATGAGCTTTTTTTTAAAAAAAAAAATTAAATCCCTGTTTTAAACAATAAACTTATTTTCCAAATGGAACAAAAAGCCAATCCCTAAATGGAGTGTTATGTGCCAGACACCCAGATAGTTTTAAGGAACTGGCTCCTACATCTTGTTGATAGGGATATTTTACTGCATATACTAGAGTAGCTGTATCTCAATAACAAATTGATTTGATTTGATTTATTTTATTTTTTTTAGGCTAGACAAATCCCTTTTCCACTCAAGCAGGAACAAGGATGTCAGTGTCACTGTCCTAGTATGAATTCACAGTGCTAACTTGAAGGGTTTAATTATCTTTTGTCAGCAGGTCCATGGGAATTTCGAGTTTAAGTTTGTGTGTCAGTGGAATTTAGGTTGCTTGAAGACAAATTTTTAGAAGTAGGAACCTATCTACATCTGTGGGCAAATACCCACGCTTAAAAATCAAGTTTACTAATCAATGCGAGTAAGAACAGCTATATCAATCTGAAATTTGTTAGTCATGCAAAAGTATTGTGTACAGGAAAATTATTAGAGACATGCTAATTAATACCCTAGTTTTGTACTGATCACCTTTACTTATGCAAAGAGCAGGTAAGTTTGCCTGGATACACAGAAACATAAAAAAAGCCAAGTAAAGCTGTGAAACTCGTAACCCAACCAATGAAGCTCTTTCTCCAACAGACTGTAAAAGAAACAGAAAGAAGGATGTTGCTGCTATTTCAGCCTTGAAAGCTGGAGAGGTACCTGAGGAGCCAGGGGCAGGACAAAAGTCTGGAAACAGATGGGGCTGGTGTCCTTCTGATTCCAGCCCAAGTATCATTACTGCTGAGCCACAAGTACGGTTTTGGCCTACACTATCTTGTTTGTGGAAAGGAATATTTAAATCACATATAAACTAAAGGTGAATGAGAAACAAGCTAGAAATGAGAACAACGGTAGTTGGTTCTATTTTTCTAAAGACAAATTATCTACTTATCACAGCCCTATGCCTTAGGATGAGAAACAAATCCTTCAGAGGTACTTATTTCTCTACATCAACTACAGAGAGACCAGATAAGTACCTTGTATGGTGCCAGATTTTTGGAGACCTGCAACTGCTCAAGAATAAATCTGATCCCTTGAGCCTCCCTGGCCTACCCTTTAATCTCCACTGTCCTTTGTAGTCCTTAGCATGGCCACATAGAGCGAATAATCGTGTTACTTCGGGGGGATCCCATATATTCAGGAGGACCATTTTGCTGTATCTTCCTCTCCCTATTTCTAGTTTTCACAATGCTTCTGGAGCATACACTGGTGCTGTGGTTTTATATTCCTTTGCCACACCAGAAACTGGCTGCAAACAGATTTATCTCACTGTAGTATAACCAAATAAATTAGCATCCAAAAGAACTTTCTATCAAAGCTCACAAGCCTTGGAGGCGCAGGAAATTGGTATTACTGCAGAAAACAATTATTTGGTTTAAGACGGATAAAGATTGTGCTGGGATTTGATACTAGCTTAAAAATTGCAGGGGTGTTACAGTTATGAATTAGGAGAAAAGTAAAAAGCTTCAGATGGTCCAATTTGCTGACAATTTTTCCTCTACATTTATTTCAAAAAATATATGTAATAATAAACAAGGTTAGTTACTGTTGGATTTCTTTGTACTGTGATAGCATCTACAGTACTTCTGGAAGCTTTCCAAACTCAGTATAAGTTTCAATACCACTCTGAAAAGTATACGTTACATCACCTTCATGCAGCTCAGAAGAGTGTTTCATGAGAAAGAAATCTCATTAAAGGACCACATATTGCTGTCCTGACTTTGAGCAAATACTGGAATCTAGGTCTTAGTCCAGGTTTTGGAAAAGCAATTAATTATTGCAGGTGTTTTAGGTATTAGGTGCTTAGCTAGAGACACCTTGAAGTAGGCTGAATTTCAGAATGTGCTATGCTCTGAATATAATTAGTGGCTTTCAAAAATCTTGGCTTTCCTGGTGCTCTCTGACAAGGACTGAATCTTAAATTCTCATAGATGGATTTATTTTATCAGCCATTTGTGTTTTATTTAGTTGTGGGACTGCTATTTTTTGGGTTGGATTTTTGTTAAGACCGGTAATGAAAGATCATTCCTGAAAGGCTATATTCTATGTTTTGTTTTAAGCATTTGTTCTACTAAACAGTACTATTTAACACATCCAAACATGGATCGTTCTGGTTAAAATGAAAGCTGAAACTCAAATGTCACTCTGATCCCTTGGTAGGCATTTGAGTGTGTTCACTTTCCCTTTAAAGCATCCATTTTCCAGTCAAAGAAAACCATCTCTGACAGATCTGTGATCTGTTCCAGCAGAACAGATCTGTTTAATTCCCATGTTGGTATCACAATTGCATTTCTCCTATAGAATTAACCACTCAATCATCAAATGTACCGCTACACAATGTATTTGTTTGACTACTGACATTTTTATACATATCCCTTTTATTCAAATAAGCCTAATTACACTCTGTTGTACCCTTTCAAGATACACAGTATGATTTTATTCTCCTAAACGCAGTGCCCTGAAAAAAGTCTGACTCAAGATTTATGAAAATCTCACCATAATTTTGAAAGACTTATAACTGCCTACATTTTGTCCTGATATTAAGATTACTTTCATGTATCATTTGTCATAATTTCCTGACAGTAAGAAAGAGGAATGCAATTGGGAATTTATATAAAATGAACTTAGATTTCTAAGTCTAAAATTAACTTCTCAGATTGATTTCTATGTCCCTTGCCCCCTTCAAATAGAATGCACATAAAGATGTAATATCTGTCCATATAATTGTAAATTTATGGAACTATTAAATGTATGACAAAATGTATGACAAAAACAATGGAAAAATGAGGAGCCTAGATTTTTCTCAGGCTCTTTACAAATATCTTTTTTGCTGCACAACCCTTCTTGATTGTAGTGTGGGTCCTAGCTGCCATTCGTTTGCCTTGCTCTACATAGTGTCAGGCAGCAACAATTCAGACCTTAAAATTTTCTCCCTTAGTTTGTTATGTTTCAATTTTTCTATCAGCAGCACATTGCTCATGCAGGGGTTGTCACGAAATGTCACATCTGGAAACAGCGGAATATCAAAGCTCTGGCCAAAGACATGTGGGTTTTCGTGGGGACTCAGGTTGGGTGTGTGTATTCACACAGGGTTTTATTTGTCTGGATTTCTTCTCCCTGTGCTGTTGATCCCCCTGTGCTTTCTTTCTGCTTTAACACGAATGTTATTCACATAACTTTCTGAGTTTTTTTTTAAGGATCTCAGACAATCTGGGGGATTAGGGCCAATTTACATCTCTTTAATTAATTATTTTTAAAAAATGCTGCTTGAAACTCAGCAGCTGGGATGGTTACCACCTTGAATATCAATCTGTGGACATGTTGGAGAAGACAAGTTCCTCTAAAGGGAGGTTCTGGCTCATTTCCAGGTGTAGATTTCTGTGAGACTGAAGTCTGTCCATACTGTGACCAGCAGTAAAAATCCACCTTGTGTGGATACAGGCATCTCCCTTGGGTATCAGCGTAGTCATGGCAACATGGAGCTCAGTCTCTGCTGCCCACTGAGCATCTTCTCTTTTCAACTCCCTTGGGATGAGATCAGCAAAAAGCTAGAAAGCCTTTGTCTGCGTTCTTTATTTAGTTTATTTGACTTTACAGAAAGCATTGTCTCAAACATTGCTTTGCTGGATTTTTTCTGTATTTCTGTGCCTCTACAGCAGTGATGAGCTGACCATGTGCAACCCCACAGCGTGTATATGAGACTGTTCCCATCTAACTTTGATTGGGACATCATTCCAAAGGCCACTCACTCTGAGATCCTCTCCTGCCACAGTGCAAGAAGGACATCTCCAGCATTCAGCAACATCTTAGTTATGAGTCACTATCTGAAAGGGCCTCTTCCTCGCAGCTGAGTAGAAAATAAGCTTTATATTAGACTGTCCTTGCGTTATACTTGCTAGTTGGAATGAGTCTGCTAGTCATTGCAGGCTAAGAGTTTTTTTCCTACTCTCACCAAAAAGATGATTCTCACCTTCTGGTAGCTACTTGTGACACTTTAGCCTTCAGTAGGCAAGTTGATAATGAGAAAAGAGACCTCAACTCTGCCTTGAAAGTCTCTGAATCCTTTCAGGTTATCTCAGTATTGAAAACTACCTACATTCAAGAAGTCACAATCCATGCCTCAAAAGCAAGTGCTGACCTCTGCAATGCGAATACACCTCTGTTCTCAAAAGCAGCAAAGGAAGACAAGTACCTCTTCTTCTATAGGTATCTCCATGTTATTCAGGTTGTGGGATGATCCCACCAGTTACAGAGGGATCCTACCTTTGGGGATCCTTAGAAGTGTGAGGGGCTTAATCTGGGTCTCTATCTATCTGTCTGAAAGCAGTGTAGGGTCTACCTGCTACACTGCAGTGCTGCAGCCCTGGGAATGTGGAAGAGCTCACTCCTCAACTGAGTTCCTTCTCTACTCTTTCATTTCATCTGTTCTTCCCAAAATCTGTACCCTGGCTCTTCCTGCTTCTTATCTGGATTTGCTTTTATTTCCTTTTTAATTCAAGACTCAGCCCCTCCGTTGGCTGCAGCCAGGGGAAAATCCTTACAGTGGCATAGTCAAAGAGACTTGACTCTCTACAACATAAAGGGCAATGTCTGGGAAAGGTAGAGTGATGCAGCACAGATTCGGGATGTCAGATAACATTATCAAAGGGCAAAGTTTAACATAATTCTTAGTATGTGTTTTATCTTTCAAAGCAAACTTTGCCCTGTGCTTCAGATGGTGACCGACTAGATGTATTTGTGCTTTCAGCAATATTATTTAATGAATCCTTGTTACTTTTTCTTTACATTCCACTCTAGCCCCAACTTTTGTCACATCTTCTAGTGTCAAAAAATAGAGACAAAACTGTTGCTTAACACTTGAGAACTGTTGCCCTCTTTCCCCTCGTTTGTAGTTATATATTAACTTCTACATTCATTATTATTAAGATTTTAAAATATACAGACCTAATTGCACTTTCTTTCATATTTAAGTGTCTAAGTCAGTGCATTTTAGAAATGATGAGCTCCTATGTGTTTAGATCAAGGCAGTTAGTTATCTTTGTCATTAAGACCCATTGTTTCAGATGTTTTTAATCTTGGATTGGGTTTTGCATTAGCAAATATGACCTGAGGCCAAAGTTTTCAACAGCAATGCACAAAGCTAGCCACCCATTCCTATATTTAGCACACAGTTAAAATGATCTAGTTTTCAGAGGTGTTGAACACCCTTAAATTCCAGTGCCATTTCTGGGATCTCCATATGCTCATTACAACCAAAATTCATGCAATGTTTAGAGAGAGGCATTAAGGTACCTAATTTCTATGGCCTAAATCCATACCAAATAATAATTTCTGCTTGCCTTTTTTTTTAAATACCTTGCTAGTGCATAGTGAAAAAATTGACCAAAATGGAGACATGCCCCATTTGTATCTTTTTCAAGCCTCATTATAATTGCCAATGCTTAATTCCTCCTCTGCAGCTGTGTTCCTGAATATATTTCATGGATTGTTAAAGTGCATTCCCAAAATGTCCTCTAAGGATGTACAATCTTACTTAAGCAATGAATTAAATCTTTCCACTGAGTCATGGTTATATTTGACAAGAAGGTATATATTTTTCAAGACATCCTGTTTTCTTAACATTTTGGAACTTTTGGCTCATCCAATTCAAAGTAGCTTACTCCATTCCACTTACTTTTGACATCTTGACAATAGCTAAACCATAGAAGGAAATTACAGTGATGTTCACATCTGCTTAGACCTTGTTAATGCTCTTGAGTATAGTCCTTACTACAAAGAATACATTCCTGAGACACTTTTTAAATAATAACAATAATAACAATAACCATAACAACAACAACAATAATAATAATAATAATAATAAGTAGAAGAAGAAGAAGTCAGTCCAAATTCCCTTTCTGCCATCATGATTTTCAAGATAGGTAGAGTACAGCACAGCACATTCGCTTGCCCTAATGTGGCATTTTTTGCTTCAGTACACACAAAAAAATTGCCAGTTGTTTCTTTCAGTTTTAATCTTGTTAAGATTTCTTTGCCATGAATTGCAAATAGATAAAAGCACTTCCAGTTCTCTAATCTGTGACCTTCCTGTCTCACATGCCTTCATGTATTTTTCTTCCACATCCAACAGTTGAAGGCGATATATCATCCAATTATGCCAGCTAGAAACTACCAGAAGGTTTATATCAGATGGAGACACATGGGTAATATCTGTAATATTTGTAATGCAACCTATGTGCAAAAAGATCATATCGGGGGCAGAATCAGGCCATCAATAACGTTTAAAATGACCTGTAAATATTAGGTTAGCTTGTTCACCAGCACCATTGTGCCCCTGATTTCAGTGATGGTTTTTGATCTTTAGATCCCAGCTGGATTTTCAAATCTAACTGTTGACAGCATATTAACTTTGTTATGCTTGTAAAGTTAACTGCAAAAAGTCAACAATGAGAATTTTGGGTGTTTAACATAACATTCTTTGCAGTTACACTCATATTTATTTTATTATCAGCTTAAAGAAATGTTACCTTAATGGACAGCAGTGGAAAGCAGGTTGGCAGACCTAACAGAGGATCACAGTAAGCAGAAAACAGAAATGTACTGGCTGGACAGAGGGTCTTGGATGCAATTAGTGTAGATTTGAGCCAAGTTTGAGTATACAGTAAAAACACATTAAGAATCTTTCATCCGCTTTTCTGACCAACCAATCTACAAAAATATTTCCTTCTTCACTCAGGAGCATGGAAAGGATCTGAGTACATATGAATTTAAGTGTTCAAGGGCTTTGTCACAACAATCTAATACAGTGGATAAGGTTCCTGTCCACTTCAGTGGGACCCCAAATCATTTTTTTTCTGTGATGAGCTTGCATGCTTTGACTGTGTTTTAGCCATGTCAGGGGGAAGTGGGGAAATAATACATCTCTACTGCCACTTTAAGAACTACTCCATGTACATGTAAAAAAGCCAGAAGTGAAATCCAACTCATAATTCATGGGGGTTTTTATCACAATCCTAACTTATTTTTGGACCACCAATGCAGAAAAAAAAAAGGTAATATTCTTGTTGTCAGTGAGAATATCCATGAGTCTCTCAGCTCACATTGTATACCTTAACCATTTCAGCAGCCAGTGTGATTTAAGAATGACCTAGAGCAACATATTATTTGAAAACTATGCCCCTGGTAACAGGAATGTATGTCCATGCCCGAACTTGACAAGTTTTTATCTCCACTGCAGGGGAGAGTTTAACTTTGCATCACTCCGACATGACATGACTGGACAAACATATTCTACTGAGTGTTCTTGAACTTCATTTCCTCTCTGCTAAGATCTTACTGCCTGATCTACAGCCACTTCAAGGAAAAAAGCAGAGGACAGCATTTACAGCCCCTCCTGCTCTAGGAATGCAGAAAAAAATCACATTATCACTTTATGTCTGTAAAGCAGTATGTAGCTTGGTTCACAGGTGATCCTGTAGAGAGTATCAGATGAAGGGAAAAGCTCTCCTTTGACTAGTGAAAGTAAGAGAAACCTTGAGAATTTACAGAAAAGACCACTCATTTCTGTAGATGCGTCTAAAATCTCAGTACCCAAAGTAAGATTGTTGTCTAGATTCTCTGAGTCGTTAATAGAAAAGGATTTTGGCACCTCTGGAAGGCTAATTCATCCCATCCTTAGATATTGATTTCAAATAGGTAGGATATTGTACCTTTCATTGTCTGCAGACATGTGTTATGCAAAAGGATACAATAATACCATTTCAGTATATATGTTTCAGTATCTATGCAGTACCATCATAGAAAACAAACCATCTGTCGGCCTACCAGAGCAGTTCTATATGGTCTGTGGTCTGTGAAGATGGATTAAAAAAAACGGATTAAAATCTTTTCACCCACTGAATGCCTCCTGTTGGCTTTGAGTCAAGCCCTCAGCTAGATAAATTGAAATGTTTCCATTTGCAAAAAAAAAAAAAAATCTGATGTGTCATCCAGTCAGCAAAGAAGGGAGAATATACATAGAGGGAAACAGCAGCAACAAGTCTTCAGCAATTACATTTGCCACACCTAGACAGAAGGGTAGAATGAGCTGTGAAAAAGAAGTCACAATATTTCTTCTGCTTATATAAATCTTGAGTTGAGGATGGTCAAGTTTTGTGGGAGGTGTTTTGTTTCTGTATAGTTTTGATCTCCTTTGATGTGATTTTGTTTAGCTCTCCTGTTTCTGTACAAGATGTCAGCTTTTTTCTGTTGATTGCAGGTATGTGTCCTTTGGCAGCAACTTCCTAAGGAAGAGACATCAGAACTCAGAAAACTGACTCAGCACTGCCTTGTACCTGGCAAGATGATGCAACCAAAGTAGGTTTATGATACCTGCTTTTTATTTGGTGTGTTTGCACCTATACTCTTGCTAAGAACGTATCATCTCAGCAGTAGCTTTAGGGCACACTTATTCCTCCCATGCCATCACATATTTACCCATCCTGGTAGGGGTGGTGCATCCTCCATATCCACAGTTTCTCCTAGCGTGGAGTTTGGTTCACAGTATTGCTTTGTGCATTAACTGCTTTTCTATTTTGTTACTTCAGTTCATCTCTCTTTGCCCCACCCTATAGCTTGCCTTTAGGTGAAGTGAAATGTGATGTTTGCTTTCTCTACTTCAGCATGCCATTGGTTACCTCAAAGGGTTCAAATCTGATAATTCTCTTCCATGGAGATACCAAAAGAGAGAAGATGAATCATCATTCATACCTTCCAGGTTGCACCTCAATGGTCATCTCTTTCTGTCATACCTAAGATCTTCTTATTACTTGCCTGAGAAGGGAGGGTAGATGGTGAAGGGTGAAAAACAAAGGACAAAGAAGAGCAATGGTCTCAAATTTCCCCTGAAATTGTGCTTTCTGTTGTGAAGATGGATTGGAACAGATGTTTTCACTATGAGCCCGCTCCAAAGATGATTGAAGACAGTAGAAGATTTTGCCTTGATCTTGATGAACTTTTCACTGGTTCTGGAAGACTGGACCTCAGTCAGGAAACCCCAAGTGTGGGTCTCCAGTCTGATCAAACTTTTTCTCTGGGGAGGGAAGAGGCTGTTATGGGTCCAGATGAGTCTATATACCTCATAGTCCTAAAGTTCCAGATTAAACTTGCAATGAACTGAGGCAGCTTATGACTGTTTTTAAATAACTCTTTTGGAAGTGTGTTTGTGGTCACAGCATGCATGGCATCTCTGAGCAAGCAGGCAGCCCTTCTTATTCACTGTTGTTTGAATAATTGGAAAATCACTCACCCATTACTATTTTAAGGCCACAGGCGCAATCCTCCCCTGAGATGGCACCTCAGCTAGGGATGCATCGTTCCCATTTAATAGGATGAAAACTATGTGGCTGAGAATTATCTGGTTCTGCCATCTTAACATGAGCACGTTCACTGTATTCAATCAGCTGTGCCACAGTTCAAACTGATGGCAGAGCTCACACCTCATTTCCACACACAGAGCCTGTGAACTTTCTGAGGCTGTGAACATTTTCCTTGCCAACCTCCTCGGTGCTACAGGCACAGTCATTTTTTTATTTTATTTTTTTTGACTGCTATTTTGTGCTAGATACTTTGCAGACAGACTAGGTACTGTCATTCCCTAAAGCTTTTATTAACAGTAATTTCTCTTTCTGTCCAAGATTTTCTGCCACATTTATTATCACACATGCTCCTGAGTGTGTGTGCATTAGGATGACCATAAATCACTGTGCAACCCTAACTACACCCTTAGAGTGCAATCCTACAGTGCTTTAGTTAATCTAAACCAGAGCTGCTGCAGTTGATCTCTCTCCCTCACCCCCAGCCTCGCATTTGTACTTTCCTCTTGGAGCTGGCACAAGAAGATTTGTTATAAAGGTTGATATTTTATGCAATATCATGCAGTGAGATAGCTCAGGGAGCTGATGCAGTTAGAAACCAGGCAGGCTAGTTTTCGGTCAGTCCATTTTCCTGAGCTATGTCATTATCCTGCACTGATAATGCAAGTCAGGGAACGATACCATGTGGAAAAGGATGGGATTCAGGGTCGTATGACAGCAAACCTGATTTAAAGTGGCTTAAAGTGCACCGGTGCCTCTCCTCTGTGCATGGTGGTGCATGCGATGTGTTTGCGGATGTGTGAAACCTACAGATCAAACATTTCTAGATTGTTACACATATCATTGTGGGTATAAAAATCCAAGGAAAAGTTTGAAAGATCCCATTGGGAGGTTTTCACAGGAACTGCAAGGTGATATTTCCCAGGAAGGCAGGCAGTAATCTGCCAAATCCTAATCCTGAACTCCCTGGAAGTGCTGTTGGGTGAACACCTCAACAGATTTATCAGTCAGTCAGAGATTAACACTGCTCAACTCATCAGGAGTAACAAGCTGTAGGTGCCACATATTCCCAGTCCATTCTGTTATTGGTGGGATGGACACAAGTGGTGCCAACGCCTGTGTTTCCTGCTGAGGGTGTAGGGACAGGGTCTGGAGCAAGTACATAAAGCGATGGTGATGAGGTGATCTGTGTTTTGCAGGTGGAAGACAAAACTAGGGTGATAGAGAAATGGGACTTTGGGTGATAAGCAGAGGGGAAGATAAATGCTCTGCATCTTGGTGTGAAATGGTGGAGCGATGTGCTAGCTAGATGTGACAGATGTGGTTAGCATCCTAGCCTAAGAGGGTAGCAGGTTGGATAAGAAAGTGGTGAACAAATAGAAATTTTCCTTTATTTCTGTTTGCATTTTTTCTAAACCCAGATGTAGATATTGCTACCTTGTAACTGCTGCAATTAGTTACTAGCTGCTGGTACTTACACTATGGCTGGCAGTGCCTGCAGCCACACCGTGGCTGATAGCAGCCGAGCAGATCGTGGCTGGGTTTTGTAGCTGTAGACTGCAAGTACACAAGGCCTTGCAGCCCGTGCAGTGGAAACTGGGATACTACTGTACTAAGTCTGGGTGCACCCAACCTTTATGGTGATGTATGAGAGACAAGGCGTGATGCCTCGTTTGCCTCTATGTGGGGAAGATGCCTTCACTTCTGGACAGTGGAAGGCAAATCACCTCCTTCCAACTGCTTATAGTAGTAGTAGTAGTTCCTCCAAGAGTAAAGCAGTAGTTTGATCACCCTACCAAGTTAGTTCTTCTCCTTATTCGTGTTTCTCTTTGTTCTCTATATTAGTTGTGATTTTTTTTTTCTTTTTAATACTTTCCACAACAGTAAAATTCTATTCCTCTGCAAACAATCTACGCTAATATTGATTCAGCCTTTATTACAAATGCATTAGTTCTGTTGTTATTGTCATTATTTAAGCTTTTACTCCTGCCCCATGACCCACAGCTAAATGAACATTTTGTCCTCCCTCTCCATAAGATATTTATTCATTTTTTCAGCATTTACCCTACACCTCCCATGTAATACAAATCCTCTTTATTTTTTTTTATTAGGTTAGATGTGGTTGTGAATGTCAAAAATGATTTGCATTCCCTGCTTCTAAAAGCCATTAAGTTTTGCTTCATGGGTTGGTAGTCTTTATACCAAACTTAGAGTCATTTTACAATCAATATTTTGTAACTGATGTTGACTAATAATTGAAAAATAGTAATCACTGGTGAAATAAGCAAAAAAGTCACTGTTTTGATATGATATATTGCATTACAGTTTCATTAAACACTTACACAAAATGTTTGATGGAAAAGACACTTCTAGAAAGGTGAGTTTAAGCTTTCTAAACAATGACTTTCTTTTCCTTTCTCCTTTGGACCTCTCCTGAGGAAACCTAAGATCGCTTAGGTCTTAGTATAGTCCTCTCAATTAAATGTCTTTAAGTGGGCAGGATGGATAAGGGTAAAGATATGACTCTCACTGAAGAATTTGATTTACACTAGTTCTGAGGTGGTTTCTTTTCTCTTTAAAGTTTTCTAGATTAGAACACTTTCTCCTCCTGTGCCCTTATATACGGAAAAAATGTTGTTAGAGAACTCATGAATTAAGGATGTGGCAGTTCACACTGCACAGGGGAACAAGCATATCTGGATCCCACCTCTAGTCAAAGTGATCTCAACCTATTGTTGAGACTGCATAGAAGAACAGCCATAAAAGCCAGGTAGTGCTGCTACTCCAGTTTCTCCAACTAACCAAATACAACACGGCATTTGGCTAAAGTATTAAGCCATGACTGCCCCAGCTCTTTATTTCTTAACATGCTCTTTAGTGCAGTTTTGTCTTTGTGCCAGCTAGTGGTCTCCCAGGCAGTACCCAGGCACAGTCTGGGGAACAGGACTGCTCTCAGGAGGTTGTGTGGAGAACATGGTGTGAACCTTTTTTATTCCACCATGTACTGTTCTCCAAAGCCACTCCAGCAGGCTTTGCAGTGTAAAACACACTTACATGATCTCATACCTCATCTCACGAAGGCATCTCAGGTCTGCAAAAAGTTCCTTTTCCCCATTTAATTTATCAGTAGACACAACCTCCAAGAATGAAAGCAAACACTTTCCTCAACAGATTAATCAGTTCCGAATCAGAGCGTCTTCTCCTACTTCCAATGAGCAAGGGGGAGAATAACCTTTCAAAACCCTTGGAAACCACCTGAATCCCCAGGAAGACCTCCCAGTATCTGTCTGCTGGAAATTGCATTACAAGACCTCTGACTCCTCTACAAAGACAACAATAATTTATATCAGAAGAAGTTTAGCTGTAGCCATGGTGTCATCAAGCAAGCCCAGAATTTGTTCTGACTCTAGTTTCCACCCTTCCTCCTCCTCCCATCTGCTAAATATTTATTGGATTTCATACGGCTGTTTTCCTTGGTCCTTCTTGATCTTGATCGGCCACTCGCAGGTAAATCTCAAACAAATGTTCATCATTTCTGAGCTGGAAGCTCAGAGATTGATCTCTTTACTCCAGAATCTCCCTTCCGGCAAACTAACATAATCTTGTGTCTGATTATGTACCAGTTCAAGCTCAGTGGCAAGGTTAGAACAGAATTTATAATCCTTTCCTATGATCCCTGTAGGCTATCTTCATTCTCTATAGCCACTCTTGTGCTCATCCATGAATTCAGACAGCATTTCCTGCTTGTTTCATCCTTCAGGCAAGGAATCTTGATTGGAGGCAGGGAGGAATTATCCTAACATACCTTAAAATAAAAACAAAAAAACTCCCAACCTTTTCTACTTGACTCCAAGGCAAAATTCTCATTCAAATTCCCATCACTTGGCATAATTCTTCTCTAGTTTTAGCTGGGTGAGGTATGTTTAGACATGCTCAGCATCTAGTTTAAGCCCAAGAACTATGATCCCTGAGCAGGTGGTAAATAGATATGGGAATCCTCCACAGGTTAACTTTTCCTACTCTTTAGATAGACAGGAAGACAGAATTTCATCAGGGAAGATGTAGCCATGATGGGAAAATGTACTCCTAGATGTGTTTCTTTCCTCTGAAAATTCAGAGACTGTGTCCTGTCATACCCAACAGAAATATCCCTTTCTTTTCCTCTAGTTCCCAGGGTAATATTATTCCTTTGCCTTTGGACTCTTTTTACATGTATTTTTTTTAGGGAAGATCTGCCCTTTCAGCGTGTGTTTCCACAATCCTAACATAGGAGAGTCCTGCTCTGGCACTGCAGCCATGATAAGACAGATAAATAACAAATTACCTACAGGAGTAGGATCAAGCACACACAAGTCCATGTGATAAACTTTCTTCCGCACCTCTGAAATTTCTCTTTCTTTATTTATATCTTAAAATTGACTTAATTTCCAACAATATTCATTATTCATCCTTAAGTGAACCAAGATGCTCTGTCGTTGGTGTTATAAGAAACAAACTTTTGACCCTTCAATGTGAGTACTTGACCATTCTCCTTAAGTCTTATGGAGCAGTAATTATTACCCTTATTGAAAGGAAATTTCACTCAAGAGTCTTAAGAGAGAACATCTCCGATGATACCTCAAAAGCAGGAAATAGGATAAGTATCCTATTTTACACTTACAATCATTCAAAGAAATGCTTAAAAAAGAAGGGGCTAGAGCTGTCAATTCAACAAATTTTCCCTTTAGAGCATGAATTATTTTATTCACCTATAGTTAACTAATTTATAAGAGCTGACATTAACTTCCACTTCATAAATCACTTCCCATCCCAAAAATGCAAAAATTAACTTAAATGAAAACTTAAGTTTATTCTCTGAACAAACTCTGTTTGAGCCTTCAGGTGATTATCCAAGCACACACCTACAGAATGATAGAATCATCTGGGCTGGAAGGGACCTTCAAAGGTCATCTAGTCCAACCCCCAATTACTTAGCATTAATTGCCTTTGATGGGATTCTAAGTTAAGCATATGATTAAATGCTTTGTGGCAGAAGTAGAAATTAAGCATGTTTCTATATGCCCAGTGGAATTTGAGAGTGTTTTTCAGGTTATTGGACTTACCAAATATATTCCTGCCACCTTTTGGAACTACTGAATGGCATACTGGCATCAGGAATACCTAACAAGGAAAGGTGTTGGTTTTGTACTGTGATCAGTGCAGACAGATACTGAATTTTTTGCAGGGCCCTGAAGCAGATCAGGTAGGGCTAAATATGAAAGATGAAAGGGTCAGGATAAGAGCCTTATTTTTTTATTGAGGTTTTTCTTCATTAATAGACTCCCCACTTCTGGGAACCAGTTTGTTGGCTAACACAAGGTTGAAGCATGGTTATGATCTAGATTAACCAGCTAGGTGTTTTGTTCAAGACCATGGAAAGCCTTACTAAATTCTTCGTTTAGCCTTCATATATTTTACATTCTCCTGCTTCAATATGCATTATATACCTAATAGAATGCAGAAGACATTTTTGCAGAAGACACATGTTCACTTGGAGACGATGTGAAGTAAGGGAGAGGAAGCTGAAAATGAGGAGAGGGATTTAAAAGCAGGCATGCTTTGATCACCTCTGTAGGAATGTTATCACTCAGTTTGTCAGCCTAGCTCTGAAAAAAGCTTCCACAGGCTCATTAACAAAATGTAGGGCATTGTTTATTTACTTACACGTAAGCACACACAGGAAAGTGGACGTAACTGTATGATTTTCAAATGATTCCCATATTTGTATCTGAGTTCACCCAGGAGTAAATGTTAAGGTCATTCCCGGTTTCAAAAATTAGTGCAAGAGTAATCTTACACTGAACTCAAGGCGATTGAAAAAGTTCAACAGAAATGTGCATCGCTGACATTGAAAGGGAATTGGCAGAACTGAATCTATGCCCTTATTAAAGTCTGTTTCTCCCACATGGGTTAACAAGTTCAGCCTTTTTTTTTATGTGTGGATTTTTTTTATGTGCTTGAGGTGTAACTTCTTTATCTTATTGACTCTGCAAGAGTCTTCATAAGTTAAAAAGCCATATTTTAAAGAAGGGAAAATTAAAAAAAAAAAAAACACAAAAAAACCCCAACCAAAACCCAACCAAAACCACAACCCTGGTGTTAAATGGGCACACACACAAGATAGTCAAGGAGCACATACTTTTCTGAGATGGCGGGGGAAGGAAAAGAGCCATAAGTGAATCTGTAGCCTGAACTGTGTTACTACTTGTTAAAAGCAGGTAAGGAAGAAGAAGGAAAGCAACCCAGGCTCCTTTCCTGTCTTGGTCTCTAATGTGCTTTGGACATCTCTTTTAAATTTTTGGCACTTTACTCCACTATTTTGTCAGTTTGTGATGGATTGACCTCATCTGGATGCAAGGTGCCCACCAAAGCTGCTCTATCACTCCCCCTCCTCAGCTGGACAGGAGAGAGGAAATATACCATAAGGCTTATGGGTTGAAATAAGGACCAGGGAGAGATCACCCACCAATTATGTGATGGGCAAAACAGATTCAACTTGGGGATATCAATTTAATTTATTTCAAATAAAATCAGACTGGGGTAATGAGAAAACCAAATCTTGAAACACCTTCCCCTTACCCCTCCCTTCTTCGTGGGCTCAACTTCACTTCCAAATTCTCCATCCACCTCCTCCCTCCAAGTTGCGCAGGGGGTCAGGGAATGGGGATTGTGGTCAGTGGATCACATGCTGTCTCTGCCACTCCTTCCTCTTCAGGGGCAGGACTCCTCACACTCGACCTCTGTTCCAGCATAGGGTCCCTACCACAGGACACAGTTCTCCATTAACTTCTCTGACATGAATCTTTCCCACAGGATGCAGTTATTCAGGTCGAGACTGTTATGGTGTGGTTCCTTCAGTCCTCTCAGGAACAGACTGCTCCAGCACAGGCTTCCCACAGGGTCATAGTCTCCTTCAAGCAAGCACCTACTCCAGCGCAGGGTCCTCCATGGGCTGTAGGTCGATAGCCTGTCTTACCATGGTCTTCACAACAGACTACAGGAGAACTCTGCCTTGGCAACTGGAGCACCTCCACCCCCTCTTTCTTCATTGACCTTGGTGTCTGCAGAGTTGTTCCTCTCATATATTCTCACTCCTCTCTGCTGGTTGTGTCACACAGGGTTTTTTTCCTGCTTCTTAAATATATTATCACAGAGGCCCTTCCACCATCTCTGACTGGTGGGTCTGTCTTGGAGCCAGCTGGCATTGGCTCTATCAGACATGGGGGACGCTTCTAGCAGCTTCTCACAGAAGCCACCCCTGTAGCCCTTCCACTACCCAAACCTCACCATGCAAACTCAATACACTGTCTATTCAGGTTCTTAGTATTTTGAGAATATTTGTGAACATAAAAGTACATTGAATTTCTAACTAACATTAGAAAACTGTTCGTTTGGGAGAAAAATATCTTAGAACAAAGCAGGACTGGCATTCAGAACTAACTTATTTCCTAGTTGTTAGAACTCCACTTCTGGAGCAGCTTATGTCCTCAAAAATTCTCACTCCTAGTAGATTACCAAGACCTGTACTTATTTTAACACCTTCTAGGATGAAGAAAGACACTTTTTATGTATAGTACACAGACAACATATGAGCTGAAAGCAAAGGTAACAAAGAAATAATTGCCTGGTTCATTTTGAATAAAAAAATGCAGCACTGAACCAAAATATCATCTTAGGTCTTCCTGACAATACAAAAATTAGTGCAGTGTTGCAATAGCTGTAGCAAGTTCTACTTTTCAGCTGGATTCCTCTTTAGCTATATTTCTTCCAGTTCACTACAAAGACCATCTTCTGATAGATCAGGGAGGCATGTACTCCACTACAATGTGTGATGTCAACATACTCTTAGAAACTAAAGAGCTATAAGAAACCAAGACTTAAAAACTGCAGGTCCGTGACAGAAGGTAGATGCAATACTCAATGAAAACGAAATGTCTAATGAATATTGTTTCTATAAAGGACAGAGATTCATCATGTCCCCCCAGAGAAGACACCTGTTCAAATATCCTTATCGGAATCATAATTAGAAAAATTACCCCTATGTCTGGGAAGCTAATGAGCAAAGTCATATGTTCTGCTGCAAAAAGTTCCCAGACCAGCCTGTATAGCAAGTGAGCTGACTTGTCACTGTAGGAATCAGAGACTTTCCTATGAGAAGAAACGACAACTGTGAACACTAGATGTTAGGGTGTTTTCTTTAAGTGCAAAAATGGGTTTGGGACACTCTGGCCAAGGGCTGGGGTCTGAGTGCTTCATGCCGCACGTCTTAACTGATCACTTGTGAGTGCTTTGTTTTACTTACCAAAAAAGAAAATCTGAGTCTGTTAACAGGACATTCTTGCTCATTCATACAATGAAATACTTCACAGATGAGAGCAGTGTGATTCATGTAGGATCTTCAATCAAATACCGGATGCTTTCCTAGAAGGTACAGTCAGTGCCAGGTGCTGAGACTGTCTTCACTAATGTGAAAATCCCTAATTATCACTGACAAAATCCAAGTTAGAAATGAGATCATGTCAGATGGGACATGACAACCACATTTAATAGACCACGTGAGAAATGCTGTAAAATCTCAATGGCTGATCTTGCCCTATATTCATCACAGGCAAATTCACAGCAGTTTCTTTTTTAAGATTGCCTTTTTCAAGTTAACACTTTCATGAGCATTGCTTCAAGCACAAGATTTCTTGTGAAATTCTTTATAATCCTTAGATAGAAGACACAAAGAAAAATATGCTTGTGATTTATTATTACATACACTCAGACTTTGTAGTGAAGCTAGAGTCTAGTCAGTTGTTTTAAAGTAATAGAATACTACTATCAGAGAAGGATAAAGTCATTCACTGGCTGTGGTGGTTGAAAGAACTCATATAAAGACAGAATTAACTGAGAATCTAAGTATTCCCAGTTCTGTAGTATCAGCCATCTGGCAAGACCTGAAACGTTCCCTGCCATACCTTGTGAAGAAGAAGAAGGCAGTCTTGTGTGAAATGCTCATGTGAGGTGATGAAATGGAAATGACCTTCTGAAAAAAAATGTGATGCAAGATTTGCACTGACAGCTGTGCATGAACCTTTGACTATAATAATTATAATTTTTACATTGATAGAGCATTTCTCATCCTGGGTCCCATAGTGCCCAGTGATTCAGGATCACACTGTTGAGGTGTTGACACTTTTGATAGTAGGATACCAACTGGCTAAATCAAGGCATGTTAAGTGTAACATTGAGGAAAAGAGAAAATACTCTGATGAGAAAGAAAGCTTGCAAATGTAACCCAAATGCATCTACAGTGCTAGGAAAAAATGTCTAGTTTTAATTGATTATTTATAAGCCACGTTTACTGTATCTTTGAGGCTGTCTCATGACTTTTAAACACCGATTGTCAGTACAAGCAAGCTTCGATTTCAAGTGCTTAGGTTCTTCTCTATTCACAAGTAGTCTTTTTATAGATGGTCCCATATCTTAGGGATAATTCAGAGCATTCAGTTATTTGGGCTGAGAAGAATGGCCACAGCTATTACTTAACTTTTTATTAAAAAAAAAATAAATCTTCTCACCTGTACCTTCCAATTCAGACAAAAAGGAGACAATTAGGCATCTTCTGGTGATAGCTCAGATTTTGCAAAGGTCTGTGTTCTCATCTCCCATTTTAGGGACCAACAGGTCAATGTGACAAGACCAGGCCATAGGGTACTTTTTATTTTAATTAGTGGCAGTGAAGGATATAAGAGCAAAGTTGAAAGACTGACTATCTTTTGGTTGCCTACTGATTGTGTTTTATTTATCCATCAAGAGATACTAGAATAATGTGGACTAATCCAGCCAGAGAACCTTAAATCTCCCTTCCAAAACAATGTGTCTAAATCTCTAAAAATGTTATAATATGCTAATAAATAACCACAAAAGAAGGATTTGTGTGAGTCAAGTGAAATCTGAGATGGCATTTGGACTTGAGTCCAAATTCTAAACTCTTTTCTGCCATTTGCAGCATTCTGCAGGACTAAGGTCCTGGGACACATGTGTTAGTAACCTATATGCTAGCACAGCCAGTGATTTTGCTTTCAGTAAGATGCTTAGAAAGACACCAATTCTAAAAAGCATCTTGTTTTTCTTCTGCATTTCAAGACTTATTTTCATTCACCTTAGGTTATACAGAAAAGAAAAGAAATTCTCTGAATATTGTATTTTGAATTCCCAGGAGGGCTGACCTCCAGCACTCTCTTCTGGCTGGTACTAAATGACAAAAAAATTGTCTTAATCTTTTTTTAAAAAAAAAACAACAAAAGATGCTAAATTTTCACAAGCATTTGTGTGGTAGGGGAGCAGAGAGTTTGGGAATATGCAGAAAAAACATTTGTATTATAACTTTGTTCTAAGACAATGTGCTCTAATTAGATGACAGCAGGTTTGCAATATCCATACAGCCTTACTTGCATTATTAATATTTTATGCTAACTGGGATCACGCATTCTTTAACATTTATTTTTTGCGCTTCACAGGTTACAGAACAGGTCTTCCCTTTTTGTGTCTATATAAGAATAAATCAAGGTCTTCAGCAAACATTTTACAAAAGAAAATGGGGAAAAAATTGCCATAAAAAGATAAGGATTATGATTTATCCACTGCTGGGACATCTACTTATACTGCGAATGATAGATAAAGACAGAAAATTGCTTTGAAAATTGCTTTGAATTACATGTCCACAAAAATCCTATATTTGTGTGTGTGTTGGGGAGGGTAGCTGCAATACATTTATTTTGCAGCCTGGTTTATAGGCCTGCTGCCATACACAGGTTTAGTTTGGAAGGTTAGTGAACATGAGTCCTTATTTCAAATTCAAAGGATTAAATTACCCAACTATCTCTGCCTACATGTTTAACAGTGTATTCCAGCTTTCCTTCATCTGATGTTTCAAGACAGCATTTTTAAGTGGATTTTAGTGTATTGCCAAGCACCTGCTCCCACTAAAATGAACTTTACTGTGAAAATGTATTTACTGCACAGGTGTTGCTGTCTAGATTTCCTTTCATAAGAAATGGACCAAGAGCCTGGTTTCATCAATTCAGTGATGAATGCTAACACAGGTGAGCCCTGCTTGGTACTACAACAATTTTTTTTTTCTTTCTTCAGAGTCCAACATATAAAGTTTGATGTGTAATGGCAAGTACAACTGGAATGATCACTTTTTAGCTATGGAAAAACTTAACATCAAAAAATTCGTCAAAAAGTCCATCCTTACCTTGCAGTAATAAGCTACTTGATCACAGGTTTCAAGTGCGACTATTAAATGTTTTTTTCTGACATTGAGACAAAATCAGAAGCTTAATAAAGTGAAAAATTATCAGAATTTGTGGTTTCTACAGCTTGTCCTGACACCCTTATTGTGTTGTAGGAGGCAGGTGGATATGAGAAGACTCTTGATGGCAGTGGTGATGAATATTCACTTACTCCAAATTCTTGATCTGTAAATAAGAGAAGACTGCAGGGAGGGAAATAGGGACCAAACTTAGCTGGGAAAGATGGCTGTTAGTTAAAATTGGAGAGCAAATATGTAAAGAAACAGTTGAGATTTCATAGCAAGCTTTTCCATTGACCCTCAAGGAAATTGACACCTGTTCCCAGTGATAGGACAAGGGGCAACAGGCACAAGCTGGAACACAGGAAGTCCCACTCAAATATGAGGAGGAACTTCTTTACGGTGAGGGTGACAGAGCACTGGAACAGGCTGCCCAGGGAGGCAGGACCCGCCTGGGTGCAGTCCTGAGTGATGTGCTATAGGCATTCATGCTTTGGCAGGGGAGTTGGACTAGATGATCACTAGAAGGTCCCTTCCAATTGTAACAGTTCCATTATTCCAAGATTCCGCCTCTTTATGTTCTGCTGTGATATCTTCTCAGCTTACAAAGGCCCTTCCTTTTCTGTTAATTCCAACTCACCACACTTTTCTCTTTCCTATCATCATTTGCTATTGACTTTCCTCTACCTCTCACTCTCCATCTTTCTTATTAACTCTATTTAATTTTTTTCTCTCATTTACTACTTAAGAACAAAATCATGTTGGACTTCTGTTTGGGCAGTTCTTTTTTAACATTAAAGATCATCTGCCTTTCATCTTCTGTCTCCTTTAGAGATAAGTTTTCTTTCAAATTTGGTCTTTCTTCAGCTTCTTATTTATCTTTTGATTTTTTTTTTTCCTTCGCAGATTGATATTTTGCTCAGATTTTTTTTCACTCTTCCACAGTTAAATTGCTCTTTCTCTGTTAGGCCTCTGACCTCATAAACCTATATCTTCTTTATCCATCAAAAAGATCAGAGAAAAAAGGGGAAAAGAAAAGGGGAACTCACTAAGAGGGAAAAAAAATCAATACATAATATGCACGACACTCATTTGTGGGAACTGAAGTGATTCTGCACTATCTGTATTATTGAAGCATCTATGAACTTTACCAGCAGCAAGGTCCTGTTGTGCTTCACTAAAGACCATCCTTGTCTTAAAGAGTTTATACTCTAAGCAAACAGGATGTATAAACAGTAGAAAAAAGGTTGAACTGCTATCATCTGCCTCATACAGATGGAGAACTGAGATTAAAGACAAGGTTCTTCAAAGAACTCAGCTACCATTTAGGAAGCAAAATAAGCCCAAATGATTCTGGCCTAGCTTTTGACTTGAGTCCTCTGCCTGATATCTCCTTTGGGCAGGTTTTAGGCCCTCAGAGACCACTAACATATGGACTTGAGTGAAAGTCATGCAAGAATTACTTTAAAGGCTAGATTTTCCTCGGGACATTGGACATGAGGCAGTGAACTAAGCTGGAAAATCTGGTCATAAATGTCACAGGAAAAATTGAACACTTCTGAATTTGTGGCTTATTGCTTGCAGAGCAAAGCAGAACAGCAGCCCCAGTGACTTGCTGGATGCTTTCATCAGGGCTTCATCTTTCTGATCTGTGGTCAATTAGAAAGGTTGTGCTTACTTGGGGAAGTATGTTCAGCAGAATTTGTATTTTTGCTGTTTTGCTGTGAGAAATGTTAGTGTCATGTATTTATAGAACTTACTGGGACTGAGCTGGGAGGAAGGAAAGAAGGCAGAAAGGACAGTGGGAAGGAAGGAAGGTGTGAAAGGACCAAGTAATAAAATGCAACAGTTCTGAAAGAAGTCTTCTAAATTTTCATTGCAACTATCAAAATAAATATAAACAAATCCCATATGAAGACTTCTTCACTTCATACTTTTCATATTTCTCCATGACTCCATAGTGGCATTCCTAATTCTCAGTCATGGAAATGAAATTAAGGAACATAATAAGGAAGAGTTTTTGTTGCACATAAAACCTTGTTTTCAAGGAGCTCTGCCCCTCTGCCCCCCCCCAAAAAAAGTCCCAAACAAAAGCCCCAGGACTTTCAACGCAAGTCATCTTTAAGCAATTCTCTTGCTACAGCTAATGTTATAGAAGCTTTAGGCTCATTGGGTAGACCTTGATAAATCCAGAGTTTGACTGACAAGATTCTTTTAAGAAATTGTTTTCTGTTGTCTCTGTTCAAGTAATGAAAGAGCTTCAATTAAGGAAAAAAAAAAAAGCCAATTTAACACTGAGGATTTTGCAGTGAATCACAATGTGCCTCTGATTCAGTGTATTTATCACCATGTTTCACTTGAGTAAACAAGCTGTTGATTAGAACCCAAGCCAAATTATCAGGAAGCATGCTTGATGTCTGTTTTTATGTTGAATTCACACCGTATTTTATTTAAAGACAAAAGCAGTATTATGGGATTTACCAGCATCCTCTTCTTGTTGCATAAGTAGTCCAAGCTTTAGCATCCCTGCAACACATACTTGCTGAGTAGGTTACTACAAGCTGTTGAAGCTGGTGTTTTGTTTGGCAAAGATAGCCTTTAACAAACCGTATTGATACATATATTACAGGAGTTAACAAATCACTGTCTTTGAATGATTCCAGTCAAAAAGCAGTTTTTAAATGTTTCTATGTAACCTCCAAATGTATTTGGAGAAAAACATTCTTTCTACCACATGACATTTCATTAATGTAAGGGATGAACATGGCAGCAGAAAAATTAATATAATAAGGGCTAAAACACAGGGCAGTAGAAAAAAATCCCATTAGAACCAATTTTTCAAAGATACCCAGACTCCTATAGATGCACATAGACGCTTTTGGGGTTTTCTGAGCACGCCTACACACATTAAATGTCTGAAGTACTGTGGGAAAAAATAAGATATAGTTGAACCATTAATTATTTTTATACCACACATAGAAGATGATTTGTGGGTGATGATGTCTGTGAAGGAGTAGAAGTGGTCTGATTTATATGTGTCTTCCTGTCTATGTGAATATTCTTTGTGATGTGGTCTTAGTCTTGTCTTTTCAAAATATTCACATTGGTAGGACTGATCCAACAGGCAGATATCAAATACAAACTAATTAAGTCATATCTCATTAAGTAACTCCTTCACTGGAAAGAGGTGGACTTTTCTGATGGGATTCAAGCTACTGGTTGGGTTATCTATCTCAAGGCAAGATGAACAGCCTTGTAAAAATATGCTTCACTTTATTGTTCCTACCAATGACTAACTTGGATCAAACAGTTAACTAAAGTTCAGTTAGAAATCCTTAGTGTAATGGTTTCAAGTAAGGGTTAAAGCAATCTCTTGCCCCCTTCCCTTTCTGATAACACAATTGCATTCACAACTCTTCTTCTAGACAGAACATAAAATATTTTAAATACCTTATAACCTTTCATTTCTCAGTGGCAGCAAACTGGAGGACCAAGAAAGGGCTGACGAATTCTTCTGCTACATTAAAGAAAAAAAACCAAACAAAAAATAATGGGGTTTTACATTTATGTTCTTAATTTTTGCACTTTTAAAAAATGTAAATGGTGCAAATACTGTAAAGGAGCAATCTAGAAATAAATATTGCATTAGTACAACCCAATTACTCTTTCATTGAATATAATTTTAGACAAAACCAGACCTTTTTCTTATTGTTAGCAAAAAGAGTGGGTAATTCCTAGATGCTCAATCAGAAATTAGAACCTCATTTTGCAAACTACTCTAGCAACTTGGAGACCCCAAATCCTCAAAATCTTAGACAAAAATAAGAAATCTAAACAACTTATTTCTTTTTAAAATGAAAGAATAAAGTCAGATATCACTTGAATACTGAATATTGAAAAGGTTAAGTAGGTTCTAGTGTGTTTAAGGAAGTGGAGGATGTAACAAGTTTGTGCAAAAAACCATCAAGTTCAGACAGAAATTGGCTTAACTACAGTAGAAGAACCATCCTGCCTCCCTGGTCTCTTGACTAAGTCAGAATATAAAATCTTAAGCAGTCTGCAGTTCAGAATGAGATCTCATTCAACAGCTACTGAGTAGGGTTTTTTTGTTTGATTTCTTATTATTGGCATTTTGTTTTGTTTTGTTTTATTGGTTTTTTTTCCATTTATATCCACTGCTTCAAGTAGTCTATGAGTATTTAAAAAAGTATCTCTAATCTTTAATCTCCTCCAAATTGAGATAACTGGCCTTGAGTTCTTTTCTTGGCCTGAGACTTGAGGAGCTGGTCTCTCAAATTAAACAGTTACTCAATACTCTGCATTTGACTGTGCAGCTGGTTTAAAATGCAGCTTGAGTGCACGTGTTTATAGATGGGAAGTCACTAAATCTAATTTTTTTCCTCTCTAATTGCATTTTGTGCCATCAGCTATGAAAGCGTGACCCACAGAACTTAATGCTTCTGCTTGCATTACCTCACCTCCCATGTGGATACACACTCCCTGCTAACTGTCTCCTTGTCAAATCCAATGATAAACTACCACTTGTGAGAACAATCTGCTGCCATTCCTTTATTTTCCCAGTTACATTTATGAGAAGTTTGGTTGCAATCTTCCAGGCTACTACTAGTGAGAAACAGCATATATTTCTAGAAGCAGCAATTAAGCAGCAGAGATCTGAGCATCCTTTTCGTCTTTGACAAGTGGGGATTTGAGAAGGTCAGATCATGTGGTTAAAGGAATGGGATTGGACAAGCAGATTATAATCTGTGACTTCAGGAAAATCACTCAAAGTGGCATTCAGCTGTCTAAAGACATATAGGCATCCAGTGCTACTTTAGACATCCCAGAGAGAGGCTCTTGGCTTCTAGCTGTCTGTAGGAGACTGGGATATATCTGCCAGTCCTACTGGGTATCTCAGATACTCAAGGTCATCTTGGATAGTGCTGGTTTCACATTTAATTCTATTCCTTCTCTATAAAATTATTGGTGTAGCAATTTGTGCTGGTGTCACTGGTGTCATTGGTGATATGGTAGAAAGGGGCATGGGCATGACACAAGTGTGTCAAGCAATAGCATCACCCTGAAAATTTTTGATTTAAGCATCAAATAGAGAAAACAGACATTCAGTAATGAACAGGGACTACAAAGGAAGAAGGAGACTACTCTTATATATGTACATATATATATATATGTAGACCAGATGTACCCTGGAGAGGTTGGGGACACAGAGCAGTGATACAGGATTGGGCAACTGTCCTCTCATAGCAGGATTATGCACATCAGAATGACGACTGACTGGGCTGATGAAGCAGTGAGCTTTTGCAGAATCTGTCAGTGCCCTGGCAGTAACTTACACCTGACATAAATTAAATAATGAGAAAAAAGACGCTTACTTGAATTTTTACTGTTATAATGAGCAGGTCAGAGAACACGAAGTGTGGGCATTCCTTTCAATGACTACAGTCACCATGTGGCTAAAGAGCCCTCTGCACCCCCCTATAACTGCCACAACCTGCCCCAAGTGACTGGTCCAAAATTGTTTCTAGCATTGTAGCTCTTCTGTGTACCAGAAGGAAAACTGAATGAATCAGCATATGAAGAAAAATCCCTATTGTTTTAATAAAACACAAGTGTATAACGTGTCCACAGTACTTAAATCTCATACAAGAAAAAAAAAAAAGTCTTTGTATTATTCCACATTGTACAAGGCTGATGTAGGAATGCTGATTCTGTCATTTAAAAAAAAAATAAAATAAATCTGTCTTCAGAGATTCCCAAGGGACTGTTATTAGCTGCTTTTACCACAGCCAGATGTTTTTTTTAATATCACTGAAAATGTGTCACCTCATAGAAAGGTCTAAAGCATTATCAAACAACCTTGACAGAAACAATTGCTTACCCCGTTGGGAAAAACCTCACTGAGGGAAGGGCTGTATCAGATTTACAGTAATACTGAACATTTCCTCTAGGCAGTGTATTTGGTCCTTGAATTGCTCACCCAGGATGGAGAAACTTTGCTTCTGGCTATTTCAGGGCTATCATAGCCAACATTTCAACTCCACTGCCACTAAAGGATTGGATGGAAGGCAGGCAAACAGACTGCATCCAAGATAAACTGGGCTTGTTAAGGGTTCTTGATATCATGTCTCCTGCCCAGTCATTCATATTTATGTGTTAGCTTGAAGCACATTTGTTAAATCCGCCAGTGTTGGACATTGCTGTTTTGTGGGAAAGGTCCTGGAAAAGTCACACTTTCTTTCCTCTGTAGCCACAGCAACCTCCTGTGCTCTGATAGCCATGAGACTGGCATAGCCAGTCTGAATCAGGGTATGCTCTCCCAGCCCCTGGGCTGTCTGCTCCTGATTTACTTCAGCCTTAAGCTGTCTCTTTAAAGTAGTAATCTGTGCAAAAGTGCCAAACTGCCTTGTCTTTGCTAGGGTTTTATCTCAAAGTAATCATGCCAAGTTAATTCAAGTTAAGAACAAGTCTTCTTTATTTTTTTTCCCTTTTCTTTCCTAAGAGAAAAGGAAAGTCACATCACAGATGACTTTTTAAAGCAGCATTGTTTTCAAAGCAAGCTTAAGGTGAACTGGAGCAATCTATCAGCCAATCCTTACAGTGCAGTACACTTATTTCCCATTTCCACTTCATTTTGTGTTTAGCACTGTAATTTGTACCTCTCAGAACTGCCACTGTAAAACCTCAGACAACTTCAAAAAAAAAAAAAAAAGAAGAAAGAAAAAAAGGAAAAAGAAAGCCTAAAGCAAAACAGGAATAAAAAGCCACAACAAAAACCTAGAAGTGTCTGGACTTATCTGGAATATCAATGTGTCCACAACAAAGGCTCTTTGTGAGTAAACCCAATCTGCATTGCCAGTGCTTTTAATTCTGAAAACTTTTCACATCTACTTAATTGTTCTCTGTGTGAAATCATGCTTTTATATATTTTTTTAAAAATATTATAAATTAATTATCTGCCTTATCTCTTAAAAGTGATCTGTCAATATGAAACAATGATGGCTCTTTTGTAGCCATGAAGAATTTGCATACAGAAGCCGTAGGAGTCCCTGACATGTTGTTCAAAAATTCAATAATATGTATGCATTAGATAATGGACTACTCTTATACAGTAAGAGAATATTTAATCAGCTGAAACAGATTCTTACAGGAAATCTCTTTCTTGAGGCAACATTCTACTACTGACAGATGCATAAAAGAGTCTTAACTGTACAGACCAAAGATGTAAAATCAAATGCAAAATCCTGTATATACTTTTTTTTTATTTTAATGGAGATGAAAACCAATCACTTTTAATGCGAAACTGTAGCCATTTTTGAAGCTGATGTCAGTTTTAATTGTTTCAATGTGTGATCCAAAATCAGCTGTGAGGAGAGCGGTTCTGGGGAACCACTAACATCCCATGGAGGCCTTCCCACTCTTGGGGTGTCTCGTACCCAGCCAAGGGTTGAAAGGCGACCTCAAAGTAACTGTATAGGAGGAATAACTAAAAAGAGAAAAAAATTTTCTATATGTTATTCCACACCTTTCCCCATATAGGAAAAGAGCTGCTGTGCTCTCCACATTGCGTATATGGATCATTTGCTAAGTGATGTAGAGGAAAGGCTTAAAATCTACCTGTATTTCATATGATACAACAAAAGATTTCAAAGGTAGGAACATCCGCTTTTCAGGGGATTTTGGAGGAAGGGAAAAACTTCTGATGACTTCTGATGAAAAAGTGTGTACAGGGCAAGCAAATTATTCAGGTTTTAACTTACTCCTGAAATTCCTAGCTAAGTAATAACTACAAGAAGTAATTGAGGCAAGTGAATTAGCAATTTCTATTGTTGCTGTGAAAAGATGTCTGCAGGTCTTCTGCATTTGTTGGAACTCCCACCCAAGCATCATGAATTTCTAGTCCCCTTTCACAGCTGCACAATTAATGTGGGTGGTACTTACATGGTAAAACTCTGGATGGTAAGAAATATGAATACAAGACAAGAAACTCCCAGAAAAATAATTTATATCAGGCAAAACTATTTTCAAACAGGAAAGCATTCTGTCAGAAAATATCTGACCAGTTTGACACAGCAACTGCATAAATTAATACCAACACTTTTGCCAAGGGGCAGGGAAGGGGAGAAAGCTATTAGCGAAGTTGATTTGCTTTCAATTTTTTTTTTTTTTCCTAATTCCCTCCAGAATATCAAAGACTTTTTTTCCAGGGCATGAGGAAAGAAAAAATCACACTTCTGTCTTCTCTGATTGCAAGAACACTCAGTTACAGGTAGTCGACTTTTCTGTCTGTTTTCAGAGGGTTCATTTTGCTACAACACTGCAGGGTTTGGGTTGAGGGAGGTGAGGTTAGTGTTTTGGGGTTTTTTTCTTTTATTTTCTTCTGCTTCTTTTCTTCTTTTTTTTTTTTTTTTTTCTTTCATACTGAGTTTTGCATTTTAAGAATTTCTTGGGTTTAGTAAAAAATGCCTGCTGGTGCTTTCAGTGCCTCTCAGTGTCTCCAGCAACAATTATCCCAGACCAGCTCGATTCCAGAATCTCATAAAAATATGCTTTAACATACAGACAGTCACTCTCACACAAAGGTTGCAACTGTCATTTTCTGTCAAGTATTTTCTGTAGGAAATTAACTTGCTGCTGGAGATGGGGCAAGTCTCATTGAAGTCATCTTCTTGGGGTGGTTTTTTTGGTTACAAATTAAACAGATCACTCGCCAAGACCGTATTGTCTTGATTTTTTGCAGGCAATGGGTGAACTTAAAATTGTGCACTGGTACTTAGAGATTCATGCCTTTTATAAACATGGACTAAGGATTTTGATGCAGATGTCTTTACCATCTGAACAGCTCAAAATGCTTTTCAAGCTCTCATTTAAATGCAACGCAGCTCTCACCACTGTTCTGGAATGGCTTTCCTCAAAGCTGGGTGATGCTCATACCAAATGTAAATCATTACACTGACCAAATCCATGGGCCTCATGCTCAGCTGTACCGTAGCTGTTTTGCATCTTATTGTCAGTACAAAACAGCACCAAGGTCACTGTGATCACAGGAGGACTGTGGCCCCAATACCAAAAACCTGCATGGCCAAAGTAATGGTTTCACCCTGATCAGGACAAGGGGTGTGGCTGAGGATCAAGGGCTGTTGCTGGAAATGCACATATCCAGATTTGGCTTGTGGGTACCCAGCTGCCAGAACAGATTCTGGGGCTGTTGGCAGAAGTTAAAAGCAGGAATTAAAAAAAACAGAAGGTTGTTTGTTGGTCTCTCTGCTAAACCAGTGTATTGCCCACACTTTTTAACCTCCTTTAGTGTTACTCTCGATATTGTACATTTGAAATCTGCATGCTGAAAACTCTTTACTTGTAACGGAAGAAAAGAAGACTCTCATTCAGTTGCAGGAGGTAAGGATATGGTCTTGCAAGGTGAAATCTTTCAAATCATTCCTTGTCCAGAGGACAGCTGAGTACCCATGGATGAATACCTCCAAGGTACTTTATAAATGCTCACATTTAAGCAAACATATAAGTATTAAAAAAAGATGTCCTTCCAGATAAGAGCCACAATTTGCCAGCTTCCACTTGCTTTGTCTTATTAAAAAGTAAAATGTTATTCTTTGGAGTGGATCAACACTTAACTCCAGGATGACCTTGGACCGTGACCACAGTCTCCAGTGCTTCAAGAGCAAAATGATCAGTCCTCTGGGCTGAACACATGCTTGGGGCTGGCATCTTGTTCTTTCTGCAAGCATGTGCTGGTCAGGTCGGGAGGGCTTTAGAGACCTTTTTTATACAGTCACTAAGTGATAGCACCAGAGTGTTGTCAGAAAGCTGCAGCAGGATGCACTCAATTAGGCAAGAGCACTCAATCCGTGTTTCTTTTATCCCTATTCAGCAGAGTTTTGTACATGTTGTCTCCAATGCTTTGAATCTGTTAGCCGAAGGAACACTCCAAGTAGTTCAAAAGCACAAAGAAATCCTTTTTTTTTTTTTTTTCCTTCATGTTTGTACAGAAATGCTCTAAGAACCGCATTGCTTGGCTGGGGATAGAGTCTAAATGTGTGCTCAGAAAATGGCAACAGTGTCCTGCAAAAATTGCTGGTTTGCTCTTTGAAAAATGCCACTGACCTCATGAAAAACAACCTTCTGACACCGTAAATTATAGTACAAAGTTCATGTATGATATTAGTAGTAGAAACCAAATAATAGAGTCGCAAGGCTAGCTTCTCAGCTGACCAGCCCCCATATCAGTCCCCCTATAGGGTTGTGGGCTAATACCTACCCTGTGTTGATTCATTGGCATGGTGAGGTGCCCATGTAAAATGGGTACCTCAGCTACATAAAGCAATCTGAATTTTAGCACTGCTTCTGCCATCAAAAATGATGGCAATGGAGACCTTGTAACTACCTAACTATACAGATCACAGCATATATCCTTCCTGCTAAAAGGGCTCAGCTCTCCTCTCAAGACACAGTCTTCTTGTACTGTGATGGCAGCTGAGCACATGTGGTGATTGGGACAAATAGCTCTAAGTGGTTTTTACTCTCCTAATCACTGAACTGCTCCTTTCATTCCTTTTGTCTTTTGCTGACTTTGTTCCTACTGCTTCTTTGCTCTCTCTGCCTTATCTCTCTCCGTGTACCGGTGCCATAGCCACTAAATCCTCTTTCAGCCTCCTTGGCATCAACTGCTGTTGTCACCAACTACTTCTTGTCAACATTACTTGATCTCCTTTGTGCTTCACCCTGTCTTGATTCATTTTACCTGAAATTCATCAGTATATACAGGGGTGCAGATATAAGGAGAGAGAATTCTCCCTTTCAATCCTTCTTTATTGAGAAAAAAAGTCTCTCTTCCTACATGCACAGCTGAAAAAGGAATTGATTTATGGTGCTGCAACTCTACTGATTCCACCTGAAGTTTCTCTAATTTCCACTGGTGTAAGGGAGATTAAAATCCATCTCAGAGTATAGTACCTCACTGCTGTAGAATTGCTTTTGACTGGGTAAGAGATAGGAGGCACATTTTCCAGCTTGAAATGCATTTTCATCGTTATCTCATGCACAGGGCTCAGTGAAAGACTGTTATTGGAGTTCTCTGCAAATCACCTGAATTACTGATAATCCTTTAGCAGCCCCTGAGCAATAAAACACCATATGGCATAGGAAGTAATGTTTCTGCGTGCCCTGGATGTAGTGGAAGCACAAAAACTATCCGCCAGTGGCATACCCAGTGAAGGAGTCCAAAAGAATTGCCCTAGATTGCATAGGGGCTGAATTTTGACCCCAGCTTTTCTAACCCTTACATGTGCTTATCTTCCTTATAGGCAGCCACAGTCTGGTTCTGCATTACCTACTTAAAATGATTCTTTTAGTAGAAAATGTTTTATTTAAGTCTAGGAATACATTTGCAAAGTATAATGTAATGTCCCAATTTGTCTTGCCACATATGCTCCATATATCATGGAATATGTTTTCTTTGCACTACCACTGACTTATATGATAACCATTCAAATAAATTACTATTCAATGACCTAGGTAGGGGCAACACCACTTTTTTCTCAACCCCTTCACTCAATGGAGGGATAGGAAAAGTGCAATAGATCCAATCCCTAGTTCACTGCTCCATTAGCTTCCAGTTTCGCCAGATAAAGATACAACCCAAATCTTATTGGTTTCGTAGAATATTCATTTATACCTCCTTCATCACAGATTCTCCAGCATTTCTCTTTTTGATAGGAAAAAGTTTTAGTTCGGGCAAAGTTGTCCATCTGTTTTATTGCCTTGCCAGAAGCCTCTGCACTCCTCCTTTCTAACCAGTCAATGGCTAAATAGATCACAGCACACTGAGCTGTTACCTTACCTAGAGGCAACATTTTCTCCATTTCATACCCTTGTTCACTATCATGACATCAGATGATCAGAGGTGAATCAGCCTCTTATTCCTCATTTTTTTGCTTCCAAATCAGGAAAAAAAAATTTAGTCACATTCACATTGCAAAATAAATGTGTGATATCCTTATAAGGGTGAGGATTGGTTTGCAATAAAGACATCAGGAAGCCTCAAGCAATATGGTTATTCAGAAGTAATCACACATCATGGCTTCAGACATGCTGAAGGTATGCAATCTCTATTAGATAATGCATTGTCTCAGCTTCTGAGAAGTTTAAGAAGAACTGAACTTCTGGAGAGTGTGATTCCTTACTGGAGAGAAATGAGCCAGCAAGGAATCTGGATATTGTATAATTGATCCAACATCTATATTTATGTGAAAGAGAGCAGGGAGGCAAATTCTGCTTCCATGTCTCACGCTCAGTCCTGAGCTGAAGTTCTTTGTATCCCAGTAGACATGGTGACAGGAATTAACACCAATAATAAAACCAAATCGGGTTGCATCAGGCCCAGATTCCAGACCTGTGTCTGATTGTGTTTTGTGGTATATTTTTAAGTCTTTACCTATCAAAAGTAATGTGTTATGTTCAATTCTCACATTCAGATATTGCTAGCAGGGTTTTATCTTTATATAGTAAATATTTCAGGGTTAAATGTTCTTCCCAACACCACAGACACTCTTAAGGTGAGTACCAGATACCTATTTCTGCAGTCTTGACTATGAGTATTTGGTGGAGAAATTTAGTTCCTTTATTTCCTGAAAATAGATTCATTTTTTAATCTATATAATTTGTGTTACTTTATACAATACATGTACATTCTTTGATTGGGTTAGTGACTCATTATAAACCAAAGAAACTACAGTTCAGGTAGTGAGAACTTCTTAGCGCTGGAAAGGACAGAAACTTTAACTCATAATTGGTGAGAATCCTCAAACTTTGTCCACTCAATACTATTATCTTTACTTTTTTATCTTTACCTAGCAGCATTAGGGAGCCAGAGAATCATTGCACTAGATACTGTGCAAATATCTGACCAGGAATGATTCGCTGCCAGGGAGAGTTCAGGCATGAGACTTTGTAGAATGTGGGAGGCGTAGGGAGAATAATCAAACAATCCGATCAGCCTGAAAAACAGCAGCCTCATTAAAACTGCCTGCCTAAATATTGCCAAGATTAGCTTCTTTATCATTGGCAGCACCACAAAGGGTTTTCAAGCAAAATGTGAAAGTGAGTAGTGAATAGGTTGTGGGTTTTACCTACAGAATTATAGAAAATGGGATTGGAAAGAAGTTGAGGAAGTAATCTACTCTACTGCCCCTTCTCTAGTTACGGGATTGAGGGGAGGAAAGGAAGAAAACAAATAGCTAATATTTTAATCAGACAGTCATGAACTCTGTAGTCTGTGCCTGCGTGGCTGCACCTCAGTAGGGGTAGGAGGCCATCAGCAGGGTTGGGAAAGGCTGCTTTGTGCTTTGTGCTGAATGCTGTGCAGGAGATCTCCAGTGAAGGAATGCAAAACAGGGGTACAGTTCTTTCATTGCCTTAAATGATGAACTACAGGAACAATTATTTCACCTCTATTTTAAAAGGATATACATGTCTGAAGAAAGGAAATGAGGGTGTGAGATGAGGAGACCTGAACAAGAGATTTCCCCTGCAGGTAAGTCCAGTCCTAAAGACATTGCATCTCCCATAACAGCATAGCTTAGAACTGGCTGTGCTGGGAGGGCTCAGAGATGAGACAGAATCAAGCCAAATCTACCCAGCAAAGCAACAGAGAGGAACACGCAAGTTCCCCACACCTGAAGAAACAGAGTGAGTAGAAGTTTGGTAGGGGAAAGCATAAATACTCGGTTTTGACTATACTGATCTTAGGTCCACTAGAAATTTTCTGGTGGACAAAGCCTGGAAGATTAAGCTAGGAAATGCTAAAGTTGAGCTGCTGCTGGCTGACCTCACAACATGAGAGAGAGGGTCAAAGAGTTGAGGGTCAAAGAGACCACAAAAACATGTTGCATGCATCCCAACAGCTTTCTTGAGCTTTTCAGAAGCTTAAGTAAAACAGACAAATTACACTTATGCAATTAAGTAAAAGGCTGTGGTTTAAATAATGGTAAAGCTGATTCATTCTCTGGTGCTCTACTATTTTAAAGGGCAGACTTCTAGCTAGTGAAACATTGACCCTAACATTTCTTCAGCAAGTGAGCCTCCCATCCCCTTAGAAACCCTGCCTGATCTTGTTTGAAAATGCTGCAAATGTACAAAATTACACAACTTGCATAATTCTGAATAATAGTAAATTCATAAGCCCATAACTCACTCTTTACAGACACAGCTCTTTCAATTTGTTAATGCGAGTAAATGAGCAAACAGGCTCAGCACCCACTTACCTGATTTCCCTAGCATATTTAAGACATTCAGTTTATGCCAAAAAGCTGTAGAGGATGAAATAGAAGGAAAATATCTTTCTGGTTCTAATTTCTAAATATATTAAGTGCAAACACTTTACTTTTATGAGAAAGTTTAATATTTAATTCTATGAATATGAATCTTTGGTAGCAGTTCAGGTGAAGATTATCATCTTTCAGTCTCATCACTTCTGTCACATCTGTTAGGTCCTTTTCTGTCATTCTTCCATCCAGTTCAGGGTCTGAGACTATGAAATTAGCACAGGGCTATAAATTCTCCCCTTTGTCTGATTCTCTTTTCAGCAGATGTATTTTTCTTGCTCAATTCCATTTCTTATTTTATTGGTGCATTATATTTCAGGAATAGCTTGCTGCTCCTTCGTTGTGTTTTTTTGTTGTTGTTGTTCTTCAAACAATTACTGTGCTACAGCTAAAAAAAAGTCATGCAAGAAGCCTTCTTTCTAAGTGCCAATATGTAATGCCGTAATATACTGCAAATCCTTCATTTCTGTTTAGGTTTGGAGTGTGCCTATTAGCTACTAAGAAATAAATCATGACTGTCTGATGACTGAAATGACCTTCAGTCTCTACAGTAATTTAAAATGAAGCTGAGTTGATTCTCATTAAAAAAATGTAATTTCATTAAACATTTCAGTTACTTAATTTCTTTGTTGATACCACATATAATTTCATATCCTTTTCTGCAATCAATTATTGAACTATATTTAGTTTTGAGTCTAAGTGATAGTGCCATGAATTTTTAGAAACCACAGCTACAATAGCAATAGTGTGCTTCTGTCAAACGACCAAGAATTTTCTGGGAACTGAATTTCACCTTGAATCTCTCCAGGTTAGCCACATTATCTGTTTTATTAGCTTTTGCTTAAAGCCTCTTTCTCCAGAGTTTTTTATGCAATATTTCTCAAAACTCTCTATGTTTTATTATATGTTTATTACTTGATATAATTGTTTATTGCATTTAACCTCTCACTGCTATCCAGAAAACACAAAGATTTACTATATGCTGATTTCCTATTATCAACGACCGTTTAGGCTAGTTTAAGCACCTTCAGCAATAAGACACCTGAAATACCCACACTGCAGAAATTTTATGGTTTGAGAGCCAATTTTTTTTATAACTCTTAAGTGCACTTTCACTTTCTTTATTGCACCACGTATGAAGTTAAATTTACCAAGTAGAATAAATCTCTTCCACCTGTGCACACTACTGAAAAGAAATCATTGAAGGGGCATCATCATATCATACATTAAGACTGGTGAAAGGAAGAATAAAGATTGAAGTAAAATGTTCAGAGGTTGGGGCTTGGATTTTAGTATCCAGGGCAAGATGTATCTCTTCAAATTTCAGACATCTGTAGTGTTAACACCCATCCTACACTCCTTTTAGAGGCATGGAGAAAAATGTGCCCGTGTAGGGGAAGATTTCTGTTGATCACCTTTAGTTACCTACTTAAGTATGAGGTGATTCATTCTCTATCATGCCTCTTCTCTTCATTGACATACAAACCAAAGCGGGCAACCAAGTCAAACAGAAACATCCACATTTAAAGTTGGGCAAGATGAATTACACAATTACAGCTGCATTTAAAAATATGACATTGTGTCCCATCATGCCTTTCTAGGTTTATGCAATCAAAATCTTGAAAATACCTGTTTTACAGAAAGTCTGAGTAATCCTGGTCCCCATCAAAATAAACACAGGGAAATATAGTCTCCTTGAAAAACAGTATCTTGGCTCTTGAAATCAAGCTAGTTCTGTCCCCACTCAGGCCAGTTTTTAAATATGGTTTTATCATAAAAATATTCCTTACTCAAACCTTTAAATAGTCACTTCTGTATGCTTTCCTAAATCTATATTTTTAAGCACCAGCTTTAAAATGTCCCCACTTTCAAAATCTCTCTTGACATTAGTCAGAAACCTTTGTAACAACTGCCTTTGATTATGATTATTATGCTTCTTTTTCTAACTTCTTCATTATTTTTCTCATTTTTCTCTGTTCAACAAAATCAAATAAGCCTCAATTATAAGGCTTCCTGAATTACCAGTCTTGTGGGCTGTTTTGGGATTCTAATACTGCAAAGCATGTTTAAAGTAACAAGAAAATCATGAAACCAGATGTAAGCATAATATATTCACAAAATCTAATTCTTTTTTTCCTTTCAGACTCTGTTTTGGTGACCTACCTACTTGGCAAAGTTCTTGTAGTAGTTAATTCATTTTATCCTCAGTGGAATTTTTAATTTAAACACAGGTCCATACATTTTGGCCAAAATGAGTCTGCGAAATTAGCACTATTTTGGATAGCAGCAAAAAACTGAAATCATCTTCTAAAGGCATTTGCAAGCGTTCCAGGAACATCATTACATATGTATTTTTAGTCTTCCTACTGGCAGCAAGAGCAGTGTAAGACAAATTTGCATTTCAAGGCTGGAACCAACTGCATTTCGCATGGATCTGATAAAAACATCAGAAGAACAACGAGATACTTTGGCACACACATGCATTTCCTAAAATGACAGAGAAATGAGAATTTCAAGGATGCATTTCTACACCTCCTACTTCAAAGTCTTGCTACTTAATCTCCCTTGAATAAGCTACAAATATGTCTCACCTCAGTAAAACTCATTCATTTATATGGTTTTTTCCATGTTAATCCCACAAAAGGACTGTTTCAGTAAGTTTGCAGCTAGTGCAGGTACTCAGTAAGACTACAGATACCTTTAAATTCATCAAACACTGATTTTCACAATGGTAACAAATGAGATTTTTTTCATGGAAATCTGTTTGCATTGGAGTCCCACAATAGCTGCTTTTCAAAACTTATCACAGCACCCAATCTATTAGTGGCTCCATGCAGCAAAGGCACATCAAGAAAATACAACCTGGCTTGCAGAGCCACCTCCCAAGGTTGTTTCATAGTAGGCTTAAGGAGCACTAATGGAAAAGTTTTTTGTGCAAACTAGAGGATGCAGGGGGCTCTAGATCAAAATGTACCACTTAAATCTTTCAAAACTGCTCTTTGGAAGTAAAGATAAAAACTAGATTATTTGCACAAGATGCTCCACAGCTCGGAAAACTTTGCTTGTTTTTTATTGCTTTTTTCATTGTACTTTCTGATTTTGAAGAATCTTGAGCTGTGTGGACAGTGGAAGACATTTTCCAAGCTGGTCCAAGTTTGTAGAGAAGAGATGTGTAGATACAATAAAATGTATCTTGGAGACATTTTATTCGTGCACATAGTTTTGTTAGATCTCAAATAAGTGGTGTTGGATTGAAAGTACATGCTCTTCATTCTCTTGAAACAGCACATACTCTTTCAATATTACAAACTGAAAAAGAAGTATGAGAAACACAACATCCTTATTTCTCAGAGAAAAGGTCAGAGAAAATAAAAAGCTTTTCTGAATATAAATTAAATATTCACAACTACTGGAGAATATGACTCTTACTGTCGGGAAGGAGTTAGCAAGTTTAGCTCGACACATGATCTTTCCAACAAACAAAAATGAATTGGCAAAGTTTCCTAATCTAACTACTCCACAACTTTGTCAGTTTCTCATATGTCAAATTTGGGCTTCAGTTCTGGCTTTCGCCCAGCAAACCTACTGATCTACTGACTCTGCAGTCATTCAGGCATGGCTTTCTGTCTCTCTTCATGCTCCTCCAGCTGGCTTCGAAGATGGGCAGGGGGTAAGAGAAGAACTGTCTCCATCAGTGGCGTATTCCTTGCTCCCCGGCCAGTCAATACTGGGGCACTGTCTGACTTCAATGCTCAGCCAATACTAGAAATGTTCAAAAATCTTTTGTAATATCCCAGACCTGGTGGTTCTCCAGGATCAGTCTCCTTAAAAGCTACTCCAGGATGAAAACTGAACTACAGCCTAGAGCAAATTATATTTCTCTAGGGACAAGCAGAACTCTTTTAGTCTCATTTCTTTCAACCTGATAACCTATCCATTTCTCTTTTGAACATCTTTCTCAGTTTCAACAAGAGAGGTCTCCAAGCTCTCAAGCTCCACCAGCCTTTTAGAAAGAAAGAAGAAAGCAGGAAGGTTTTGCTAAGATGTTAATCTCATCTCTTGAAAGAATACCTATTTCAGGACGCACACAATCAGTATATGTGTCCTGCTCAGGACAGACATGAACCAGGAGTAAACAAGCCACTTTCTTAATCCAGCAGGTAGGAGAGGTGGCAATGAGACAAGGGAAGAGGAGGGACTAAGGATACAAATCTGTACGAAAACCAGGTTTGTTACCTCTACTAAACAGCAGCTTTAAGCTTAAGAGATGATTTATGATCATCTCAACATCATGTAGCAGTGCATGCCAAAGGCTAATTATGATTTTACTGCAAAAAATATTTTGCTTTCCAGTTAAAAATGTTGCCTTTCTGTTTCAGGAAATACCGCTTGTTCTAACACTTTAAGAAAGTGCTAACCAGAGTTCTCCACCTACTTCTTCTGTATAACTTATTTATTTATATACATTTATCATGATCTGGCTATTTTTTTCCTCTCTAGGGTGAATTATCTCACTTTTTAATAGTTCTTGATACAAATTACAGAATCTTTTCCATTTCTGCTGTGTCTATTTTTGTGTTTAGGCACCTGGAACTGCACATGGCATTCAAGGTGAAAGGGTATTTTGACTTATACAGGTTTGTAGTATTTTCTTTATTATTCTTCATTATAGTCTTCATGCACCCTAGCAATTTTGTTCAATTGACCTTGCCTCCACAACAAGTATCTTCATTAAGTGTTTTATAATGATTCACAGATCTTCTACTAGAGCTGAAACAGTTAATGTAGAATTTGCATAGCCAGCTGTATAAAATAAATGTATTTCAAGATACTGTCCATTATTTTTGCATCTCAACACTGAATTTCCTCTGCTGTTTGTACAGTTTGGAAGGCTCCTTCTGCCTAGATGTCTCCTACCTTGGAAACCACAGTAGTTGTTAGGTGCAAAGGCAGATGCAGACCCAGTTCAGCTGGCTGGCTGACTCAGGTTAGGGTAGGAGAACAATGAGATTGCTGCAGAGCCCATGTCTAGAAAACCCAGAATAGACCAGTGCCAAGCTATTTTCAGGGTATATAGTATATTTAAGTATTAGTCTTCTAATGTAGGCTGTGGTTTTAAGCTAAATATTCATCCTAGTGTGATGACCTACTCATCCATGATCTTCTGAGTTGAATTTTTGTATGAGCAAGAGGTTTGAATGGCAGTCTGAATGATTTCATGACACTTTTTTTAAACTGATTTCCATGCTCTTTAACCAGACCCACCAAAATCCCACTCACAATCTAGCACCTGTAACAATACAATGTCCTTTTTAACATCCAGGCAGAAATGTAATGTCTTTATTCTCATCCTCCCCTCCAAACTCTCTCAATGTTTAGGGATCTGCTGAAGTGATGCAAGGGCTGAATAACATTGTATTCACAATTTGCACTGAGGAAATTATATTAGCTGCACGCAGATGAGCTGCCTGTGCCAGCAACTGCTCAGCTTTCCAACATCTGACAACTACAGACTAGAACCGTAACAGTGTCAGGAGGTGACCCAGCCAGAGTTTGATCTGTTATCCAGTATCAACGGATGCAGTTGGTTTTTTCTCTTTTAAAGTTACTATCCAGGATAGTCAAAAAGTGGGAAGAATGCATTGGTTAGTCTATGTAAAATGATGTTAAATTTAGCTACAACTGTGTTTGTATTTTGGGGGTATTTACTTAACTTAATGAGGAATGTGATCAGTACTAATGGGGAAAGCGCTCTGTTTTCATATGTGTATGCAAATGTAAGTAATTAGCATGTGCAAATGAGGAGTAGGTGTCCAGGGGAAGGTTGATGTTTGCTTTCTATCACTTGTGCATGTTAATTATCAAAATAAGATTTGCAAATGGACCTGTATTTTTTTATTCCAAGGTTAACAATACAATTCAGTGAGCTTTCAAAAGGCCAGGCTTGCATTATAGCTTTAGAAAGCTTCCTGAAATGTTATACAAACTCATAAGCTTCTGGATCTAAGACTTTTAAATTCTTCACTTGACAAGAAGCTGTCTTTTTTCAAGATATGATCAGCTGACCTGGACATGTGTATATCTGATATGACAGTGTTATGAAATCAAGGTTTAAATTTAAAGTAAAATCAGCCCTGGTTTTCAAACAGATAATTTCATTTTAGAAAACTTATTCATACCTGATATTGACTGCTCAGGAATCCATAATTCATGAGTGAGGGGTTTGTAGAGTATTTCTAGAAAAACAGTCCCCATGTGAGTCATTGCTCTTGAAATCAAGGACATTTCCTTAAATTCTTGTATATAATTGCCTAACTTGAAGCTCCCAGATTAGAAAATCTTGGTCATATAAAGTTAAAACGTTTTATCTGTGAACATGCATTTGTCTCCTATGAATTGTCTTTACATCAGTCATGAGCACACATATCCTATAAAGAAATTCAAACTATTAAACATACTTCAGCTTAGAGCCTGCAGCCTACTATCCCCACTACAGATGCAAGATAAGTGTCTGTCACAAAGAGACTGTATTTCAAATATCACAGGAAAATTCAAGGAAAACCCCACAAAAGACTATTAATTCCTCCCTCAACCACTTTTTGTTTGTTTGTCTGTTTTTCCCTTTAATCTATTTTTTTTTCTCTACTGGGCATTAGCTCTTAGAATTATGACTTAATTCTGGTGAAAGCTTATGATGTCAGTAAAACTACTATGAATAGCAAATAAGTAAGCAAGAAAAAAAGACCTGACTATGGATAGAGAAACATTCATAAACTTCTGTCAGGCCTGCTGCGAGGAACTATTCCAAACCGGATCCTCAAATGGCTCCAAATGTTATAAGTACAAATACAACTGCATTTTGCACCTTGGTATGTTAAAGGTCCTTACATCAAGGGAGGGTAACACATACCAACCAGAAGAAAGAAGGCAGAAATTGAGACAGATTTGCAGGGGCTGAGTGGATAGAGGAGTCTAGTCTGACTCATACGAAGTTATGACCCCTCTGTACAGTTGTCCTGGACATCCCTATTCATCAAAAACTTCAAAACCTCAAGATACACATTTTCCTTCATCCAAAACAAGGCTTTGACATGCATTTGCACCATGCTGTTTCCCAAGCAAACACTTTGCCTGTTGGCTGGAACCTCAGGATTAGTGAAAGACAAACTCTGGGAGGCATAAACAGGCCCTTCTGCTCCACTGAACACTGCGTCCAGTTACGGACACCATAGCTGAAGAAAAATATGGTCCAGCTGGAGGTAGACACAAAGGAGAACTGAGAGTGATCAAGTTGTTGACTGAAGTGTTAAGCTGAAGTAAGAGGAGTCTGAGACCAAAAGTTATCATAGGACTCCAGCATTTGGGGAGACATTGAAACCGTGACTGCAGGACAATTTTTTTAGAACAAGGTAAATAAAATCTGTCAGAAATGGTACAGAAAGGGTTGTCCTGGTCTGTGGAAAGAAGGAGGGACAAGTCCTCCTGTTTAGAGCCCTTCCAGAAATCCCTCTTTTTATATATTCATGTGGCATCCTATAGTCAGGTGAGCACCTATCATAAATGACTGTCAAGGAGAGAATGCAGGAATTGGATTTTCTCAGTTTTCAAAGAAAAGTCTTAGTGCAGATGTTAATGTTGTCCAGAACTACACAGTGGGAGGATTTAAGTATGACAGAGCCAGATGCTTTTCAAAAGCGCACAGTGCAAGGACAAAAAGCAAGACACAAGCTATTATTCCATTGAAGACAAGGAAACGTTTCACACCATGAAGGTTGATAGGCATTTGCATAGGAGCCCAGAGAGGTGGAATAACTTCCTTGTAGATACTCAAAATTCAACTGGGCAAGTTGATATAATTTGGCCAGTTCCATACAAGATACCGTCAGCCTCATGAGATGGCATGGGAACGAAGAAATACCTTCCCTTGTTAAAGAGTAGACACTGAGGAATTTGGCACTGCAACCATCAGCACTGGCTACTGTTTAAAGTTAGGTAACCACCTCAGGGACTAAATATCACACAACAGAACAAAACACCTACACAGCTACACGAGTGCCGGATGAGCACTAACATCCTGATTGAGAGTCATGGTATTAACATGGCAAGTCAAAAAGAAGTATCAACAAGAGTTTTTTTGTCTGCACTTTAACCTGTCGCTTACATGGCTGAAGACATGACTGAGGGCTGCAGCTACAGAGCTGTGTGTTATTACAATTTAGACCTAAAGAGCAGGACAAGCATTTCAGCTGCTTGTCACTATTTTATCTGTTAACTGGTTACGTACTTTTCCTTAGATAATTATTAGTTGAAAGAAGAAAGGAAAAGCAGAAGGAGCTTCAGGGAAACAAACTTGTTTTCCTTACCCCTACCTAAATGTCCTAGCCAGTAAGCTACAAAGTCACAGCTCCTGTCCATGGGAATCAAGCAAGCCTTGCTGGCTGCAAGGGGGCTCTGGTTGAGTACACATATCAGTAAGGTCATCTATGCAAAAAGTGCATATCAGCAGCCTTCAAATGACAGCAATGTTTAGATCAATATCCCAGGAGACAGCTAACATAATTTTAATTTCCACCTCAGTCCAAGGAACTAAAAAGCCGTGTCTTTCCACAGCCATGTTTTAAGCACCATTTTATAGGATATCTTGCAAGGAAGCAAGTTCCCTGTTCTTCTTAGTTATACTGCACCCTTTAATCTGAAGAATTACCTTTTTACACACTGCTTAGGACAGGTGGAAGAAGAGAAGACGATACAATTGTTTGAATTACCTAACTCTATTGAAGCAGAAATATATCCTTGAGACCAAACAGAAACATAAAATATTTAAAAAACATGAGTCGTTCTTTCTGGCTCAATATTAAAGTCGATTGCTGCACTGCATCGCACCAATATGCCTCAAATGTAACAAACATTTTCTAGGAGCTCAGGCCTTGTGTGACATTTCTGTGTTCCTCAACCCCAGCTTAGTCAGTAAAAGAATAATATGTTAGCTCTGTAAAGCAGGACCTTAGCTTAACTGTCATCATTAACAATTTATCCACATAACCTTCAGTATACAGTTTGTGCAGTGTACCTATGCAGAAAGACCCTTCAGAGATGACCCAAACTGTCTGCAAAACAGGGAACGTATTCCAGGCAAGCAATTTTCAGGCAAAGGCACTTCAGCTAAGCTTCTTTGCTGGTGCCAGATCTTTTTCCCCTTGAAGCAAGTGGACTTTTGCCATTGCCTTCAATAGAGTAAGGAGTCAGGAAAAAAGCCACATCCTAGGCTGTTTGAATTTAAAAATGCAGCAGGGCTCAAGTCAGCAGAAGGATGGCCTTGAAAGAATGTATTACATATGTTAAACATGTGCTTGTCTAACTAAGTTGTCCTTTAAAGCAATGAATATGTTGAAAACATATTGCAAATCTGCATGAACAAATTTACATTTTTCTTAATGGATCTAAAGAAAGTTACAGGTGGTGACGTGCCCAGGGAGGGTAACTTTGGCCATGTCATGCTCAAGTCAGTTTACTTGTGGAATAACATGGGTTAGGTAAATCACGCTCAGGATTATTTAAGATAAAATGCCGTTACCTCAAAATGGAAGTGATACTAAAATCAGACCGCATTCACCTACTCTATCTAATGTAGTAGGTAGGGATTTCTTAATGAACACTAGTTCTATTGCTTTTAATTTTCCAAACATATTTTGATGTTGTTCAACTCAGTAGTTTATGATTTAAGCCAGACCTTTTGTGGTCTATGTTTATACAACTCAGGGCATAAAACTAGAGAATGTTGTCTAGAAATGGGAAGTATGGTATTGGACATACTGAAGACCTCTACGGAAAAATATGGGCAATTCACATACAGTAGGCTCACCCAAATGTACAGAATCTGTGTGGTAACTGATATTTTCCAAAATCATCAAAATTATTGCATATGCCCATATGTTCAGCATGGAGGTATAGGAGTTCCAGCTTGCTACCATATATACACAAATCTTAATTATGAAGGAGTTCTAAATGTGTGACCATGCATATATTCTCTAGTTTTATCTAAAATTGCTCAGCAATTATGGGAAATGCTCAGCAGCCGAAAAAATAATTTATAGGACTGCTAAATGTTAAAAATTTCCAGCTAAATTTTAAAAGGGTAGTCTTGTTGACCAGCCTTCTAGGAACATTTTGAGGACACGTGCAAGGAAATATAAAGTAGTTCTATAATTAAATTCTTAGGGCCTTTATCGTCTCACTCATAAATCAGTCAAGCCTGGAATTCAATTAGGATTCATGATGCCATTCTTTCTTTGCAAGGCTCTGACACACTACCACTTCCTTCTTGCAGTTAGAAACTTCATTCTGATTTCTATCCTGAATTTATTCAAGTTTGAGTAATCAACTGTGATTTTCAGTCTGTGATCTGCAGGCACTGGGTAGTCTACAGAGAGCTTCTAGGTCTCAACCAGCACAGACTCAACTGATATGTGTTAATTTTGTAGGATTCACAACTCGACTGGGAAACCTTTAGGTGCCTTCCAATAACATAAAGAATGAAAATTGTTAACTCCTGTGTCAGGCATTAACTTCTGTTAGAGCTCAAATAGCTGTTCCCACACCCCACTGTCTAACTAGGAAGTAGTAGAGCGCTATGCAATCAGTTTGGGGATATGAAGCTATTTCAGTTTGCTGTTATATGACACACACTTCATTCACCTAGTTCTACTCTTAGTCATTCCCTGCACCTGCAGAATAATTTTGAGGTGGCAACCCTTTACACCGTGTAGAGAGAGTGGTTTATCCTGACTAGGTGTGATCAATAGTACTGCTAACTGATAACATCACTTACTGCAGTGTCTGAGTTTTCCTTGGGGACCACTCCCACACAAACATTACTTGGGCTCAGCACTTAAATCCTCGTGAATATGGTTTATAAAACAGAAGCTCCAGGTACTGTAGCACAATGCAATGAAGCATTTCAGGTCATATTGGTATTTGACTGCATCTTTTAATAACTATTGGTTGGGTGCACAGCAACTATTAAACACAGTACAGCCAGATATATTTTTTTTCTCTTCTAAAATAACAAAAGGCCATAAAATGTTCATGTCTAGCAATTCATTACTTTGACTTTGCTATGGTTTTGGGCAAAAAAGCCCAGTAGTATTTCAAACAAAAGCAAATGAGTTTGTGCCCTTAAATAAGAAACCAAATGAATGGCAACAACTCATACAAATGTTCTTGTTTAGAAATAAGTTTCATAGAACTGGTCCAAACCAATTTCCAACTAATGAGAATTTCTGATTAAAAATATGTTTCTTGAGTTTTATATATATTCTATGGATATTTATCAGAAAAAAAGAAGCCCCTGCAGTAAAATATAATTTCTCAGAAGAATAAAGCATTTCAGATAGGTTAAACAGCTCTCTTTTTTTATTGTTTTAGGATTGTATGTATGTATACATACCTCAGTATGTAACTGCTGATTTCGATTATGGTGACCAGTTTCAAAATATGATACATTTTCAGTGGGAATCTTAAAGAAGGCTTGGTGGCTATTTCTCCTCAAAGGGAAATAAAATTTTAAAATACCCACAACATTCAGATATTAACAGGAAATTGATATTCTTAAAGACAGTTCTTCATTTGAAGAAAAAGGAGAATCTTCAGAATGAAAATTCACTGTCTCTGAAGATTAAATTACTGAGCCTGGCTACTCTTACTGCATTAAGTTAAGAACGTGATAACTTCTCACAGATAAAGTACCATATTGATATAGTACATCTCCTTCAGTCCACTCAAGCATGATCGATTGTAGAGGGGCATTTTAACAAAGTCAGACCTCCTGAATCACAGCAGTGATTTTGATTTTCCCTTATTTGACTCTATACTTAACCCAAATCTTCAGAAATTGTTATAGGTCATAACTATTTAAAAAGATTTAAAAGAATTAATGGGGAATATTGAGAAAAATAAACACTTTCTAAAGGTATTACAAACCCAAAGTTTGTCCCCTACTGCATGAAGTTTCTAGAACAGATAAGTTTGAATTTTTTTAATTTATTTTCTGATTTTCTTACTTTGCTATTGCAAGGTTTTCTCTTCAGGCTGTTCTTCAGTTACTATGAAAAAAGCAGTTCCTTTCTAGGTAAAAAACAGAGTTTTTTCAAAAATTGATTACATTACACAATCTGATGGCCTAAGAAAAAACAATAACCTGGTGTCTTAAATCAAGTGATGGGACCGAAGAAATAACACATAAACTGGTCTCAGTAAGGTTTTCGCTTCAAGAAAGAAACTCTTGAGGAACCTGTGCTACAAGAATCTCTTCTAACACATTGTGAAAACCACACAAACTACCACAAACAATTAATTCTCTTCACCTGTCATCTTTTCAACTTTGAGTTGACTAAACATAATGTGTACATCATAGAGAAATAATAAGCTGTGTAGTCACAGCTATCATGTTTACAGAACTCATAGCACTTCTGAGTTTCTCCTTTTATAGGGACTTTCTTTTTCCTGATATGCCTTCCCAAAGCTAGTCATGTATGTTTGACAAAGCTAAACAGCTTCAATCCTTAAAAAAAAAAAAAATGTCTTGTGATGAGTTCTATGTCTTGCTATTTTACATGGTGATTTCAAGTGTAGTTATGCCCCACCTGGCTAATTTTTAGCGGCATTTTTTTTTGGAAACAACTAGAGTTCAAGGTAGGCTTTATTGCCACTACCTCAAACCTTCTGAAAGTTAGGGGTATAGTTGAAATCTAGCTTACTCACTCTGTGTAGAAAGAAAGTACCTCCAATTGCCTCATGAGGCAGAGTCTGTAAGGACTCACTGACTTCTTGATTTCATTGACTATTGAGGAAACCTAGACTGAGCACCCCATTTCTAGCTGTTCAGTGATAGGCAGGATGAATCTGATCCCTAAATATCTTTTCCTTCAGTGCAAACTGAGATTCCCCTATAATGACATGACCTTTGGAGATATGGCATTAAGAATGATAACATCTCAAGAGCTGGCAAAATCAATTTAGTACCTTGTCATATCTGATAAATAACTGGTTATGTTTTTCAGAAGCACTAATCATTTATGAAATGTGTGACCCTGGGTCCCATCCTGCTTCCAAAGTCTACATAAATGTATATAGTGCTTTACTTTGTAACAGGAATACACCAGCTGTTCACATTTATTATCCTGAACATCCAGTGGCAAAGATGGTTGAAGACTTCGGTGTAGATGTAGAAACTGCCTGCAAAGAGGCTAAGTGTATGCATAACTGTATGTATCCAATTACAATCATTGCTCAATATTGACCCTCCCCATCTCTTTAGTCTCTCCGAGATGAACATTCCTTGGTAGATTTATGTGTGTTTTTAAGCTTTTCGGAACAAACTTCCCTTCCCATAGGCTATAAACCTTAATTAATCTAACACATTTTTCCAGTGCTGGAATTTATAAACACAAAAATAAAATAAAAAAAACCCATAAAAACAGCTGTATAGAGCCAGATACAAAATTCCTGTGGGCTAATTCCTTATCTCTGATAGTGGCCAGTGACAGATCCTTAGGGAGAGTGTATAACTAAGACAACATTTATAGTAAAATAATTTCCCTGGCAAAACCATCAGGCAGTCGGTGGTGTAAGAACTCACCACCGCAGTTAATAGCTCCTAACTGATATATACTCACTGAAAAAATCCGGGCAGTTTTTGAGCACATTCATTCAAATTTCCACAACTTTCTGGAGAAATTTAATTATACTCCATCTGAAAAAGTAGTTCATTTTGTTTGTTTTGAAACAGTTGCCTGATAATTGGATTGTGTGTCCCCTATGTTGCGTACATCAAGAAAGGAAGAATAATGATTCCCTGCTCACTTTTTCAATATCATTCACTGTTTTCTACTTCTCTGATCATGTCCATCCCAGTTGTTGCCAAGCTAGAGTGACTGTTTTATAGGGTTCTTCCCTAATGCAGAACTTGTTACACACTTCTAGCCATCTTTGCCAGCTTTGTGTGCTTCTTCTACTCCTCCTTCTAAGGGCAATTACCCATTCTGAGATAACAGGCTACACTACAGATGTGCATTTAAAGAGAGTTGTGGTGGTGGTTTGGATCTCCACTCACATCCTAACTATCCCTAAAATTCCTTCTGCCTCTAAAGACCTTCTAATGGCTGCACCAGTCTGCAGTGTCTCCAAGATCCCTGCTCTGAATGGTAATAATTAATGTAGAGTCTTTCACTAAGATAGGTGTTTATGATTGCTTCTTTCCACTTGGGTTACTTTGTGTTTAGCAATGCTTAATTTCATCCGTCATATCCTCTTCCAGCCACCCATATCATAATTTAAATTGAAAAATTATCCAAAGGAGTGGCATTTGGTTCTTGCACTGCTTCTTCCAGTGTCCACTGAGGTCAGCAGAGAGAATTAGATGGGCTTTCAGTGGAAACCAGATGGTACTATGTTGTTATAGATTTTACATTTTAAAAGCGGAAACCCACTTCTGAAATAGAATTGTTTCCCAACAGTGTTCAGCAGCTGAGCCACACATTCTGGAGATTAGAAAGGGGCTGTCTTACCCACAAAGACTGGATGGCAACACCACAAAAAAAGAAAGTGGTACCACAACACAGTTATTCAAATGCATTTTAATTCAAATTGGATGGGACTGCAGGGGAGGAAATGCTGAAAGTCACAGAAATAGATTTTTTCCTGTCTTGCTTCAGTGCAATTTAAAACATCAAACCATTTTTAATGAGTTTTAGTGAAACCAAGTCTTGGCTGTGACCTTCTATGCCAAAATTAAGCCTGGAGAAAATTTTCAAAGCTGATTTATAAATCCCATAAAACAGGGAGGTTGATGGTGGAAACAGTGAGCTGCAGACACCAATAAGATATATTATTACAGCCTTATTTTCAACTTTTAATCTGCAGAGAGGCTCTGTAAGGTGCATTTACCTTGTATTGCAGTGCTAAAACTTTGTATGAAACTTTGTCCTTATAAAACTATGACTTTGACATTTTGCACTTTGTTAGACTCTAGAAGACCATGTTAGCAAAATAAAACATGCAGAATGAAGCATGCACCAACAATTTTTTACCTTCAACAGAGGGACCTCAGCAATAAACAGCATACAGGCCACTAAACTGCTTGTGCGGAAGGACAGCTTCTAGTGTTCCGTAGGACAAGTTGCTGCTGCACCTGTTTCTCATTCTAGTATAAGGCTGAATAAAGCCTTCAAGGTAAAGACTTTCTTACTATCAATATGGGCAAGGAGTGCCCCTATGAACACGGTGTAGGATCTCTAGGAGACAACTGTCATGCAAATAATTAGAAATTATTAAGTTGTATCAGTCCTTTTTTCCTTGAACATTAGCAATAATAAAAGTCTGCAAGTTCAGGTCTACAGTGTAATGTTGCCTTATTGATTTCCTTGTCAACAGTTCACACAATGCTAGGAATCTTTTCCATCAAAATGCAATTTGAGTTAAAGGTAAGGTCCATTATCTCATAGCTTCTGCCATTCTGCCTTAGAGAGGTCAAGGCCACAGGTATATCATATCACACCCCCCATGGATTACCCATCTGACCTCCTCACTATTCTGCACCACTTCCCACCAGCTTTCCCAGCATCTCATGGCCCCTCAGCTCTGTGGCCTCCTGTGTGCTAGGTATCCGCATATGCCTATTTTATCATCTAAGTAAGTTTTCAGTTTTGCCATAGTCCTCTTTGTTCCTGAATGCATCAGTTCTTGCAGATCATTCTAGTCTCCAGAGCTTATTATTCCTTGGGAAATTTCATCTACTGCCTTCTCAGAACATGTATTTCCTCTCTTCAGCCTTTATTTTCTTGTAATTGTATTTTCACCCAAACCTGTAGACATCTATACATCTATAGAATTTACATAAACTTAAGCAAAAGAAAACATTTATTACAATGCAAGATGCAAAGTTAGGGAAAAATGTTGTGTAGATAAAGGAATTTTGATTCGGATTCACTTTCCTTCTAAATTTTTATTTAAAGTATTGTTGGTGTCCACATCCAAATTGGTCATTTAAATGGCTCTCACAGGAGTTCACAGTAGATACCACCACAGTATATATTTGTGTCTGCCTGTGGTGAGATGAATTTTATGTAGGAAGATTCCTTTCTCTCCACTGACTGTAAAGGGATGCTCAACAGCTAGCTCAGACATAAACAACCTGACTTGTAAATGCCCCAAGTCAGATGAACTGTCTCTGTCCTTCATTTCCTTTCCCCACACACAGTACCCGAACAGAAGGAAATGATGGCATTAATCCATCCTGCACTGACCTTGAAGAAGGTAGATTTCTTGACTAGTAACTGGTCTTGACTAATTAGTTAATAACAAGCTGCATTTATCAACTTTCTTTGTAAGAAGCAAACGTTGTATGCACAAACCTGCTGGCAAAGCACAAACTTTAGCTCTTCAAATTGAGTTTAAAGCAATAACCATTGTGATTACACTGGGCAAAACAGAGAGAAAATTTCAGCAGCACTGATGACAAACAGCACTCCAGGGAACAATATGAAAAAACATGTTTTTATTCTGCACAGAGTAGGAACAGTGGAAGTTGCTCCAACTCCTAAAGAAAACTTATACATTGCTTAACATATTGGTGATGGAGGTCAAGGTGGTGGCATGGCTATTTTATGATTCCATTGTTTTGTTTGTATACTTTCTACTTTTCATTTCCAAAATAAGGGGACGGGAGCCTGGAGATGTAATGAATATTCCCAGTTCCATTACTGGCATGCTGCAGTAAATGAAGAGATCTCTTAACCTCCCTGTACCTCAAATATCCCATTTGTGAAACAGGGCTTGTCCTTTGTCCTCTATAAAACACTTTGGGACTTAAGGGACTACTATCACTCTATTCAGCGCAAAGACAACAGTTCAAAACAAACAGTGAAAAAATCTAGGCTGTTTACATATATTCTCCATTTTTCCTGTCCACCCAAGTTAAAAAGAAGAGGAAGAGAAAAAAAACAAAACACAAAAAAACACTTCAAAGGGCTGGTCCCTTTGCCCAGAGCACCGACATCTTAAAGTACGCTGTACAACATGGCTACAGTTCCCAAGCTAGACAGAGATCAAAACTGCAGCTTCATGAGCTCTTCTTTACAATAACATTAATCACATTAACCACTTCACAAGAATAGATCTTTCTTTTCAATTTAACTTTGATTTTTCCTTTTCATTTTTATCTTTAATGGGTAACGGTTTGAATAAAACTTTTTAGGTACAAGAAGGACAAGCTGGTTGCAAAGGGCATCAAGAGCATTTCCAAAATGCCCTTGGAAAGGCCATCACCTTATACAGCAGGATTAAAATTTGACCCAGTGGTTCATTAATCTGCTTAAGGATGTATATCAGCTTCTATAGCATCCTAGCTTGGAAGAAATTTGTTTCATTTCAAAGCTTCCATCTTCATCACTTAGAGGGAAATACAAAAAGAGAAAGAAAAATAAAATATAAACAGGAAAATACTTCATTTTTTGCTGCTATGAGTTTTGTCATTGCTGAGAAGTAAGAAAGAAGTCTGTTCTGATATTGCCTGAACCCCCAATAGACACCGATGACAGTATGTCAAGGGAGAAATGAGACACCAAGGGCAAGAATCCAGGGAAACTAAAGGTGATATCCTATCCTTAACACTTTAATTTAGCTATCTGGGCCTGAATCTGTACAAGCTTGTACACTGAAACCTCTGATAAAGGAATTCAGATGTTTCCAAAGTAGGTTCATCTACTGACTGGGCTTCGAGTTTAGTCCTTGCCACCTAGTTTGCAATGCTTTGTGTGTGTGCTATTTTCTTGTTTTGTATGTTTTACAGAATCAGGCCCCTGATTTTTGGTAGACTAACTGTGAAGAAACAAATTACGACAAATGTAAATATGCAGAGATGTGCTTGGCATTTTAGGCAAGTTTTTTTCCACATCAAAAATTTAACAACTATTACTGTATGAATTATTTCAGCGGGTAGCATCTCAGTTCCTGGACTAATACTACTCCCCTGGATTAGCTTGTTTTCCTTTCTAGGGGTGGGAGAGAGGAAGGAAATAAAAATTACTCTAGAAAAAGCAGCAAGTGAATTCCCAAGCTCCGCAAATCTTTTCAGCTTTTGGTATGCACAGTACATCAAACCAGCTTGTTGTCCCCTGAAGGAAGCTATTTATTCATGACAGTATTAATCAGATTTTTTCCATTGTTTTCTCAACCCTTCCCTTCCAAAATCTTTCTTTCTCTACCTCCTTCATTTTAAAGGCATTAAACAAAATTTAACATAAATAATCAAATTATACCATCAGTTTCTTACAGCAGTCTCATGCAAATGAATAGCTGAGGAAAATTATACTTGATTTAAGAGGACTCACTTATGCTATAATTTTTTAGCTTGGGCAGAGGTTTATAAGCCTGCATGAAAAAGACAAAGACAATGGTCATCCTTTTCCCTTTTTTTTTTTTAATTTTGATTTGGCTTGGTGTGGTGGGGTTTTGTGTTTTGTTTTGGTTTGGTTTTGTTGTTGTTGCAATTCTTTCTACATCTGCAATTGACATTTAAGGCCAGAAACTTGCTGTTGATGAAAAATTAGAATGTGCATCTTGTCGAAGGAGCTGAAGTTTGCAGAGAGAAGTGAAGAACTCGGGTTCTGTAATTTGTGTAGGTGTGTGCCCACAGCTCTTTCTATCCTTGTTATAAATAGAAGGTTTAAGAAAGTATGTGCTGTGTGGCTCCCTGGCACAAAGGCATGGGGATTGGCAAAGTTCTTGTCACTGCCTGTAAGTCAAGGGGTGACTTCAACGAGGACCATTAAGCTAGAGAAAAGTCCTGCCGCCAGAGACTTCAGGCATGTCATGGCATGAGGGGAGGAGAAGGGGTTCCTAGATGGACTTCACCTGCACTGATCAAGGAAATTAGAAATGCTCTGGGTAAAATTAAGTGCAAAACTGGTTGTGTAGGAGTGCACTTTGTTCAGTGTGCTGTGCTCTTCCTAAGCTGGGGAGGGAAGGCTAAACTCTCTCCTCTGTTTCGGTCAGGATATTTGGTCAGAGATGTAGTTAAGCAAGTCTCCTCTCCTGTATTAACAGACAGTTTGGAATCACTTTGATATGTGCCGTGTCTCGAAAGTGATATCATTAGTATCATGACTTTGCCAATGAGGAAACTGAGGCACAAAGTGCTTAAGTAATATGGTCCGATTCCCATCATGGGACAAAATTTGGAGTCTGCCCCATTTCTGCCCCTATTTCCTACCAGAAAGAAAATAAGCACTATATTAACTGTTATTTTACAGAATGGAGAACCAAATATGGTATTTTTGAAAAGCATACATTTCATTTTCTTGGTTATTTAAAGGATTAATAAAATAATAAAAAAGTAAATAATACATTATAGGAATCTGAAAATTACTGTTAGGCATTAATATGAACAGTTGAAATGGATCTACAGTTCATTCTAAGGAACTCAGTATAAAAATAGCTCTAAAATTACATAAACAAGGTACAGGCAGCACAAATTCCTAAACATATTATAGCAACAATGTGCTATACAATGTGGTCACATCTGTTCAAAAGTGTAAGAATAATAACAGGTCCCTCTGCCTGGAGAAATGTAGTATGACTCAGGCATCAGGCAAAGGTTCACTGCTATGATATGATGGAGTTGTCACCTTTTAAAATGTGATGCCAAAAAAAGAAGAAAGATTCATAGTTCCCTTCTCAGTCAATTTTAATTAGATTGGGGGAGAAGAAGGTTAGCTGTGGAGGGGGAGCCACCATATGCTGGTGATATTTGAACATACTCAGACAAATACAATAAAATATTGCTAGTTCTGTGTCTACGTCTATCTGTTGCCCCTTTTTCCAGTATACATTTAATAAAGAGGTCAGTGGGAAAAAAAAAAAAACCACCAAACAACAGCAAGCAGGATCTCTATGACTAGTTCTGGACCAACCATCTTAACAGGAAATCTTGGACATTTACCCAGTATATGCGTTATTTTTAACTAAGAGGTCCCTGTTCCTGTGAAAGCAGGCAGGTTTGTTTAGCCTCCCACATACAAAAAAGTTTAATTGATTTCAGGGGGGCTGCTTTCACTGCTAGCATTGAACATCTGCTTAATGATTGAAGGAGCAGCACCCTAATTTTCTTTTCCAAATAAACCTCATGACGCATAAAGTAATAACTGACAGACAATAACTGTGTAAAATTAATTCACTCCATATGTGTTTACAAGGCAAAGAAAGAAAACAAATATAGAGAGAAATGTAGTTTTCAAAAATCTATGAGAGGTAGTTTCACAAGAGATTCAGAAACCATCTTATGAGCAGTGTAAAATGTTTTGTCAGGGCATTTGTACCACGCTCATCCCTATGGTAATCCTAGTGTTTGATGAGGAATTAACAAGGAAAAGAGTATGGGAAAATTGGCAGAATGATCCTGCAATTAAAGTGCTGAGCTGTGATTCAATGCCTTGTTCCCTTCGGATGTCTACGACAGCAAACACCCATTGTAACCTTGAGAGTTACTTTCCTATAGACTATAGAAATAGCGCTCATTAATGGAGCTCTGAATACCTCAAAGCAGCACCAGCCCCCAGCAATCCGACTGAAAACACTGCTCTTTTCAAGAGGACCTGTGGAAGGATGTAAAGATTTCTACTGCCACCTTCCATTTAATTTTAAACAGAGCTCTCTCACACAGGGGCCAAAATAATACCAAAGTAAGCAATACCCCTGGCTCTCCTAATTTCACAGTAAAATATTTTTCAAGGCATATTTTAGCTCTACTTCCATTGGTTGGTTTATTCATTTATTTTGTTTTATGTTCTTTTTCAGGAAGGGCAGAAGTTGAGGACAAGAGGGACAGAAGGCTTGAAGACTCAAAGAGAAAATAAGCAGCCTGTGGAGTAGGAGCTTTTTGGAAACGTGATACTTTTTAGTGGGGCCACAAAGAAGCAGATTGAAATAGCAGAATTGCAACATGTGCCTTTGGAAAATAACATGCAATAACTGCAACCCAGGGCAGAGCCGCAAGAGAGTCAAGGTCAAGTTGCATGAATGATCTTAACTGTGGCATTTCCTGAGTTTCACTTACTTGACTTTACAACCTAAGCTTTTTGTTCTTCTAGTTATTTTCTATTACTTATATGAAACACATTCAAACTGCACATTATTCATTAATAGCTGGTGTTTAAAAGGAAATGGAATAAAACCACAGGGGCTATACATATGTGGCAAAAAAATCACAGGAGGAATCTTTGTAATATTTCTTTGGCCTTTTGTTTTGGGGAACCGCAGAGTGAAATATTGCTCTCAGGACAGAAAAAAGACAACTTTAGTCTTACATGAAGAAATTTCAGCCTTTAGCTGTAGGCATTGCATAATATTCTCAGTAATCCTCTATCCTTAGGTGATACTTTACCACATTTTCCTCCACAGTCACTATTTATAGGCTGAGAGAGAGAGTGCAGACAGTGTGGTATGTCATATACACGTGGTGGTTTGTTTTGTGTGTACATGAGGAACATGAGGTTTCTTCACAACAATTCAGGCAGCTTTATTTTATATTCTCTGAAGATGTACACGCAGAAAGCTTTTTCTAGACAGAGTGGTGAAAGAGGAGTTTCTCTTATCAAATTATAATTGGGAAAAAAAGAAAAAAACACCAAACAAGCACCCCCCAAAACCAATAGAAGATATTCATCAACCTTTCCTTTTGTTCACATTCTCAGTTCTGGAAGTAAAAAAACATAACCATCCAAAAAAAGTCAGTCAAGGCTTAACCTTCACCCTAGTGAAGGTTTACATGGATGTAATTGTAATCCCAACTCAGTCTTGCATCATGTTTAATTTAGCAACTGGTTAAGTATATGGTACAGTGGACTACACGGACACAAGATTCATTTGACCAACCTTAACCGTATAAAGTCACAGCTAATCTAAGCTGGGCTCTTATAAGCTTCCTCTATCGAGTTAGTGAAGAGTGACAGAGAGTTCATTCCAACTGAGGATTTATATACAGTAAGCTTTGCCTTTGGAGAAATGTCTTTCCCTCTGTCAATGATGCAGGTAAGCTGGAGCCTACATATATCATTTTTGGATATATGAATTTAAGTAAAATGTGTATTCATAGGATCATAGGAAAATTCAGGTTGGAAGGACCATCATGAGTCTCTGCTCAAAGCAGGATTAGTTCTGAGGTCAGAGAAAGTTACACAGGGCTTTGTCCAGTCTGGAGAAAGGCTGGAGACTGTGGAGCCGATCTGGGAAGCCTGTTCTCATGGAGAGCTATCCTCCTCTCCTTGTCTCTCAAGTTTGATTTTTTAACACAGAAACAGTTCCTTTTAAAGCGAACCTCAGAGATTTATATAACCCAACCTCTTGCTCAAAGCATATGTCATCTTTCCAAGGGGATAGAGGACTGCATGGCATATGTCATTAGTTATGAACCTCTATATCATAAAGGGAAAAGCATTTTCTCCTCTGTCACTGATACGGAAAAGAATTCTTTGTTGTCACATACATTCATGCTCTGGAAACTGCTGATTTAGATGTTAGATTAGCTCATTTAAATAGAAGTGAAATTTTTAATACATTTTTCCAAAGAAAGTGTTTCGTTCAGTGGAAGAACAAGGAAAGAACAGTAGCTACAAGCTAAATCAGAGGATGAGGCAATTAAAGGATGTCAGTGGGCTGGTCTGAAGGAGAAGGAAAGAGGTTTTCCAAGACTTCAAAGCATTAGATACTGGCAATGATCTTGTAAAATGCTTTCACTAACACACTTGGAAAAATTAGGAGTATGCTAATTAATCTCATAACAAAAACTAGGAGACATCACTGACACAGAGAAGTGCAAATAATAGAATGGATGCTGAAATAAAAGAAATGGGGTGAGATTTAATACTTTGAAGTATAAGGTCACACACTTGGGGATGAGGAACAATTTATCCAATAAAGCTTCAAGTTTTACAGTACAAACAGCTGATAAAAAAGTATACCATGGTATATTAGTCAACCAGAGTATGGCTGTATGGCCACGGAAAAGACAAATGTGAATCTAAGGGGTATCAAGTTGAATACTTCAAATAGATACAAGGAAGTATTAATTGCACTTTCCAAAGCAGCAGTCCTTTCTGTGCATGCAGTTCTGGCTACTTCTGATCAATAAAGGTATCAAACTTTTAATATTACATTCTTGTTTGGTAGAAGAAGAAAATTTAAACGAGATGCAAGAGAGAAAGAGAGATCCCATTTTGACTCATGATATAGTATGAGACTAATGAAGATTTAGGCTAGGGGGAATCAGATAGCCAGGCTTTAAATTTCTGATGTATTAGAGCACCTAAGAAAGCATGATCTAAAATTGCACTCCATTGGTGCTTCCTTCTTTAACGTTGTTATAAATGTTCTATATGCCACCAATCTTCTAATGCAGAAACTAAACTTTGTTTTCTTAGAATAAAATACTTTTTTTTTTTTAAGTTCATCTGATGTTCACAGAGAGCTCTGATCAGTATCACGAACATGGACATATTCTTTCCCCAGCAGCAATAAGTCCAAATAAGCCAAATATACCACCAAAACCATAGTGTTTGCAACCTGGCATGCGCTGGGGATGGAGCATGCTTTCAGGTAGCTGGCAAGAACTAGTGTGGGACCAGTGAAACAGTGAACAGAGAATCATTTCTCCTGCTACAATGTCAACTAATATGCCATTTGGCAAAAAAATACTGGTGGGCTAAAGGAGACACATTCCACAATGCCGAATAGCTTCAGATTATCAAAACAACATACACTACTGAGATTTGTATCTTATTTCCCAGTTAATGTGAGCTATAATTTTTTCCTAACAAGACAAAATGGTCTGTGAAATCTTGAAATTAGTTTCTTTTCCATTTTACCGTAGTGTTTTCTGTCCTTTCTGGATAAACTCTACCTGAGAATACAAAGAGATCAGGAAAAAGACCTGTTCTAAGTTGGTGGTGGTGTCACTGTGCTCAAGATGGGAGCTGGACTGGTAGAAGAGGTGATAAAAGTGGCATAAATCCACTAATATATAACAACAATTGCAGCTGGAATAGCATATTTTAAAAATCAAGTTTTATACACAGAAGACTTCAGGTAGATAATAAGGAAGCTGGAAATTAAGGCAGGGATGGAAAGCAAATAGGTGACCTGACCTAAAGATTGCCAGATGGGCTTTGATACATTAGAGAATCTACCTGGCCATACTGGGTCTTATTAAATTGCATTTACACAGTGAACAGAAAAAATACCAACCAAAGTTAAACAAACAAAAAGGCAGCTGTGGCACAGGTGCAGATGGAAATAATACTTTTAATATGTTTGGAGGAAGATGAGGGAAGGTAAGTTTTACTGATTATTGCAGTAATTATAGATACCAGGTCAAGAATATCTTTCTAACAGGAGAAGTCCATGCTGATATGCTGTGCTTTTCATAACTCAGTTTTTTTCCTGACCATTTTCCATTGCAACAAGTTCCACAATCTAACTTTTGACTTATTAAAAGCAATTCTTTACAATGGTAGAAGACCAGAAACCAGATAATCTATCATAAAGCCATTTTTTAAACTACATCATATTTTGTGCAAAATTTTGAGACATATACCGTGAACATAATAGCAGATATCCACCAAAGTGTGCTGGTGTATATGTTCATCCTACACATATCCTGATTCTTCTTACTGTTAAATTTTGAATGTGTTGCACAAAGAGATTATGACATTGCAGTGTCTGGTGATTAAAACAATATTCCTCTCTTGAGGAGCAAAGCCTGCCATATAGTCCACACAGCAGTATGAGAGCAAATACACATGCCTCTGAAAAAGGACAGAGAACAAAATCACCAGCCTAGCTTTTTCTGTACGTCAAAAAGTATTTCACTGAAATCAAAACTAAGTGGAACTGAATGGTCTCAACAGCCATCTAGCCAAAGAGAAGAACAGCAGGGAAAAAATGAAAAGATAGTAACAAGTAGAAAAGCAGACAAATTGAGGATAACAGCACCTGATGCAATAATCATAATGAGAGCAATTGAATTGCACCTTGAAAGGTCACATTTACTTGGATCCCACGTGGATCCTGGATGTGTGCATTTGTACAAAAACCCAGATGGCAGTACCTACCCCCTCCATAATTCCCCCCCACACACACCTCTACCATGCTTGCAGTTCCCAAGGGTGCTGTCACCTATGCTGTCTCAGATCTCCTGGGGGAATCTCATTATCAGCTAGAGTGCATCCAGCCCTCCTTTATGGTGCTATGTCTCCACATACTGCTCTGTCTTCCATAGGTGGTGGCTTAAACATACAATTGAGCTCCAAATTGAGATGTTTTTCTACTTTTTAAAGCAGCCACTTGGCTATCATTTATCGATGAGCACTTTGCAACCAACTGATGGAACAGGTTGGATGTGAATTGCTGGTGGTCATGTTAAATAGAAATGCAGCATTATTTGAATTATGCTGTGGTTTGGGATAGAGCACTGCATACAAAAAGCACACACCTGGCAGAGGTCTGGCTTATCCCAGTGTGCAAAAGGATTCACAGGTTTTGTGTAGCAGTTACCTCAGTGAATGCTTCTCTGTCACTGAAGCTAACAGCAAAAGCTCAGCACAAAAAACAAGCAGCTTAGACTCACAGAAGCAATGATGTGAGAAGATCATTGGCTATTGTGTGTTCTCCTAATTTTGTGGTTATTTTTCTTTTCTTTTCTTTTCAAACAACAGTGCTTAAATAAATGTTGATGGTAAAAAAAGCCTGAATTGAAGTGGCACATCAGAGTGCCATGTCACATCTGTGTCCACTAGCTAAGGTGGACTGCCTGATTAAAGCTCAAATCACTTCACAGATATTTAGGTTAGGTGTTTAACAAAAGCCAAGTACCTGGTGCCCTTTCTATAGGCAATGGAGAACATTAGGAAATTCCAGAGTTGCATTCATTTTATCCTTCAAAACACATGCCGTCCTAAGATAAGGTGACAAATTTTGCAAAAGCTGAAGATAGGCAATGAGATTTCCATCTAGGACAACCACCCACCCATGGACCAGCGGGTCACCAGGTTGCAGCAGAAATTCAGAGAATCATTTGATTCTGCACCTCTAGATTTGTGGATTTGTCCAAAAAATTTTTTTAACTGATTTATTGCTCTGCCCTTCTGATTACTAAACCAACATGGGAAATAATAATTTAACATGAAAATACACCATTCTATGCTCCTTGCATTTGGTCTCCAATCAAAGGATCTCTGAATCTTCAGAGGAGCTCAGGATAGCCCTAGAAAAAAAGTACGGGCAGAGAATGTGAACCAAGGCAACAGGGATCTCAATGTGAGTGGCTGGGACAGGGGATAAAATATAGGCATTCAGACTTTCTCAGAAGCTTTCTGGAAAGCACAAATGGAGTAAAGCATCAATCAGTATGTAAGCATTTGAGGAGAAAGCATTACTATATCAACATGCACCAAGTCCTGAGTTTCTCTCATTGCACTCCCATCCAGAAGTTGCATAACCACATTAGCGCATTAGTACTTTTGGAGAAGACTAACCATGTAAGACTTATGAGCTTTATGATTTCCTGACAGGAGCTGGCTCATATCCAGCCAGCTAAGAGCTTGGGCAGAGGAGCCTAGGACTGTCTGCATCACCCATGCAGACATGACCTTGGTTACATTTAAATCTGCAATGAAACATCTGACCCTTTTTAAAGAGGTACAATAGAGAGTCCTGTTGTTTGGTCATGTTGTCAGAGCAACTGTAATTTAGCTTACAAAGCGAGTGAATGCAGTTGGCCGAGTTCTTGTCAACCAGCAAACAATAAAATCCCTGTCTGGGTTTTAAGCACCAGCTCTGAATGGTGAGAGTAGTTCAGATTGCAGATTGCGCATCTACCCACCGGTAAAGGCAGGTGGAAAGATATGGAAGTAGTGTCAATAAAAGCAGGATATATTAAAGTTAATAATCATCATCAAGCAAAATGCCAAGAGGAGCTGAGCTATTCCAGGCTGCACAGCTACTGGAGTAACTTCCAGCAAGTCATGGGCATGAATGGGAGAACAGCCTGGGACAGTGACAGAGGGCATCAGCTGAAGTGCTTTAATATTAATTGCAATTAGGGGAGATTTTCAAAAATACCAATAGTATGTTTGATGCTCAGCCTCATTGCCTTTGAATTGAGTCAGTCCCTTGGAAATCCCCACTTCAGTCCTTTATATAGCAGTTTATACCTAGGAAGCTGAAAACATTTTACAAAGGAAGGCACATCCTTCACACACTCTTAGGGGAGTCAAGGCACACAGGCATGGGAAGTGCTCAGTGGCAGAATTAGAAATCAAATAGGAATTTTAGCCTTGTGTCATCCACAAATTCAGACTGTTGCACCTGCTACAACATGCACTGAACCCTCCCCTGTCATCCATATAATTTTCTGTCTATGAGCTATACACATTTCTGAGACATTAATTACACTTTAAAAGTTTCTTCTGTCTCTTACTGGTTTCACTGGTCTGTCCTAACAAGGCATAGCTATATTTTTCAAAAGTCAGACTACGATGTCAAAGTAGTCTCTTCTGGCTTGAAAAAATGTAAACTCATCAGTGCTTCAGACTGGAAGAAATGCTGTCACTAAATATAAGCCAATATGTCTTTTCCTCTTCCTATCGTTTTCATTTTTTTGTTTCACTACATACAGTAAAAACTTGATCTCTCAAGCTACAGCAACCAGTCCCAGCAATGAGGCTATATTTCTGCTTGGAGGATGGTTATGTTTTTTATTTCCAACCACGTGCACTTGCTGTCAAACTCCATGTCATTTTTATTTAATCTGAATCTCTGTCAAGCTGATTCTCTGTCTCCCAAGCCTTCCTGTCTTCCAGCTGGGCATTATTTAAAGCAGTGATTTGCAAAACATTAAAGAAGGCATATAAATAAATTACTGTCTGGAGAGTGAGTCATCATTATTTAATAGGAGACTGTATCATAAGTAGTGGCTGCTTGTTGGCAAAGCAGGCCTGTGCTGTCCCCAGTTTTATCCTGCTGTTCTCTGCTGCTCTCCAGCTTTCTGAGGGCTCTTCCTGCTCTATCACGTTCCATGATATTTAGCTTCCTGGTAAATGAGGGTCTTGCTCTGGACCACTGGTGTTACAGGAGCTAAACGGAGGACAACAAAGGCACACTAAGACCTGAGACACAAGAACTAAGAGTTACCCTGTTGCAGCACAGGTTCAGAGGAGACACCTTATGCCTAAGGTCTCAGCGAGCTGAAGGGCATCCAAAGCACATGGGTGAGAGCCTGTGGGCATGCTAATTTGTAAAGGCTTCCCCAAAAGAAATTACGGACTGTGGCACATCCCTGCTGCTGAAAACATCATCTGGCCATGGCAAAGGGCTAGGACCCAACCTGACTGAGAATGTACACATGCCCCTGTTACACCATAATTTCTATGACTTTGGGGCTTAAATTAGAGGAATTTATCCTGAGGAAGATCTAACTGCTTTTACAGTGTGGAAAGGAAGGGAGTACTGCAATAGAAACCATTTGGTACAGAAACAGAGATCCCTCTCTCTTCTACTAGCCCCACTCTGTTGGGTCTCCCAGCATCTCTACAGAAACAGCTTATTTCTTCATGTCCAAAATTCTGCTACATAAGCAAGCAGGGAGGGTACAAGTAAAATTATCTTCAAGCACTATTCCTCCTTCTTCTTTCCCACCTAGGCTTGCTCTTGCCTAGTTCCCAATTATATTCTATATTTTTAAACCCTGCACAAGAGCCATACAACGATCCCACCTGAGGCTTCACTTAAAATACTCCCTCCTCCCCAACACAATCTTGAACTTCTGTCTCCCAGTCATTCAGCACTGCTGGCTCACAGTCACCATCTTACCAGTAGAAAAGCTACAGTCAACTTGAGGATCTGCACATTACTACATCTAAAAATAATGCAGTAAAGCCTAGCAAAAACTCAAATGATGCACCCAAATGCCACCATTCTTCTTTTCCACTTCTTCATTCATGATTGCTCTGGAAGAACCTGGGTTAGTTAAACCCATGATAACTTCTCATATGATGAGGTGGTTTTTGACTGTAATGCTATGCTGACAGGCAGAGTTCCCACTGATAGCAATACTGATAGCAATAAAAATACTGACAAATCCTGGTCTATTCACATTGCCTTGAAGTTTCCACCCTTTCCATCCTTTCAGCATGCAGAACAGATGTGACCTTAGTGCATCTACTTTAGCCCCTCAGTAGCTTTTGAACAGGTATGAGATACTTCCTGACAAGAAAGACAGCTAGAAAAACAATCACATCTCAATCTGGTGTCAATCAGTGTAATTCCTGTGAAGTAAAGATACAAGAACCATGAAAAGCTGTAATAACTTCCATTATCTAAGGACTTGATCTGAGTCTCTGTGCATTTACATATGCCCTAATACATATAAAGAACCACAGAAAATACAAACAAACAGAGCTGGTTAATAATTTTCTAATTTTTTGATGGACATTTTATTTTACTTTTCTGCTAAGAGAGTTCATTTCTAGAGGTCAGAAGCAGGATTTGAAGTCTCCTCTGGTGCCAATGGGTATGCTTATCTATTCTTGTTTTCCCTACAATAACTCGTAAAGGAAAGCCAAGAAGGGCAGAAAGAGAATAGTCTTAAGATCCAAGCAAAAGGTTTGGTCAGAAACTAGCAATGCTATTTTGGTTTTCTGTGCCTTTGTTTCTTCTTTGGGTAAGCCAAGCCCATCCCCTCCTGTTTGTTTATACTGTATTTAGTTTAGCAAGATCCTGATCTTAAATGGGAGTTTTTGGTAAGCCCTTATGAAAGAGAAATCTACTACTCTTAACTTATGTACTAATGCATAGTTTATGGCCCATGGAGACTCCAAATGTCAGAGCATTCAAGCAAGGTGTCTGCCTCTAGTCACCACTTACATATGGAATGAAAATTAAACACTTAATTCCTAAATAATGCATTTAATAGCAAAAGTGTCTTTCTCCATAAAAAGTGACTAACAAGCAATAGAAGGCAACCTATGAATCCCGAGTTATGGTGCTTTGAGTAACGGAAGGAAATTGGGAAAAGTTCCAACGTATGGAAAATGAAATTAAATTTGGCTTGGAAAGGAACACTGTTCTTAGTAATGACAGCCAACTGACAGCAATGGTTATACTTCATGCATATCACCAGGTATGGCAATCCTTGTTCTTAGTAATGGCCATTTTTCCTACCTGGGAACTGCAGAACAAAGTGATAGATAACCATTATGCCTTTATGCTCACAAAGGCTACTGATCGATGACCAAGGTTCACTCTCCTTTTAGCCCCCAGCTTTTTCCTTTCTTTGGTTAAGAGCCAGGATAGAAAATATGTTTACTCTCAGCAAAAAAAACCCCATCCTGTTAAAGTAAGCAGTAAGGAATAAATAATTAGCAGCTCCTTAAAAAAATAATTTGGGCTAAATTGTTTTCTACTAGCACACATAATCATCTTAATAGGTAATTTTTATTTGGTTATGGTTTATCTGTGAATGGGAATCATTAAAATGACTTGACAATAGAACAACCAAAGCTACTAATGAGGTGTAATTATAACATAAAATATATATAATTAAACATTATAAATTGACAAGTCCTTGACGGCCTGTAGTGAGCTAATCTCATGGTATTGCTTACAAGTGTTCAGAATATTCAGTGCTCTTTCTGTGCTAAATGCACATTTGAATAATACATTTTCCTTTCCCAAGCTCTTCCTGCAACTAGATCGCACATTGGTCATTTCCTGGCAGTATTTAAAATGGAATTTTAATGCACTGAAACCTATTTGTCCTATAGCCCATGATTATGACCATTACTGCAAAATGTGAGTACATATATTTGATATACTGGGAAGTGCCAGTATCCTGTATTCTAATGTACTTGTATCCAGCACTAGACTACTGTCAAGGTTGATGGTGTTTTGCTGGAAAGGCTGAGGAATATATGCATGTATCATAAAAACCCACCTGGCATTGATATTCATGAAATAAACTTCCTAAGCAAGTGATAAATTGCATTTTTATGCCTTCCTCACCTGTACTGTACCCTTTAGTCTATTTCTTTCTCTGAGTTCCTTCCAACTTTCAAAATTTCTGAATGGTTTCAAGCAGCCACTGTATTATTTCAAACATAATCATGTAAAGCGTCTGGGGCTTTTTCTCCATTTTGCCTAACTGTGGAATTTTTCTTGCCTGAGATTAGGGTGCTCTCACTTGGACGCAGAACGAACAATAGACTTTCTACGCAAGTGGAAAATCAAGTATCTTATAATACACAGAGTCTCTAAGCAAGTAGAGGAATTTTGTCTTGCAAAACAAAGATCTCCAGCTCCACAACAGGTCCAGCATTTGCCCCTACGTCCCAAACTATGACATATAATGTATATTGTCCTCCAATTACAGAAAACACCCCTTTAGCTTATTTTACATTAAAAGGTTTTCAAACATTAGCTTGATTTCTCCTATCTCTTCATCCTTTCTAGCTAATGGTACTGAAGCACATGACTGCACATATGGAATGAAAAATGAGTCACTAAAAGCTCTCAGCCATATTTAATCTGTTTACCCTAATCACGAGTAATGGCGTACTGCAAGTGTGGATGGTCCTGCTTCCCTTTTCCCTCTGTTATAGAACTGTCCAAAAGTTAAGAGCATCTGAGTATAGGAAAATATAACATTTCTTTTGCTCTAGTCATGAGCAGTTTATTGAGAGCTCTCTGGAAAATACCCGTGGTCAGAACCTCAGCTGGTGTAGATAGGTATGTAATGGAGACTGGATGATTTTTATCAGCCGATGATCTGAAATAAGATATTTCAGCATTCATAATCTTCCACTGCTGATTAGACAGAGAAGAGAAACACTGCATGATGTGAACAGCAGTTCTTGAAATAAGTATTTTGAAATTAGAATGGGGAAAAAATGTTATCTGTGTTTCATGAGTAGACTTGAAATTTCAGGACTAGTCCAAGATCACTTTTCTTCCATTTTGGAGTCTTTTATATAGCTGCTGAGATCATCTTCATAGCATTAGAGCACTTTACAATACCACACGGAGCAACATAATATCATTTGTCACATTTGTTCTTCTCCTGTCTCTGTAGCAAGACAAGCATGTGAAGTGAAGAGGCTCTCTTTCAAAGGGTGGTGAGGTTGGTTTTCATTTTTAGAATGCTATTAATTAAGGTATGTGGAGGCTGGGTGTCTTTTAATAAATTGATTGAGGTATGAAAAAATAGAAAAGTTGCAAGTGTCTGGCACTTTGACATGAAGATGGTAAGCTTTACAAGGATAATGTCCTGGCCTCAGTGAATTTACTGCACATCTGACCTTTTACTATATTGAAGAAAGTCATGAAGTGGCAAAGAAATTAACTTTTTGGCTATGATATTTAGTCTGGGAGTTTACATGGTCTTTATAGATATTCTGAGGACAAATCCTAAGTCTTGAAGATAACATGAGTTCATGTATGAAAAAAGAGTCATATTTTTTCTTTAAACAAATAAAAAAATATGATTATCTTAGTCAAAAGGAGGGTTTTAAAAAGACAAAAAATACAGGTTTTTTTTAAGGGTGAAAATGGGGAAAAATGGCAGCTTTCATATATCCTTATTTTATCCTTAATATCCTACTCAAAGAAATCAGAAAGAGAAGATAAAACGTCTGCAGAAAAACAAAATAATAAAGAGACGTATATATCATAAGAGAGAAAGACAGAAAGAGGGAGGAGAGAAAGATGCAAAATGTATCAGATCCAGAAACACTGTATGAGAAGTTCTGTGCCAGATTTTTTTCAGGAGTTGGTCCCCTCAGACCATCCCCCAAAGTATAAATACTTTGCTCCCTCAAGCCCCTGAGGAGGGGAGGAACAATTGTGTTGCCCAATATTTTTTAATGGAAAATGCTTTTTTCCCTTGGGATGACAACCCTGAATAGGCAGTGACTGACTTGTTCCCTCTGTGGTTCTTGGACTGCTATTCTATGGTCATTTTATGGAAATCCTTCTTGCAGAAAGTCAGGCTTTTGGCTGATACCAGGAGAAGACAGCGGTCTAAGCATTCACCTGAGATCACTTTTAAAGTAATGGTTCTTTGATTATCACATGTGTCTTCTTCTTTCCTGCTTTCTTTAAAGCAGGAGATTTTTCTGTCAGACTTTAAGATCTTATGCTAGTAGTGTGGGGCAGGCTAGGATTCTTCCTGTGAGCTTCTAGAAAAGGAGAAAAACACTTAGACAAGGATTTAATCATAAAGGAAGAAAAGCAGGTCCAAGAACTTCTTTCCACTCTGAAACATCAGAATTAGTTGTATTTCACTTACAGCTTGGGTGAAAGGGACAGAATATGTGTCAAAAAGAAGGCTTTGCCTAGCTGTCTGTCCTCACAGCAAGGAGTTGCCTCCTGACTCCTTTCCAGCAACTCAGAAGAGCCATACGCCCTGCACTACCAGGCTGACCAGCACTGTTTCATTCCTTCCTCATATTTCCATCTGACTCAATTGTCTTCAATTCTCAGAGCTCATCTCTCGATGCCAAAACATCTTCTCCCCCACCCTGCTTTGTACACAATGCCTTGGTCAACAGCATGTGACAGCCTTAAACAGTTATAAATAACAAAGGTAGCTTTGATAGGTATCTCGTTCTGGAGTAAAGGTGCTGAACTTAATCCCCTTGGAACAGAGGAGGGGGATGGATCAATCCAGACCAACTAATTTTCAATCAACTCTTCCAGCACAAACTGATGTAACTCACAATGACATCTATGGGACCAAAAGAGTACAAGCCATGTTAAGCCCAGTCAATAGAAAATAAAGTATGTTACTATTTTGTTTCCATGCGCTGATTTTTGTCACCTTTTTTAGATTTTGCTTTTCTTCCTTTTTAGTTATCTGTATTTCAGGAAAATAAATAAAAGCTGTATTTATAGCAGAAATGGTTTTTTTGCTTGTACGTGTAGGTGGCAATTCCTACAACAGTAAATCCTAATAATAGCATCTATTAATTTCATTTTACAAATTTGGTTTGTATATGTAGCCAATTCAAACTATTGTACAAGAGTCAAAAATATGCCAAGCATTTCCTAACTTAGAAAAACTGTGATTAAACTCGGTTAGGATTCAATAAACTCTGCAGAGGTTAATTAAATTTTTATAGATTTATTCTGCATTCAGTGCTGTAAAAGGCTCTTCTGTTTTGCTGTCGTTGCCAAGTTGGTGATGGGGGAAATTGAGAACTCTGATCTACATCAATCTTCAGTGTTGCCAGACATTGAAATAATTTACAGAATATTGTTATGGCATAAATTGGGGAAAGAAGGAAGAAACAGAGCTACATCTGGAAGTTGTTTGGGTGATCTGCGGGTTATCGTGAATGTAAGACTTCTGCAGGCACAAGTGACATATTGAAACTTTCTTTCACTGGGAATTAGCTTCAGAAGAATGAATACTTTTCATCTTGCTTTCAGGCAAAATGGATAGCCACTTCTCCACTGAGGTTGTACAAGAGTGGACTGTGGCAATCTCACTTCCATGAAGATATTACTCTCACTAATAGTAATCAAGCACATAAGTAGGTTCCCTTCCTTTCCAAATTACTGGAAAAGCTACTAGCTATTAGGTTACTAGCAGTAGTACTATAGATATCTATAACATTTCATCTAGAAAACCCAAGTGGGAATGGGTGTTTTCTTGAACTACGTGTCAAGCAGGCAGCAAAGCAAGGCAGTCAATGTCCCAGGAGGATTACAATCAATGTAATCTGGTGTCTGTGAAAGACAAACCCGAAACATTAAGATGACAATATAAGGAGTACTTTGAAGCTGAAAGTCTCTTCTCAACTTCTGCCTAGTTTACTCTGTAAGTCCTCTGTTCATCAAAGCTGAAAACATGCTTAAGCCAAACTATCTTCAGCAAAGTGCTATGGCAAGTGTTTAGTTTTTAGCTTGTAATGAAACGCTCTGCTCTGGATTGACTGCTGAATCTGAGCCTAAGGATGTTGTTAAAACAGTGGTTAGAGGAGATGCGGTTAACATTATTTATTAAAAAGCTTTTAACAGCATTCCTTACAAAACACTGCTAAGAAATTAATCTATCATGGAGTAAAGTTCTGCCTGTGGGTAAAAACTGGTAAAAAGACAAAAAAAGGGTCAGACTTGATAGTCACAATTCATCACAGAAGGACAATTCTCACAGGAATCCACAACAAGAATGAAACTGTAATGTTGCCTACAGGGATAGTAGCTATCTATACTGAGTAGCCTGAAGTGTATCTGGGAACAGTTGGGCTTTTTCTCCAAAGTTATTAGAAATTATAGCTTGCCTTTGTTTTTATTTGGTTGGTTTTGTTTGGTTTTTGGTTTGGGTTTGCTTTTTTTTTTTTGACTAAGATGTAGCTAAAAGATCATCCTGAATATCAGATATGTTGTGGATCCCTTGCCTCAAAACTATGTTTAAATGCTGAACTCAGAGGATAGCTTTTGCTTTCTTTTTGACTTGGAAAATATCTTGCATAGTCCAGGCATTAGCTGAGACAAATAGTAATGAATATTGTTAATAATCTGGAACAAACTTTAGCACAAAAACTTTTTTTTTTTTTTTCCCCAGGAAAAGTGTATTTTATGTGACATAATGTAGATCAGCCAGGACTAAATAAGACTTTGGAGAATTCTAGATGGCCACACTAAACGATCTGAACAGCATTCATGACAGATGAAATTCAATGCAGATAAATTCCAGGTGATACATGCTGTAAAGTACAATTCAACTGCTCATACGCATAGCTGAGTTATAAATTAACTGTAATCATTCAAGAAGAAAATCTTGCTATCACTGTAAACAACTCCATGAAAACATCTGCTCAGTGCACAGCAGTGATCAAGAAGCAAACAAAATGTCAAGATGTATTAAGAGACGGTTAGGGTTTAAGGCTTGAAGTATTATGTCATGTCCTAAGTCACTGGTGTGCAGTCACCCTGAACATTTTGACCAGTTGTGGTCACCCCCTTCAGAAGTAATTTATTGGGAAGAGAAAAGATTCAGAAAAAAAAGATGTGAGGGTGGCATTAAAATAAGCAGCACAACCATATGAATTTAAAAGCTCAGTTCCTCCTCTCCTGCAGCACACATTATGTTTGAAAAGCACATAGATAGAACTAAAGTTTTGAGATTTTTTTTTAATAACTAACATGTTCAACCTATTCCTACAAAAAATCAGTTCAAGAGCTTAACCACTTTCAAAAATAACTGTCAATAACACTCAAACTTAGAGGTAGGTATCACTAAGGGGACATAACCAACTGAAAGGAAGCCAACCAAATGGCAGATAAGGACATTTGGAGGAAGCATCTCCTCTGGCCAGGTTATTGAATGTATTTCATATTCATTAAAGACCTCTCTGTTTTTTACACTGCAGATTCTCCAATTTGCCTAATATATCCTAGAGAATTTCATATCATTTGCAATGGATGTACCATGTGCAGTTGTATCATAGCTAGAACACGTAGAGGCACATCACTGGCAAAACATGGTAACAATTTTTTTGCAGTTAGGTATTACACATGATTACTATATTCCTTTAAGTTTGTTCGTGTATTGCCAGATTTCTTCAATGTACTACATTATGGGTTTGTACTGAATTACTTTAGAATAACCTACCTCAATCAATGATTGGTGAATGAGCATTACTCTAGACAAACTTCTTGCAAGAGAATGCGTCATCCCAAAATGTCAAAATAAAGATGTCAAAGTAAGTGTTAAATACACCAAACTCAGAATATAGAAGAAAAGATAAAATTTAGACCAAAGGACTTGATAAATAGAATGAAAGTTCATATCCTTCAGCATGCAAAGAGTGTAAGCTTAGTGAAGGAAAAGAAATATTAGCCAAATACAGCTTTGGGAATCATTTTCTGACAAAAACTTTTTAAGGATCTGAAGCACAAAAATCTATTTTATGCTTCTCTATGCAGTTGATGATGCATTCCTTCAGGCAATCAAATACTATTGACTAAACAAGATTTATGTGCAGAGAGCAACAATAGGATCAAAACTAAGGTGCCAGTCAGTTAATATCAGAGCAGGGCAGGAAGCAGTTCTTCTGTCTTTGCAAATGCATGCAATTTGAAGAATGGTACATGTGTGTATAGAGATGAACTTCAAAACAACATTAATTGTGCAAAATTAGGAAGAAAGAAAGACTTCACTCCCAGGCAACACTGGAAAGTAGCAAGCTGAAAAATAAGCCCTAATATGTTCTAAATATTCTAACAAACATTCACTCAATTTTATGTAAAGTAAAATCCATCAGATTTCCAAAAGATTTCATGGTATCAGCACCTGAGTGGTTCAGATACTATTTCAAGGGGTGATGGCTGGAGCTCAGGTTCCTCTTGAACTCCACTTAGAAAGCCTGGTACAAACAAAAAGTGTCGACAGAGGATGTGGTGTCACATGTTGCTACTTTACAGCATCTAGACCACACAAATGTACATACTTGTCTTATGAATACAGGATGCAGTGCCTGGTATCTTTTCCACTGACTGATGGCTCTTTGGGTTAACTGACAGTGTCTCTGCGCCCCTTATCCCCATTCTTCTTCAGTTTGATAAGAAATTCTGCCTGCACCCAAATGTCTTTTCTGAGAAAACTGGTACCTAGTTTGCTTCAAGGAAAAAAAAAAAAAAAGTTTTGATGAAACTGCATTTTATCAAAGAAAAGGTAATTTCTTAGAAATGTCCCAAACAGCCCTGGGTAGTACCTTGTTTTCTTTCTTTAGAGGGATCTACCTTGCCTTAAAAATGTACACTCTCCAGAAATACACTGCTAGCCAGCTCTTCTTTCAGATTCATAATCTCTCTATGTCCACATGATTGCTACTCCTGTGCATATAGCTAAGTAGTATAGTTATATTTTATTGCATTCAATAGTTATGAGCCTACCCCCCTAACAAAAAAAGGACTGTCATCACCAGTAAAATCTATTTTGTACCAAATATGTATTATTAAGAATTAAAGCTACTCTGCAACTGTACTTAAAGTAAGACAGAACTAAATTTATAAAGGCTACTGTGTAAGAACCTGATTCTAACCCACAGGATGCATTTTTATTTACTTCAATTATTGTAGTGTTACTTTCCTATTTTGTTAGTAACATCTAGAAGCTGTAAACTAGGTCAACAATCTCTTCAGTTAAATATTGTTTGTAGAGGTATGTCCTTCTAGAATATTGCAAGCATTGATATTAACGTGGTTAATACAGTGCTGTTTATCAGCTAACTAGTCACTGGTCTTTTGCATTGTTTTATTCCATTGCAAATACAAGGAAAAAAAAGTTAACTTGAAACATTTAAATTTAAATTAAGATATTTAATTTCATTTGTGCAACAGATACAGAGCCTGAATATGCATACACACTGTCCTTGAAGAGCTGAATGGACAAAGCCTTGAGCAATCTGGTCTGATCTCTCAGCTGACCTTGCTCTGAGCAGAGGTTGGGCTGGAGATCTCCTGAGGTCTCCTCCAACCGGATGATTTTACAGGCTGTGACTGTTTTTGAGAGAACAGTCTATAACTAACATTTATAGATGGCTGGAAAACTGTTTTCTTCCTACTATTTTGTTAATATGTGAGCCAAACAACATATGGACTGTACTGTATTATATTCTTTATCTCTGCCCTCTGACTTTTAGTATGACAAAACAGACAACTGGCATTAATTATGCATATAGCACCTCTTACTGCTAGCTTAGTGGGATTCATTTTCCATCGCGTTTTGCCATGCAAAAGGGAACAGGAGGAAAGAAGGATGGGAATAAAGGAGGACACTAATGAATTTATAGCTTGAGCTTTCTTGATTGCAATTACTCTTTTTTCTAAATCATTATGAATCATGACTTATTACATAAATGAAACAGTAAGTTTGAATGATATCTACATATACTATCCTATCTGGCTATGATGATGGTGGGTGGAGATAATTATTTACTTTTACTCATTAATCACTATGCCAAAGTCCTGCTAGCTTGGAGAGTAAGAAATTTGTAATAACAAGAGTAAGCAAGTTCCTTACAATCTTAAATATGTCCCCTTTTCTCAGCAGGCACATCTTCCTGATCAAGTGATCAAGATAAATCACATTGTTTTTGAAAAATACTCTCACACCTTTGACTTTATTTTCAAATTGACAAACATGCTTACAGTCATCCATTTGTAAATGCCTCAGTTCTTGCTCTTAAGATGTGACATCCAGCAAGCTGTCATACAGCTATAATAAACTGGATGAGAAAAGCTTTCTGTGCTATATCTGCTCCATCAGGCATTCAGAGTTGGCACAAGTACTGCATAATCCAAAAGGAATTATGTTTCTCGGTTCAGCTTGAAAGTCATGCTCCCATTCCCTTCTGAATCCACTTGTATCTCCTATATTTTGAAATCCTATTTGGAAAATGCTATCTGGATCTTGCTATAGAATCCAATCACAGATGGAAACCAATGTTTTAAGGACCAATTCAATGTTAACTAACTGTCCCTGACAAAGACTGCTTTAACCACTTATTTAAAGCATATAGTGATGAAGAATCCATCTTTTTCTCTGCTCTCATATGAAACTATCTTTAGTTGGAGGATTTTTCTACTTCTAGACTTAGCTTCTTGAGGAGAACATAGCAGATAATCCATGGCCTATCTATGTAGGATATATTGCCATCCTTGTACAGCACATATTTAAAGCAAGAAAATACTTTCTTCCTCCCTCCCCCCAATTTATTTATACGTTATGAATTAGCTGGTTTTTGCAAACTGAATGAGGCTTTGGAGGTTCCCAGCCTCTAGCGTTAAGAGTATAAGAGAGTGGTGATGTGCAATCATTCTCAGATTACCATTATATTTCCCTCTGCTCCCTCTTTGACTGTCCATCATGATGCAGGGAAGTCACAACTTCTCTGTGTCCCAAAATCATTTTCACTGACCCACTAAATCTAATCACATGCAAGGATGAGACACGGCCACAACATGATATAATCCACTAGCAAAGTGATTTTTTTGAAAAGAGAGCTTTCCAAAATGTTTGTGAGAGCAGTCCCATTGAGACTATTCTGGCACGCTTACAGTATCTGGGAAGCTTTTGTTTTCTGCCCGCATTGTGATACATATCAGTGCATCCACCTGAATGTTCTTGAACAAAACTGAATTACAGATATCTCAGCATAAACTGATCGGTCTTTTATTTGCATAACTGCTCAAAATACTTTTCTCCTGTTTCTGCCATTCTGTTGCACAATACTACTATTATTGTTGCACAAAGTGCTCCAGTGAAACTGCTTTAGAAATAAATCCATACAGTCATTGGCTTCATTTTTCCTGTGTATTTCCTGTAGCCATTTTTCTGGGGCAAAATTTTGTTACCTTGTAGTGCTGAAATGGGGCATTATGTTTATATATATTTTCAGAGCAGTGTTAATTTAACATTTTTTGAGCCTGTTATAGTTGGAAAAATGTGGAGAAAATGAGAGTATTTTTCCCTTGGAAGATAGAACATGATTAAGCAAAAGCAGTTCAGTATTATATTGCAATCTGATATAATAATGTCCCACCACTGACCTAGTGAACCTGCCACAGAACTGCATTTAATACAATATTAGCTTCTTCCAGCATAAGAAATGTCAAATAAATGGAAACACTGAGATCCAGGAAAATTGTACCAACCGCTTGAGCATGGCAAATGGGCAAAGTAATTATGGTACACACACTGCACAGAAGAAGAGGGATAACACAAAATAAAAAATAAATACACTCTTTGAAATTCACTTGGGAGTTATTCTACAAGTATCAAAACAAAATTTAACTCGCTGAGATTAAATCTGAGTACAATTTAATACAGAGCATCTTTGACAAAAATAAACCAATGGACTATGGAACTCTCTCTTACAGATAGGATATTCAACAGAAGAGTCCCATAGTCCATAAAACTCTGGAAAGCTCCCAGTTCCCACCTGTGATGTTTGCAACAGAGCTGAAGCATGGCCACATAAGATGTATTACACACATCATTGAAGAGGTGCTGAACAGTTGATGCAGAAGTAGAGGTGCCCAGACTTGGGGGTCCATGCTCGAGCTGTTGCTATTCAGCAGCGCCAAGGATCCCAGAGCTCAGCTTCTGCCTCCTCCAGGATACAGAGACAGAAAATGGGATCCTGTTTTCTACTATTTGGCACCTTTCTTAGTCTTGCAAGTCATCTCAGTGTTGTGTAAGTTCCCTGCAGTTTATAGGAAGGGAGGACTATGGAGAGATGACTGTGCCCCACAAACAGGTTATTTGGCAGCGTTAAGCTCAACGCATTACTTGTCTGTCTTCAAAGCTACTTCATGAACAATTAGCTAGTCCACGACTGTATTTCTGCTATACTTTAAATGTGGGTTCAGTTGTCTCTAAAACCTTATCTGTTGGTCCTTTCACTGTATTCTTCATATTCCAACATCTCTGACCAATTCAGCCTAAGGGAGTCAGACCTATTCATCTAGCGAGGTGCCTTGGTTTGCAGAGACTTGTAAGGACACAGAGTAAACCTGATGTATTGACAGATACTCCCTGTACAAATGCCAGACCAAGATGCATATGCCAAGTCCTTGCATTAAGAATGTACAAATATTTAACTTGTCCTTTCATAAAAGGAGTCTACTGAAATACCCTATCTCTCTGAAATATACGATCAGACTTCATGGCTGTCTTTAAAAACTGTGCTGTGGGGTTACTCACCTTTCTTGTCGTTTAGTGGTGGCTGGAGAAAACATGAAAGCAAAAGATTTAGTTCATTGCCCCTTTCAATCAGAAAGGGTTTCAGCCCACATACTTCACCTCACAGAAGTTTAAGCTTTTTCAACTTTGGGCTATTCTGGGTACTTCGTATTCACTTCTTAATGCTGTTACTCATTACACGTGTACAGGAAAAAAAAACAGCATAAATGTGCCTTTCTAGCCTGGTGCTTCAAGAACAGCAACGGCGGCGGCGAGCCCTGAGGCGAGCCCGAGGTGAGAGCGGGACGGCGCCGCACAGGGGCCTTTCCCAGCTCAGGGACGCCCCGCTCAGAGCTCCAGCCCCAGCCGGAAGCAGG
>JAOQGH010000032.1:43305138-43403172 GCA_025769975.1 Gallinago jamesoni
GCGGGACGGCGCCGCACAGGGGCCTTTCCCAGCTCAGGGACGCCCCGCTCAGAGCTCCAGCCCCAGCCGGAAGCAGGAAGTTCCCGGCAGCCAATCAGGCGCGGAGGGACCGTAGCCAGGAGCCGCGCGGGGATTTAAACGCGGCAGGATCAGGCCCTCAGGTGGTGGGTGTCTCGCGCTTCACGAGGTGGCGGCTTCACGAGGTGGTTGTGCGTGACAGGGGAGCTCAGTCGGACCGGGCTGAAGAGAACACAAACATCCGAGATGGTCTCCACTCGGTCTGCGGCCACAGGCAAAAGGAACAGCGCATGCCAAACTGACCTGGAGCAGAGACACGCAGCTGCCCAGGTGAGGGGCTGCATGTGCCCAGAGAGCTGTGATTAATGTGGTGAAATCCGGTTGGCAGCCAGTCACCAGTGGTGTCCCTCAGGGCTCAGTTTTGGGGCCAGTCTAGTTTAATATCTTTATTGATGGTCTGAATGAGGGGATTGAGTGTACCCTTAGTAAATTTGCAAATGACACCAAACTAGGTGGGAGTGTTGATCTGTTTGAGGGTTGGAAGGTTCTACAGAGGAACCTGGACAGATTGCATCAATGGGTCAAGGCCAGTGGCATGAGGTTCAAAAAGGCAAAGTGCCAGGTCCTGCATTTCGGTCACAACACTCCCAGGCAATGCTACAAGCTTGGGGAAGAATGGCTGGAAAGCTGCCTGACAGAAAAGTACCTGGGAGTGTTAGTGGACAGCTGGCTTAATGTTAGCCAGCAGTGTGCCCAGGTGGCCAAGAAGGCCAAGAGCATCCTGGCTTGTATCAGGAATAGTGTGGCCAGCAGGAGTAGGGAAGTGATTGTGCCCCTGTATTCGGCACTGGTGAGGTCTCACCTTGAGTACTGTGTTCAGTTCTGGACCCCTCACTACAAAAAGGACATTGAAGTGCTGGAGCGTGTCCAGAGGAGAGCCACCAAGCTGGTGAGGAGTCTAGAGAACAAGTCCTATGAGGAGAGGTTGAGGGAACTGGGTACATTTGGTCTGGAGAAGAGGAGGCTGAGGGAAGACCTTGTTGCAGTCTACAACTACCTGAAAGGAGGTTGTAGGGAGGTGGGTGTTGATCTCTTTTCCCAAGTTAATAATGACAGGACCAGAGGAAATGGTATGAAGTTGCAGCAGGGGAGGTTTAGATTAGATATTAGGAAGAATTTACTGGGAGGGTGGTCAGGTACTGGAACAGCCTGCCCAGGGAGATTGTGGAGTGAGAATCCTTGGAGGTATTTAAGAAACATGTAGATGTGGCACTTCAGGGTATATTGTAGTGCCTGAGATTGTTGGGTGTGGTGATTGTTATGGTGATGGGGTGTTGTGTTTTTTTTTGGTTTGGTGTTATGGTTTTTTTTTTTTTTGGTTGGACTCAATGATCTCAAAGGTCCCTTCCAACCATGAAGATTATGTGATTCTGTCTGGTTTACAGTTGCTTTCTTGTGACAGTTTATGTAATTCAACAGCCATCATATAACATGCTTAAACTGCCCAGATAAGATGGAGAGAACCCTAAATTACATTCTTCTCTGATATGTCAGCAAAAATTTACAGTAATTTTTTTTAGATTATCTTTTCGTAGTGTATCTCTCATTTGTTTTTTTCCTATGTGTATATGTGCATACTTAATATTCACAGATTTTCTTTTATCTGCAAGTCAAATCAAGCTCCAACTAATGCTTCTGACTTTAAATACCTGAAAGAGAGAATATTTTCTTTTGCTTTTTATATTCTGTCAGCTGCTTTAGGGAGTTTATTTCTTCTTGAATACACTTCTTTCACCATGTATACTGAAGGACTATTAAAAATGGGCAATTCAGAAGTGTTGTTTTTATTTGGATAATATTAATACCATACAACCATCAGGCTTTGCCTTATCTCAATTGCTCCTATTCTGTTGTTACATAACCTGGCAGCTCAGGCTTCTGATTAGGCTTTGTAATTCCAAAAATGTGTCAGAACTTATGTTATAATTATTCGATATATCTCAGTGTAACAGATAAAGCCACAGGGAAATTAGTTTACTGAAAATTGAAATAGTTTCCATTTTATTGTGTGGAATAAACACATACTTTTTTTCTACTTGCATCCTCATGTGTTTGCAATGCTATGCATTTTGCTGTAATAAGTTAGCCTTGTATTTGTACTAAAAATATAGGTCATATTGCAAAAGTCAACAACTTCAAAGTTGGGTTTTTTTTTTTCAAACTAACCATTTTTCAACAAAGATGTTATATCCACAAGGGGGGGGGGGAATACAGACTATATTTGTTGTAAAGCTTTTGGAATATCTAAGCTTCTCTTGAATTAAAACTCTGGAAAATCACTTTTCTGGAAGGGATAGTCAGTCTGTTCTCTCTTGGGTTTTGTTTTCTTTCCCCTATGCTTTATTTCTTCTGTTTTTGGTGTTAATTTTCAAAGAAGGTTCATCATGCTGGGCAGCCCTGATAACAGGCTGATGGACACTGGGCTGGCTCAGGGGAACCTGAGAAAAGATGCAGTTCTTGAAGGGTGTGAGGTTTTGCCCTGGCATTTTCTTTTTTTGTGAGGAAGAGCTTTCAGGTAAAAAAAAAAAAAGCAATGATCCAGGAACATGTAGCTGTGTCCCTCTGGAAACTGGGAACTGCTGATTGCTACAAATCTGTTTAAGGCTGGAAAATCTGCAGCTGGCAGAGACAGCGCTGAGGCTTATGGTACTGCCCCTCAGGCTTTCCATCTACTGATAGAACGATGCAGGGTTTAAGTGCGTGAGTGCGTGCAGGTGTCATTCAGCATCTCTTCCTCACAGTGAGTAGTGATTTATTCTGGAAATCAATCCCTTAAAATCAGCCACAAAGCGTATTTAGTGGTGGGGATGAGGGTGGCTATATCTGGCCTGAAAAGTGACAAAAAATTACATATTGCAACTGAAGGAAGCCTGACAGAATGTAAAAACAAACCACTAATATATCAATGTAAGCTCAAATTAATTTGTGCAACTAGAGGAAAACCCATTTTTCATTATGTGAATTTTCGCATCCCATTCTCTACCTCTCCTAACACACAAAGTTTAAGTAGAGTGGAGGTTTTGATAGAGCTGAAGAGCTTTCAGCTGCTGCTGGGAGACTTGTAACCAAGCTCACCCATAGGCTCCCATGAAGAGGTGATGTAAGGCTAAACTGAAGAGAGGATAATGTAAGCAAATGTGACTGACCACAGGATGCTAATGTGAGCTGCTGCCATCACAAGTGCTCGAGACAGTGAACGTTTCTGAGGCTGGCATTGCTACTGACTCTGAGACACTTGCTGAGGAAAAAGCACTTTGTTTAAATTATTGCTCTGAATGCAAAATGCTTTGAGTTTAAATGAATCAAAGGCAAAGAATACCACTTATCCTAGACATGGAAATTTCAATCCTTCAGAGATATGAAAAAGCACTAATGCTTAATGATTGTGCACTTCCGGTAATTACTAAAGAATACAGTCTATCAATGGTATAGGAGTGTTAGGTTATGTAAACCTTGTATTAAATGGAGTTTTTTGGGGGGAGAAGGATGTACATTCATGGCTTCTTTTTCATTTGAAAATTGTTACTACTGGTAATGAAAATATGCTGTCTCTCTTAAATAAAATAGAAAACGCGTCATTTCCCTAGAAATATTTCAGGAAAAAAAACTTTTTGGAATTTAAATCAGAGAGCTTGTACTCTGGACTTGTTTCTGCTTTATAATAACTTCACTTATGTGTTTCCTTGACCAAATCATTAAATCTGTAAAAATCTAGAAAAAAACCTATTGATTCTGGACATCATGAAATACTGACAAGGCTGCCAGTTTCCAAAGGTACTCAGTGGTTGAAATCAATGAAGTCTGCAGATATTCACAACCCAATAAAAGTAATGGGTGCCCAAAAATTGAGGCAGTTATGAATTATGGGGACATGCGAAAATGGATCCTCATACATGCAATGAAAGTTTGAGAAGGACAAAAGAGAAAAGGACCGAATCAGACGCGCTACCCCAACATGTGTTGACAATTTCACTTGATGGATTCTGTATCTCCCCAAAATGTTGGCAATATTGTATTTATTATTTCATTACTCCAAATATTTGGCACTCTTGCAAGCACCTTTTAAGCATGGATTAATTCTCTTTGCATCCCCTTGATCATCTTTATCTTCTTTGTAGAGAGTTAAGGTTTTTAAAAGACAAGTCCAAAGGCCAAAACCAGGAGATTTGGCTGTCTGACATCTCTTGCTTTCCTTATGGGTCTGAAACAATAGATTAGCATCAGCGCAGGATTCGTTGCTGCTTCTTTTTTGTGCTCCTGTGGGGTTTTTCTGTCTTCCTGTCATTTAACAGTGTTCAGGCATAAATTCTTTGCTCTGCCTTTGCCAAGAGAGAAGCCTCTTGACACTTTGAGGTGTGAAAGTGGCGAATGCTGTTTGTTTGAGCACGTGGCAGGGTGCCAGGCAGGTAGGTGGGTGGGTAGGTGGTCTGGAGGCAGAAGCTGCCTAACACATGGGATAAGATGTCTTGGGAGGAAAAACTGAGTCTTTCCTTTGTCAGGCTGACACTCTTGTTTAAAGATGAAACTAGAAACAATCCTACCCCACCCCTAACACACACAGATAAGTAATGAAATCAAGAACTTTACCAATACTGTTTGTTGCAAGGAGGAGAAACCCTGTAGCAGGGTGGAGATTCATTCTTGAATTTTTCTGGCACTTAAGATATGTTCATTCCCTTAGGACACCAGGGGTGCTTTATGAAGATGCCCATGAAAGACATTAAAGAGTTTAATATTTTCCCTTCATTTTCACTTTATGAGAAGCAGTAGCAGAAGAACTTCAGAGTTCCATAAAATCTCAGAGTTTTTAATTATTTTTTTAAAATGTGATATCAGAAAAAAGGAAAGAAAAGACAATGTCAGGAAGCAGGTCTCCTGAGGGAGTTAAAATTAGAAACATCAAAAAATGAGATAGGGCGATGACTCACCCCAAGGTCACACGATAGCTTGGAAGCAACAGGATTGAAAGAATGTGAACAATCCCAGTTTTTTGCCCTAGAGAGAGGATCCCCATCCTTCCTGGGCTTCTCTGGAAAGCAGCTGAGGAAGGAAAGTGTCCATCCCTGCCTGTTTCCTGGGAGACGTAGAGCAATGTCTGTAGCAGCAAGCATGATGGGAAGTTGCCTTCTTGCAAATAGAGCCAGGTATCAGCTGGCCCTCAGCTCCAGGTGAGCAAAGAGAGCCAGGTATCAGCTGGCCCTTTGGATCTAGGTGAGCAAAAAGTCTGCAGTGTACAAAAGGAGCTTCTTTCAAGTGAATGTGTAGGACATGGTTGTAGGAGGTGAGGTCATTTCAGAGCAGGATGTAGAAAAACCAAAGTTAAAGCTAAATCTTCCCCCAAAGCCTGCACTTTTAAGTTGCTAGGAAAAAGGTACATTGAATATGCAGGAGACTGGAAAAGAAAGGAGTTTGCCAAGTTATGTAATTCAATTGAATGCTCTTGCTCTAACTACTGACCTGGATCAAATCTGCCGCCAACTTGCTCATACAGAAGTCAGCAGCTGGTTCTAGTACTGGCCTGGGACACATTATGTTCATTGCATACATTTTCCAGTGGAAAACTTATATTATTCTATGATTTCTCTAATATTCTTTTACAGATTTTATATATATATAGCTATATATTAGAGCTTAAAAAAATTATTTTTATGCACCTCCATATACTTTTGTGGCTTTGGGCATTTTGTCCAAGTATCTGTTTGTTACAGGCTGTTTTGTGGAGGAGTCTATGTCTTGTGATGTGCGGGAGCGAGAGGAAAGGATGTGAGACTTTGCTGGGTTTATGAATCTGTTGCCAGACCGCCCGCGCTCGGGGGACTGGACTCTGAGCGCTGAGTGTCTCTTCTAGGACTACTTTATGAAGAGCTCTTCTCATTAACTCTAGCATGCTGTGGCCATACACTCAGAAAACATGCAGCTTTTATAAAGCATTGCCTGACAGATTTATAGTGTGTATTGGTATCAAGTTGCATTAATCCATCTCGGATGTATGGCTCAACCTGTGAGTTCAACTATGCACAGCAACCTTCCAGTTTACCTGACCTGTCAGTTAACTTGTCTTTTTCATGGGCAACACCTTTTAGCTCCTTTGTTCTTTTTGTTCTTCTTCTTATTGTTTTCTGTTAATTTTCATTTACACAAACAGATGTTTGTGTAGACTGTAGTGACTACACCTAGCTTTCTCTGGTGTGAGGTAATCATGCTTTGAAATGCTGGAAGATCAGTTTCTCCACTCTCCCACTACCTCCACAACTCTACTTCCTTCAGTCACCTCAGCTGTAACAGCAACAGTGTTCTAACGTCTTTGCATTGAAGTTGATCTCATTACTCATAATAGCAGGCAGTCATAACAATGCCAAAGAATCATTTTTTGCAGATAAAAGGGCAACTGAATTTATGACAGCCAATTAAAGGACAATTAATAATTAGTGATGTGAATTCTTAAATTGAATAGCGGTTTTTCTAGAAATAATGCTGGCATTTGACAGTTGAGTCTGTGGCTAGGTATTAAATAACACAGCACACAAAAGGAGTGGTGTCACTATTGCAGTGTGCTCAGATTCCAAATAAAGCGCAGAGCTTTTAAGAGAATACATTAGATGTGAAAAATAAGTAACATTTATGGAGTGTTTACAGTCTTGTGGCAGGCCCAGTCTCTAGCAGAGATGTCTCTGTTGAACCTCTGTTGGATTAGGGTTTGGCATAGATTTGCAAAAGGGCCATAAATGAACCAAAGAGGCAAAAGAAAGAACATGCAATATAGTTATACTTGCCTTTGTCAAGCACTTAATTTAGGAAGACAGATATACATCCAAGACAGAAGGTTACATGTAGGTTTCTGGCTATCAATCATAGAAATATGGAGGAAGGAGATATGCTGTAAGTTATAAAGCACAAACTCCACAAATTTCCAGAAAAGAAATGCAGATAGATATGGGGATATACACCAATTACTACAGAAGGCATGAAGAAGAGATTTGGGCGATGTCCTCTTCCTGAACTTTTCTTATGGTAGGGAAATATCTACCGGTGATATATTTTTGTTTGTTTATTCTTCTCCAAAGCTTCAAATTTCAGAGGTTCTGCTGTTAGGTTGTTATTACTCTGTTTTTCTGCCCCTTGTTTATTTTTTAACAGCTTCCCCTTTAAGATTTTAGAATAACTATTTCTCTGCATGCAGCCAGTATGAAAGCATGGTGACCTACCTCAACCAATGTGGTTAGGAAGCTCTTATTTAAAATGCGTTCTTTCCCCCTACCTCCTTCCTGTACAAAAACAAGCCGAACAAACAAAGGAGACTTTCTTCAAGAGTTGGCAACGGTTTTCTGAGCTCCCACTGTCATTTCTTCAAGATCTTCAACTTGTTTGTTTAAATGTTCATTTCTTTAGGCCTTTCTTCCTGATTTTATTGCTGGAAACCATGAGAGCTGCTATTTGTTCCAGAAAGATTTATTATTTCTTCTCTACCCCAACTATGACTTTCCTTCAATTTAAAGTGGAAAAAAAAAAAAAAAACCAACAAAATTTACTCTTCTGATATACGCTTTACCTCATGTGACTTAAAGCTCCAAGCTGTGAAACAGCATGTCTTTGGGGAGTTGTTGCAATTGAAAATCAAGAGTGGAAGGCACTCTGTAAAATTTAGGTGATGCATGCCACAAACAGCTGTAATTCCATCAGTTCCAGAATATGGCCTGGTGATGAGAGTCAATATACTATAATAACATTTTACAATAAAGGATAAATATGCATTTTGCATTACATGATATAGAATCTTGTCAGAATGGAGCTGGCTGGGGAATTTGCAGATAATAACATTTATGTGGTGGATATGTGAAATTTTAATAAGCATTTGTCAAGTTTAGAGGCACACCTCATGATGGTATAGGGGTTGTAACTGTTATTGAGCTTTGCTGGTTAGTGTGTGTGTAGTTTGTCCTACTGCTGCCTCTGTTCAAAGAAGGATGTGCCTCTGTGCCAGCAGAAGCCCAAAGCGATACTCACACTGGGTTAATAAGAGACCAGAGTGCATGTACAAAGGGGAAGAGAAAAAGGGCACCTTCACACACGCATCCACACAAGACTTGAAATCATTTGTCTAAATGAAAATTTTCCCAAGAAGTGCATTTACTTTAGTGCATTTACTTTACAATTGCACCCAAATGCAATTTTTCTTTTTATTCCCCAAGAAAATGCTCAGTATAGTATAACAGAATAATCCAGCAGACTCTGAAAAGGCGAATGTCTGGGGTCACTTCTTTCTATCCCATTTGAGCTGAAGAGGAGTTTTAGTTCAGTCATACCATACTTCAGAGTAGGGGTCTAGATACCAACCTGCCAGTGTATTCTAGGGAAGGCAAGGAGTTGTTTCGTATATATGAGTGAAAGCACATTTGCAGAACTTCATTTCTGTTCTGCATGAGACTGGAAAATGCATTTTGAAACCTGAATTTTCCCCTAAACACAGCTCTGGACTTCTTGCCATTCTGCTTCAGAGAACAGCATTAAAATTGTGCAATCGTCTTTTGATTACCTACAGAGTCTTGGTTCATCCATATACATAAAAAGGAAATTCAGTTCATTTAGTTGTAGATAGAAAGATGATTGCTGGCAGCCACTGAAATGCATATGGGAATTTATTTATTTGCTACACTGAATGAAGTTCTCCATGCTAACAGTTACTGCTCAAAACATAATCACAGCTAGTGGCAGCTGAGCATTCACAACACTCTTCTTCTGAGATACATAGCCATCTAGCCATCATGACAAAGAGGAATATAAAGAAGTAGTGGTGCTAAGAAGGACTTGGCAAAAATGTGTTCTGTGCTGATTGCATTAAAGATTTCCAAATTCAAAATTAAAGTGTTAAAAAGCTCATGATGAAAGAAATTCTGTTTTTAATGAAAGCTGAGTTGTGTACAACTGCTTTGACAAAAATAAGCATAAGGCAAATAATCTGAAATTTCTAAGGGTCCCTATGAGTATGTAACACTACAGAATCATGTTTTTTCTTCTCTCTGCAAATAATTATTTTCATATAAAACCTCACCTTAAAGAAACAAGCCCATTTTTTTCAGCTGTTGGTTCTGGGGCAGCCTTGGCATTGTTGTAACTTTGCAGGGTATCAACAATGCTGTGTCTATGACAAGTGGGGATAAGAGAGTGAAACTGATAGAATATGGGAATGGTCGAAACAGGCGCTTTCACAGAGATGACCCAGGGAGATATCCTGGTTTGCTACCACTTTATTCACATGTTGCACAAGACTAAATGAGAAGACTATATTTCAAGAAAATGAGGAGTGTAGCCCAGTGAATCTGCTCGTGTATGTGTGCACATGTGTTTGTGGATCTTCCTTCTATCATTTTGTATCCTCTGGTTTTCCCATGGGAGAATTTTTTTTTTTACGATGAGTCACCTGTGCAGATCTAGATTTCTTCCTGTTACAGGGTATTTTCTTGTGTTTCCCATTCTGTTGTCTTCTAAATTCTTCTATCTCCTGTCACTAGCTGCTACGGAAATACTACAAATTCCCTGGACATTAGCTGATACTGCTGTTGCAACACCTGGGAATAAAATGTCTTTTGAGTAGATAAGTACATAGGTCACTGACCTTACTGCGGTTTTGTGGTTTCTATTCTCAGGATTCAGGAGTCTGACAGTAGATAGAGGTCCCATCTCACTCACACGTATTATTAACAGAGCCTACTATCAGAAGACCAAATGTGATACTTGTGAAATTATGGCTTCTCTGAAGTCAACAGAAATCTAGTAACTTAAGACCAATTTCTGGAATCATTCTGAGAAAGTACTTTGAAGTCAAACTGAAAAGACAGGAATACAATGAAACTACAAGCAAAATGAGTAAGAAAAATAGAAGAGAATATTGATTCTACCTTGTTTGGCGTCTTTTGCAGTTGTCACCTTGAAAGGAGTACAGAAGAGAAGGAACCTCAAGTAAATTGGAAGGATCATGTCTTCCTTTCTGTGTGAGTGCTATTTACAAAACTATAGTCTGAGTTGAAACACATTTCTGTTCCCAATTGTTTATGCCAACACATAGGAACACTTTCATCATGCTTGTTTACAAAAGACTCCAAGTGCTTCTAAGTGTTACCACCATGTTTAACTGTAGCACAGAAACACCGAACAATTACAAGAGAATGCTATACGTAGGGAAATCTCAAATCTGCTAGGTGAGACAGATACACTGAAGACTGTAGAACTGATTGCTGCTTATGTCTTTGCAGGATAAGCCCCTTCCCCCAGTACTCATTTCCAGCTTTTCTTTTTAACCTGCTTTGAAAAACTATCCTCTTGGGAGTCTTACTTCTCCTATCATCTGTGAAGGTTAACTTTGGGTCCCTTCTAAAAAAATCTTCATACTTCCCATAGGTCTTTCTGTTTGCCTGTAATTGCAGTTTAGTCTCTCCCTGTCACAGCTCCATCTTGTTTCTCCAGCCTGGACATGTTCAGCTGTCATCAGGAAAGGAACAGCACCCCTATTCTCCACTGCCCACCCTCTCAGTGTTTAAACAGAGTGTAAAATGTACATGTACTAATAGAGCAAATTGTACAAGGACAACTTAAACATCTTTACCATCTGTCACAGGTGTGCATCACTGGACATGAAGCAGTAGTAACTTAAGCAAAGATGTGGAAAAAAATACAAGTGACTCAGTCCAACTCATGACTCAAGACTCATCAGGGTCTTACCTATAAATAACTATGATGTTGTTTTAATTTCTTTTTCTGGAGTTTAACTGTATTCCCACAGGCCTGTATGTGTATTTCCCAGAGCATTTCAGTGGAAGAAGTCTGATTTTAATGTAAAGAACATGGGTGTGTGTCGGCAGCCCCAGTTGCAGTCAATTCAAGCTGCATAGTAAGGAGCCAATGATTTTCTTTCCCTTTCAAGAAACAGGATTCAGCCATTCCCATCAAGGTGAGGAGTGAAACCTGGGTAAGGACTGAATGATGTGAGGAAGGAAGGATCTGTGGATAGTTTGTTGGGGTTTTTTTTGACTGGTGTGTTTTTTTGGTTTTTTTGTTTTTTTTTTTTTGCCTAAGCAATTACACTAGTAAAAAATTATATTCAGCTTCTTGCCTGCCTTTTACTTGCCTTGCCTGCACTCAAGCCACTAGCAGGGAAGGGTCTGTTTTCTATCTCATATTTGCTGTTATAAAATTTATACATGAGTCTGCTGTTTTAGCATTCTCTCCCTCTGCATTTTAATCCCTGAATCTGAGAAAATTAGGACCATACGTCTGAAAATATCAGCAACTGCAGTTGATTTTTCTTCCTTTAAAAGTTGTCCTAAGCTTCATAACATGCCATATGCAGTAAGCAAATACAGTTTCAACAGAGCCTGTCTGAGGAAAGCATCCAATACCATCCTATAAGTGGATCCCTATCTAAAAAGTAAATAAAACTGTGTTAAGTCTGGGGAGAAGGAAGAAGAGCTTAAGTTAAGAAGGATTTTAAAGCTCTTTCTTCTTTGAAGTGGTTTTATTGCAAATCATCTTAGTGTAAAACTCAGCATTAAAACTCATGTCTTCTCAAATCACTAGTGTGGAATTTGCCCACAGCTTACAGAACCAAAAAGCAGACTTTTTACATCATTTAAGTATTACCATGTGAGGGGATGTTTCGTAATCCGTGGACGGTATCTGCTTACCCTCTAAGATCAGGAACAAAGAGGCTGAATGTCTTGTTTAGGTAACTGCTTGTTTTGGAGTGGAACTATCTCCACTGAGCAGGTGATAGTGCACATCATGGACTGACTTTGGAGCAGTTACTGCACATTATGTTTGAAGGACTGTTACTCCAGCATGAAAACACCTGAAACACATACAGTCTGGACACTGGGTGTTCTGCACCAAATGTTTACCTTATAGATCTATTCTTATCACATTACTTGGCAGTGCAGAAATGGCCACAGACCATCACAGAAAGCTACAATGGAAGAGCATCTGTGGTCTTTTCATTAGCAAAATCACCTCTAGAGAGATGGTAGTAGTGTTAGGAACTGAATGCTGAAATCCTGAATGCCATTCTGAACAAATAAAATGCATTCTCACCAATTCTTCTTAAGAAGTTGAACACTAATTGAATTTCTGTGCTCATCCTTGGTGGGATCATGGTTTGCGATTGTCCTCTAGTTGTATTTCTCACTGCAATTTTACTTTCTCACAGACTGTGATTATGAAAACTGGCCACGTGGCTTACAGTGAATCATGCTGTGATTTACTTTGAAGAGGTCAGCTTAAAAATTTCCTGAGATGAATTTTATTAGATCCAAACTGCACCATGACTGAATTAAAATGCAGATTTAGTATTCTTATATCCATATTTCATCAATAACACTATGTTTCTCTCTCTTTTTCACTGTTATAAACTGATTGGAGGTGTGGTGTTTTTTTTTTCTTTAAACTGGATGGGTCAAAAGAAGTCTTCTACAAACACAACGTCAGTGGTGTTCAGTTGTGTTCCACTGAAAATGATAATAAATATCTCCAAAGCCTCAGTTACACTCTGTGACAAGATGATATGGACAGAAGGGCAGACATGGAAAGTGTCATTTAGGAATCACTCAGCCCAGAGGTTTGCAAGGATTTTTACCAAGTGGCGTTAAATGATGGAAGGCACCATGTAATGAAACCACCATTTCCCTCTTTCTTTCAAGCCAGACACTCTTAAAGCACAGGTCTATGCATGTCTTTCCCAGCTAAATAGAGTAAATCATAAGTATTCATGTAAAACAGTAAAAAATTAGCTATCAGTGCTCCACTAAGGTGTGACTGTTGTACCTGATTTAATGAATGACCTTCCACTTGAAGGCAAGACACTCACCCAGAATTTTTGGATCCGGATCAATCCTGTAGTGTCTGTGTGAGCTATGAGGCCACGTAGATAAATATTCCAGTTTGATTCAAATGTAGTAGAGGAATCTCTGTCTCATGTCTAGGGTTACCATGAAAAATAATTACATTTCTCTATTAGTTAATAGAGAAGGTATAAATAAATTATGCCAAAAAACAACGGAGCAGGTATTTTTGATTTGTTGAATTTTTTGTTCTCTACCAGGAATGGATGCTTTTTGCCAATCTACATATGCTCTTAGCATTATTTTTTGTTACTAAGGATACTGCAGGGCTGTTAAATAACAAAAAACGTACTGCAGCTTTGCCTGAACTGCCATCTTTAATCCTATCACTCCAGAATGGTTTATGTAAATCACAAAACGACTTGAAGCATTTGTTAATCTCTACTTGTCAAGACTGAGACCGCTAGTGGAAATGCAGTTTTTCCTGACATATGTCATCCTGGCAACATGCCTGCAGATCTGGCAGCATGTAGATGAAGACACCTGACAGCAGAAGAGAATTAGCAGGTAGTTTTAGGACTGATGAATTTCTGCTTTGAAAATAGTAGTGGTAATACAGTATGCAATGAGTAAATCCTTTTTTACACTTGTGCATTTTGACATATCCTAGCTCTATACATGCCACCAACATGCTTGGATATCTACTAAAATGATAATAAGAAATAAATTAATATTGTTTTAAAAAATAAGTATTTTCTGAATTCTACCTATTTCTGTTTGAATTATTCAAGTTATGATTTCTTTGGAAAACATTAATTGTATTTGTAACTGAATATTTTCTATGGCTCATTAGTCAACATTTGATTGTAATGATTCTGTATTAAAAGACTCAGTGATGCCTCAAAGACATTTTATATGCTTAAAATCACGTTTAGATGACTGCAAATCATAGAATTAGGTTTCTAATGAGGCTGTTACTAATTTCTAAGTTGATTTCCAAAATTCTGCTGGTACATTTGTCTGTGAGAATGGGAATTATTGAAAAGAAAATACCATCATGATTTAAAAGCACTTGAAATTAAAATATTAATGTAATCTTCTCTTGACACTTTCCCAACTCATAATTAAGAGGCCCAGCTCTCAATTTTTTTCATTTGTTCATTTGTTTTTCATTTGATGCCGAAGCCAAGTTGTTTCAAGGTATATGATTGATTGATTTTAACTTTGTTAATACCTGTACTAAACCAGAGCTTTATGTCAGAAAGGCAGCACTAAAACTAAGGGAAACAATGTCATCTGAATCCATCTAAAGATGTAATTGTATGTCATCTGCATATAATTAGTAGCAGGTGCATTCTCAAGCAACAAAGAAATAACACTAAAAATTCAGTAAAAAAGAAGTCTGAGATACATGTAGCACTTACAGAGGATAATTAATCAGCCTGGAACACCATAAAGACAAATTAAATGGGTTATCTGATATAACATGTTTGAAAAGTTCATTTGTAAATTTTCCTGAATGATTTAAACAAAAACAGTGAAAATACCAAGAAGGAAGGTGATATATTAAATGACATACTACATATAGTAAACTGGAGGGACCCTGTTAAAATATAAGCCTACAGGTCTCTGCTTCATACCCTGCAAAGTGTTCACAAGATATTATTCACTCAGCATTGGCACCTATTCAGAGTTGTGCTTAGAAAATTGGGGTTGATGCATATATAAACAAGAAACCGCCTATGGCCTGGCTTTACTCACCTCAACAGTTGCCTTTCATACTACTAATTCTTTTCATTTTATGTTTCATTATTTCCTTTCTCGACTCAAAGTCCATTCATATCAAGGGGAATTTTTCATTGACATTAAATGGGAATTGGTTCATATCCTAATTTATCTGTTCCCAAGAAGGCAAGTCTAGAGCTGCCTAACTGCTGTAAAATCAGCATTTGCAAACATTCATTTAGACTCTGTATGGTTGTTCAATCCAGCCAAGCCTCTGTCATTTTTTCATCACTGAAAAATGTATAATCGGGTATTTTCCCAAAGAACACCTGTTCTGTACCTATATTCTTATGTGCACAATATTATATTATTCTTATTTGCCATTCATTATCCTCCTATGAGACATCACTGATTTTAGTTTTTTTTTTACAAACGCATCATTTTTCAAGGAGTCCAATTTTTCACTTTGCCCAGCATTTTGCAGTCACTGGTTTTCAAACAGAAAAAAAAAAAGACACAATGGTAGTTTTGGCTATTGTGTTCTATAGTTTTCCCTATTTTTCTTTTCCTGATGACTTTTAATAGATAATAGGGAAGGAAAATGAAAATCCAAATTAATTTTGTTTAGTCAATAAACAAAGCAAGATGAGTGTTACAACTGAATTATGATGATTTCTTTTTGAATCATCCACTCTTTGAAATTTTTTGACATCTATTCAATGGAAGAAGAGTAGCATGTCGCATTCAGAAACAGGAAAATAACCCCGAAATCTAAACAAACAGTGCATGAACACATCATGAGCTGAAATGTGTTTGTTTAAATTAGTCATTGAACAATTACAAACAAGAAATAATTATGCAAGAAGATCAGTGTGATTTGCAAATTATTTGTGATTAGAAAAAGAGCAGCCAAATACACTGGATAACTGATTAATTGTAATTAGAATATGGGCCCCTGATCGTGCATAACAAATTTCCTACTGATCTGATTTCAGTGAAAACAGGTTTTGATCCATGTTAATGAATTCTCTCCTCAAATCAATTTATTTCAGTTCTCCTAAGGAAAGTATTTGGTTCATTTCAGCAATAAAAACTATCCCCGTTGCCTAAAAAACTTCATTAAAATTATTCATTAGTTCAGTAAGAAATTGTCACCTAAAAAGGGAGTGAGAAAGAGAGATGGTTCTAAGGGATCTGTTGATATTTAACAAAAGTACTTGGATTTCTGGTAGCACAACATAGATGGGTATGACAACATCAAATACCCCAAGTAAATGCATATTGATGGATTTATTTTATTTAAACAAAAGTTTTACATCAACATATTCAAAGATATACCTCTTTCTCAATTGGTATAGCAAACTAGTTGCAGCATTTGATTTTTCTGGAAAATCTATACATCTTGTACATGGCTTGAGAGTCAGCATTTTTTATTCAGAGTACGGGGCTCGGGATCTTGTTCCAGCTGAAGCTGTGAAGAATTTGGCTTGTGACCTCTTTGAGGGCAGGAAAAGCATGTATGTCTGGGGTGCCTGCAAAGAATGCATATATGACTGCCTTCAAGGCCAGAGCCATTGGCAATTTGCACAAACACATAAGTCTGGGAGAAGAGTGCACCTGGCAGATGCTCATCCCTCCTCTGCCTAAGAGCATCCAGGTTGATTAGCAAACTGCCAGGGCAAATGACCTGCAGTGTAGTAATTGCAAAGCGGTAATGAAGACAAATTAATCTGAATGCACCAAAATCACTCAAAAATTCAGATGTTTCCCTTCAAACAAGTTAATTCAGTAATATTTCCATTTTTCTTACATCACTACTCAGTGTTTGAAAAATCATGCAAGAGGTTTTGCATGACTTTTTAGCTGCACATGGACAAATGAGACTCAAACTTGCAGGTTAGAATGGAGGAACATTGGAAATCACTAATGGTAAATCTGAGGTTCAAAATTACTTTTGCTTCCTATTGTGTGTGAATGTAAATTAAATAAGCAGAAACAAGCCAGAGGAAATACTGCTTGATTGGAAGCAGAAAGTTCCTCATTTCCAGCTCTAAAAATGAAAGATTTTTTTTTAACCACTTCTAGGTAGAATATTCCCACAATTCTGAATCAGGGAATTAAGAACCTGAAAATATATTAATTGTCCAACTGCTATGAGAGAAGTCATCTAGGCAATGGTTAGTCCAGGAATTGAGTCTGACACCAGTTTAACTCTGAAGTAATGCCGATAATTTGCAGAGGGCATGGAGGCAGAATTCAGAACTGGGAGACTTGGTGGAATTCTCACATTAAGCACAAAAGGGAAATATGCATTACAAACCCAAATGTACTCAAATAATTTTGGAAAGGAAAAAGATTGTGTGGATAAAAGTGAAATGCACTGAAGTAATATACTGCAAAGCACTATATTACAGAGATCTGATGAGCATCAGAGACAGTCAGACTTGTAGTAAATAAATGTTATTATGCTGCCACAATTACAGCATCTTCCTGTTTTCAGCCTGATTGAGCCATCTGGCATGGGCATCCGGATAAAAGTTATGCAATTATTAAAACAAGCTAAATTAAATTAATTTAATCACAGTGTATGAAAATAACTGGCCAGAAGCATCAAATCATAGTTCTTTTGAACATGATGACCTACTTTTCTGGTCTTTTTTTGCTGGGCTTTCTCTAATTATGAGATAACATGTTGTCTTTGAAACCAGTTGCAAAGGTCCAGTTGAGTGAAAAGAGAGATTTGTGTAGGGTACTGTTTCCCTTGCACACTAGAAGTAACGTGTTTCATTGAACAAAATGCACATACAGCACCTAATGAAGGATACAGATACTTTTTTATTACTGTCTGTTGGCCTGTCATATAGGACGTGAAGTTACTACCTTCCATCAAAATGTTTCCCATGCTATTTTGGAAAGGCCCAAATGACTTTTTATTCCCCTAGATGTTATGAAATGTTTGTGTCCTTCAAACTATTCATAAGTAGGCATTTTTTATTTAGACATTTCCACAAAAATTGTTTAAATGCTTTATTTGCCACAAATGTAGGCTTTCTGTTCCAAATTCAGCCAATCTTTTGGTGACAATGTGTTTAAAAAACAGTGTAAAAAATGACTAACTGAAAATGGCTTGATTTAAAGTGCTGAAGAAAATGGGAAGGCGTTCAACTAACAACCTCCCAGAGCTGCTAGGAATAAGAGCAGTTGAGAAGGAGAATCCCAAGAAGGAGAATCCTGCAGAATTTCTTTCTATATTTACCAAATCTTCTTTCCAGTACATGGAGGGAAAAGGCAGCATCTTGCCTACTTGGTCAGAGGCAGCTTGACTCCTGGTTTAGGAAGATCTTTGTGTCCTACTGATTCAACAGGGCATGTTTTCCATATGGAAGGCTTCTGATGTATGCCTGAAACCCAGCAGTGGACACACTGAGGACAGAAGTATAGTAGCTTCCACAGATCAAGTCATGAGCATCCCCAGCTTTAGCTAAAGCTCCCTAAAATGCTTTCCTCCATCCTAATAACTGAATAAAAGCCACCCTGCAAGGATGTACACATTCTCCTACAGCACAGAAGAAAGCTCCCTCTAAATTCTTGCCTTTCCGTTTTTTCTTCTCTTTTGCCATTTTACCCTCAATTACGTTGGGTTTAAGTAAAACCTTTTACAAAAGTTCTTCCAACCTAAAACTGAATTGCATAATAGACCCAGTTCAACTAGTTTAATGCATTGGATTGGAATCCGAGCAGCAGACAAAACATGCTGTTTATTTGTTTATATGTTCCTGATGTGATATCGCTGACTGGGCAAAACCATGTGTCACTTATTGAAGAGGATTTTGTGGGATGCAGGGAAAATCTGTACTAGACATTGACAAGTATTTTTTTCACAAATGTTCAGGGAGGAGGCAGAAGCTGTTTTAAAACAAATAATTTTTCTTAAGTGAGGTCCTTACTTCTTAGAATAAAACACAGGTAGGAATATTTACCGCTGGCTTGCTTTCTTAAAAATGGTAAAAATGCAATCAGTGTAGGTTCTATTTAAAAAGCTAACCTAGAACTTGCTGTTCATTACTAGCAAAATTAAAATGCAGAGGTGCTAATAGCTGCAGTGAAATCCAGGTGTGGAATATGTGATTTGCACCAATATGAAATAAAACATTAGGCAGAGGGGATTCTCTAACTGTAATTAGATTTTAAGTTTAAGTAGGTGTATTTTTATAAAGTTCTCCTCCTTCCAAATCGTGAAGGAACTCTTTTGAGTGAAACTGATAATCTGCATACTTTCATTCTAAGGAAATTAAAATGAATAAATTATTCACCCAAAATGACATGGGCATTTACAACAGGAGTCTTATCTCTAATAGCATTGTTATTACCATTATAATTGTTACAATAATTTTCTTTTTAAAATCTCATAAGTCTGTTTCTCATATGTGCATTTAATTCAGATTCCCTTTCAATAAATATCATGCTTATTATGTCTGGGCTTCTTTTCTTTCATAAATTCTCACCTTCTGAGAATGTTATTGATCCTTAGAGGTAATGTGGTTATCTATCTGGGAGAAGGATTAGGAGTCTGGAGATGTAGTCCTATTCTTGGCCCTCTCATTTAAGGTTTGTGAACTTTAGCAAACAGTGAAACAGGATAATGGCCCACATCTGTCTTCTCTATTTAAGCCTGTGAGTTTTGCAAAAGGATTGGACTAAATGTAAGACTAACTTATTTTTGCAAATAAGGTTTCAGATCTTCAGCTGAAAGCCTCAAGATGTGCTAATTATTTTTATTCCGGCATCTCTGTATGATCTTGCTGAACAATCAAATACTGCAGCCTTTTATATTTTCTTAAGTGGTTAGTTCCACTAGGATTACAGTTCTTTTAAAATATACATGAAAGACAGCAGTTATTAGCAAAAGCCTTAGAGATTCGTATTGACAGTGAGGACCAGAGGGTTAAAGTCAGCTATTTAGAAATGTCTGTATATAAAAATACCCACTAGACACATCAAGTACTTGGGTGTGTATACAACGGAGCATCACATCAGCTATTTGCATTTGTAAGCTAATAAAACCCATACACAAATACCTGATTTATATGCATACCTTGGGGTCTTCACACATGAAAAATGGCAAGGGCAAATATCTGTGAACAATTGCATTTGCCTCACTTTGAAAATTTGCCCATTAGAATCAGGCTGTATATTTTAAGAAACAACCCATATTCCTCCTTCCTCCCGAGTGTCTATTATTGTAGTGATCAAGGCAGCTCAGACGCACAGTGAAACCAGGTGAACATTTAGAAGGGGACAAGAAAAAAGAAGTTCCCATCATATGACTAAGCAGACACACGAGTTATTTGCAGAGAACTTTTGTACATGCAGCTGAGTTTTCTAAAATGTTGTGAAGTAATTGTACCAATCAGCTGTTCTGTATTCTGATCATTAGAAGCTGATGATATAATTGTGTTATAATGAAAAGCATTCTGGTGATTATTCCATAGAGAACTTCTCTGCAGATAATATTAAAATTTACTTTATTTTGGCATCATTTCAAAGAAGCAGAAAGTACAATATAAACAGCTGGACTGTTAGGTAATGTTATTATAACTTCTGAAGTATGTTCCTTTTTTCAAACTATTATTTTGAAAAAGTTCTTTGAGTTTATCTGCATAATGCCTACTGAACTTGTTTATGTTTTATGGTGGCTCATTAAATAACTTTGTTCTGTATTTCCAATGGAAAACAGCAGTTTTCTTCTTCTATTTTTTTCTGAATAATTAATTTGAAAGCACCTCAGAGCCATAAAAAATCAATAATACTGTAGTTCTGTCAAATACCGAATGATGTTTTATCACATACTTTCTTCTACTGTCACTCTATGGCAAATCTTAACTGCCTATGCTAATGGTGACTTAGATTTGTGGCATTTTGCAGGGTATAACACGTCAGATCTTTTTGCATTGCTAACTTCACTACTCTTTCAAAATAAGCATGCTGCATTTCATCAAGTTAATCATCAACCTCAGAACTAGGCAACTAGTATGTAAATCACTCATCTAGGTAAATGAGGATTGCCTCCCCAAAACAATTTAATCCATTGAGTTTTGATGGGACAAACAATTCTATGGAGGAACCTGCTTTCCTATTGAATGTACCACAACCTGTAGCTGTGGGTAAATTAATGTCCCAGCCAATCAAGAAAACTAAGTTATTCTACTGTCTTGTTAAAAGCTGTATTTTTCTGCTATTGCTACAGAATTTGAAAGCACCTTGAACGTTAAAACATGGTTTTATGCTCTGCTGACTATTGCTTGCAGGGAGATGTCTGGGCAACAACTTGGGCTAATTTTCAACTTGTAACAAGCTCTTTGTTTTCTATTCACCATTTCTTCATTATCCTTCTCCAGATAAACATGTAACTGCAGTCCTATTTGATGGGTAATAGGGGTGAGAAAGCAGAGGTGAACACTGTCCTACTCAGCAAGATCCATTAGTTTCCCTTTGCTAAAAACAAGCATTTCCACTCTCAGAATCTCCCAGCTGATTTAAATCCCATCCCTACCTTTTTATCCATGGCTGTTTTTTGAATTTGTTCTTCATTGCAAAGAGAAAAAAATGCCAATTCAGTGTTGTGTGGAGCTAGCGTAGTCTAGTAGCAGCAATGGCAGCTCTAAGTGTTGAAGAGGGAATACTGAGATCTTGACCTTAAATGTCCTTCTGTCTTGAAAATGTCACACTAATTACAAAGCTGTTGCATTATTATTTATACTAACACAAGCATGGGCAGAGGTTATCTTGAGTCCTTTAAGGCCTTTTGTTTGTAATTGTGGTCTTGCATACCCGAGTCTGCACTGTTGGAGAAGTCAGCTTGCTCTCTGGGTCGGCATGTGCTTGTTCCACCTTTACCTTAGTCCTGTTGTAAAACCAGAGTAATCAAATGGCTGTAGCATTGCTCCTAAAGCACAAGGTCAGCTCCCCCTGCTTTCCTTATTCTCAGCTCTTCAAACGGTGTGTTCACATCTTCACCACCCTGCACCTGTGATGTGATGAATCAAGCGAGAAGGCTGGAATAAAATGCCCTTTTCATTTGATAATGTTTTCACAGAGGAAGTAAAAGCCCACACCTCTTCTTGACTCTAATTAACAGAGCACATAATTGGCAGTGCTGAAAATAAAGCCACTAACAAAGATGTTTCTTGTTGTCTTAGAAGTTTAAAAGAAGGAAAGAAAGGCAGTACCAGAATTTGAAAGGGATCTGTAAGCTTCTGTAAAGGTATTTAGTTACCTAATTCCAAATTCCTGTAGTAAAACTTAAGGATCTAAATACACTTAAAGCAGTGTATGTATATATTTCTTTATGATTACTTGAGACAATAACTAAATCTTAGACCTTTAGAGCCAGAATTCCATTTCCTGCTTTAACTATTAACTGCCACAGATAGAAAGAGATAGAAAAAGCCAACAGGAAAGAAAAAAAAAGTTGTTTTCTAGCCTCTGCAGTTCATCCAATAACAGAACTTCTGTAGAGTCCAAATGCACTAAAGCAGGATTTGACATATCTTTTTTTTTTGACATATCAGTTGATTGCTGACTTGCCCTTTCTTACTTTCATACTGTCAGGGTGTTAAAATGGCATTGTAATAATAAAGTGCTGTAACAAGGAATAACAATTGTGACTCTGTACCTATCATGCTTTTGTACAGGGAGCGGGATTTTTTAAGTTTTTGAAATGTTGCTTTTTCAGTGCTTTTTATTTTACTGCAGTAATCAAAGAGAAAGATCATTTCTTTGACATGTTATGTGAATCCAACAGAGAAATGCTGGGGGGAGGCTTTGGGAATTGTTACCTGCATATTCTGCTAGCAACAGAAAGGAACATTTGGGATAATTCCTGCACCTTTGGACTTGCATTATCTCCAGATACAGCTGAATCGTTGAGGCTGTAGAACTTCCACCTGGAACTCAGAAAAACATTGGTGGCAAGAAGCACTTGTGTCTAAATTTACCACATTGAGGTATGCATTGGATTAACTTTTTTGTTTCCTTTTTTAAAATGCTGCCATGGAGAAAATCACCGGATGTACCTACAAGGTCTTTTCTCACCACCACCCACCAGCATATCTAGAGACATAAATGGAAGCTCTGGATATGTTTTTATTCTGGAAAAAAAAGTCTTGCATTGGTTTATAAATTCCTTTACTAAATAGCATGGAGTAAAAGAAGTTTTTATCCCTTCACATCTTTACACTGAACAACAGGAGTAGATCAGTGAATGTCAAACTGAGATAGCAGGTGGAACCATGGATACAAACATCGTGTGGGAGAAGGCTTGGGAACTACTGGTGCTGCTGTTACTAGATGTGGTTATACGTCTATCATCAATTGCATCTATGAGCAGGGTCCTGAGAGAAGCTATAGCAGAACATCTCTGCCTCCGTGTTTTAAGACTGGATCTCTGCTAACAGTTGCGCTAATCTGTAGCTATGCTTGATTACATTATTACTACATGGTACCTCATGTTGATAATATTAAAACATGCACTCTAGCAGCACCTATGCGTCGTTCAGGCTAGCTTCTCCATCCTGCCATGCCCACTGAGCTAAGCAAATGACAGATATGGTTAAAAAAAAAATATCCTAACATTCTTACCCCTAAGCCACACAATTTAAACATTATGCAGTGCAGGGTGTTAGTAACAGATGGACTGTTACAGTGTATGCCATGAATACCTACCAAGAATTGAATATGTTTTGTATCAATATTGTGGTTAGAAAATAAAAATCCTTGTGAAGTAAGTAAAAATTTCTGTGAGTACGCAGCATAGTCTAGCAGTTTTAACTGAGGGGGGGTGGTGGTAAATAGCAACAGCAATCGTTCAATATAATGGAATAACTACCTGCAACAGCTCACTGTACATAGGCAGTCAATTCTAATTCAGAAACAGCACACAAGCTAAATTAAATAAATATTAATGGTTCACAGGTTGAAACTTCGCAAAAGAAATTTTTAATGCACAGTGAACTTTTCAGCCTACCTAAAGAACGTATTAATGGACGATTAGAAAGATCTTAGTTAAGATATTTTAAGCGAAGCCTTTGCAGTTCATACTAATTCCTTTCTCATAAATGCACCATACATGTCCTCAGTATCTGCCATAATATTATCATTTCCTCTGGTAATTATAACTCTAACTTTTGTGTAGTTAGTCTACATATCTATAAAACTTAATAGTTCACATCCCGTACTATGCCTCCCCGGTAACAGCAGTTTGCTACTGCTTCTGGCTTCTCATTATATGGTCCACCATTGTAATAGCCCATTTTCTTCTTTCCTTATTCCTAATTTAAAAGCAACCATTTTTAACGTTCATAATATGCATTTCACTCAGTGCTGAAACATTTCACTTGGGGCCAAATTCTGGTTTTCATTGATGGGAAAACTCACATTCACACGACTGAAGCCAGGATTTGTCTGCAGCTATCTGTAGCTCATTTCATTTGGAAAAGTGGGCTAGATTTGTGCCTGGCTTCTTTGGCATGTCCTTCCAAAAAGTTCATAACCTTTTTACAAATGGCCTTCCTGAAAGGAAACAATCAGCAGAATGAGAATTAAAAGGAGTTGAAGCAGAAAATTAATTAACCAGGAGGTGTTAATGGATTAACTCCTTTCCAGGCAGTGCCCCTTCCAGCACTGCTCCACCTTTACAAGGACAGGGTGAGCATGAAAATTTGTCCCCTAACCTGGAGATCTGCCTAGCAAGAGACTAGCTCATCTGGTCAGAGAAAAGTGCCCAGTCTTTTTTACCATTTGCTGAACAAAAGATTATTTAATCTCTAATTAATCAGAACATTTAGGCAAGTGCTCAACTGACACCTAATACTTCTTTCTTTGACACCTCTGACAAAATGCTGAGAAGCCTTAGTTCATTTGGGTTTTTCTCATGCAGTTGTTCTCAAACCCAAGTATTTTAATGCTTTCTGCATTAAAATCAAAGAAGGCCACCTGATTACGTTATGCAATAGAGTATTTGACTCACCCTTATAAATATCTTTAAGATTTTTGCAAACTTCAGGATTACTAATGTTTAAATAAACAGGAAACAAAATTATTTCTAGCACTCTTTTATTAAGAAACTCAGACACTAAAAAAGAAAATCACGTGGTAAAATTGCTCCCCACTCTTAAATTCTCTGCTGTATCACAAGAGAAATAATTCTAAATTCCCGTGAAGTCTATCTGTTCTTGAAGGAGGTAATTTATCAGTTTGTTGTATTGTGTTTGCAGGTTAAATATTCACTAATGGTTTATTAGCACATATATTGTAGATGATCAACTTTGATTAATGCCCAAGTGCTACAGAGTTTCTCATATTTAATAAATATTTTCAGTACTCCCTTATTGCTTTATCAACATAAATTACAATAACTGTCTAATAATTGTAAATCAATACAAACGCTGCAGTAAATAATTCTGAAGCAGAGAGCTGTTAAAAAGTGAAATGCCAATCCAAACTTCTCTTTCACTGCTTTATTATACTTTCTCTGTTGCTTTTCATTTTTTTCTGAACGCTCAGCAATGCTAGGACAGTATACTGGTTGAATCACTTCATTTGGACACAGTTTTTCTCCTTGTCTCAATTCATTGAAATTAGGATTGTGTTCTTATTTTTGGTATAGTCTGAAAGGCAACTATGATTCTTGAGTTTTGTAGTTAACTTAATCTTACTTTGCCTCTGGCTCTCCCTTACTTTCTCTTCTATTTAATTATTTTAATTGAAACTTGTGCATGCACTGAAACCAACATACCCTTGTATGTATACCTTGAACAGATTGGTTTCAGCACAGAGTGGGCCATAAGAAGAGACTTCTTGTCTAGATTTATGTTGGAAGATGTAGCTTTCCAGTGCCTGCTCCCCTGGGTGCCCTTCACCAGCAATGGAGATAGGGAATTCTTTCCAAAGAGTAGCTTTTTTTTTCCCCCCAAAGTAGCTGTCTAAAGCAGGCAGGATACATCTTCCTCCATAAATGACAAAAAAGGGATGACTAACTTTGATTCAACACCTACCTTTTGGATAGCTAAAGTAAAGGAGGATGAATCATACTGTTAGTGTACTAGTCTCCCTTCTCTTTATAGAACAAGAATTTTGTTGTTGCTTCTGCCTTTATGTAGTCCTGGCCCCAAAATGTCTGTTTTCTGGTCTTCCGAAGACATATTTTACAGAATCATGCTATTGACTTGAAATCACAGGCTGAAGTCTAGGTACATGAAGACCAAAAGCCATTGAACTTTACAGGATATGTTATGTGGTGAACAGGGTTTTAGAAAACTTTAGGATCATTTCATCTGGGATGATTTCAGGTAGTCAGGATCCTAATGTGAGTGAAAGTACTTCTAACAACAAAGACTTTACTGTGTTGGAGTCAGTCAGTCCCCATCAGCAGAACTGTATTACTGCTGATTCCTGCATTGTTAAAAAATAATTTCTCACCAATTCTAATAGTGATGTACCCTCTCTGAAGATTTCTGCTACCAAACCTCTGCTCAGTAAAGTCTTTAAATGTTTGATGAGCACAATGTAGTTTAAGACACCCTCCACACACCCCCTTATGGCTGAATATCCACATTTGCTTTGATATAGGGAAACAACCTATTTTAAATTTCTTTACTAAACAAAACAATTATAAACTACTATTATTAGCAAACCTGTTAAATTCTTGCCTGTTGCTCAATAAACTGATCTGACTGCTGATAAATTTCTTTTTATCAACATCTTCTAATTTTCTCACACAAATTTCACCCACTCAAGACTTTTAAAACCGCATCCACAATTTCATCTGGAGGCAATAGATGCAGAAATGACCCAAACTAACACAGAAATGAAGCTTATGAGTATTTAGGTGCAGATGCTTTGCAGGAAGTTTCCTGGCTTTCTTAAAAATATCAGGGAAAACAACAACAAAAAAAAAGAAAGAAAAAAAAAAGAGTGGGAGGATGAAGGACACAAGATATTAATTCTTAGAGTCAGTGAGCGCAGAATCATACGCCACATGTTTGTGAAGTGCTAACTGATTCTTTTCAGCAGCCACAAACAAGCCAGCTATATTACAAGATGCCACAAAATGAAAAGGAAAAGAAAACAATAGAATTATCTACTTTCATTTTCCCCAAAGGACAATGCAACTTATCATAGAAGCTGCAGAAGTGCATAAACCATGCCCTAATATTGAAGATTTAGAGATTATAAACTCAGAAGACATCATTAGGTTCACCTAGTCTGACCTTTGGTACAGTTCATATTATATACTTCCACTGAGCACTTCTTGCATCAAGGCTGTAACTTCTGACAATGTTAGGACCCTTCTCCTAGAAAAACATCCCAATATAAAGACTTAAAATAATGGGGAATCAATAACCTGCTTTAGTAATTTGTTACACAGAGTCCCCATGGTTTAAAAATGTGTGTTTTATTTCCAAAATGATTTCAAAGATCTTGTCCATTGGCTCTTGCCATGCTTCTGTCAGCTAGATTAAAGAGCTTTCTATTATCAGAAGTCTCCTCTCCATGTTCCTACTTATAGATTAGAAGGTGACTTATTCATAATCTTTTCTCAGATAAACTAAATAAATCAATCTTGTTTAGTCTTTGACTGTAAAGAAGGCTTTCCAGACCTCTATAAATCCAAATACTCTTCTAGACTGTGCTTTGCAAGGTACGTTTTCATATCTGAACTATCTGACATATTTTCTCCTTCTATTTGTATGAATTTTCCTGGTTTTATTCAAATTTCTGTAGCTTAAATCAGGCAACCTCATGAAATGACTCAGAATGTTCTGTGAAATCAGCCCTTCATTGCAATTATTTCTTATAACTCAAAGCTCTTATTGATAATCAGTGTAGGGATGCTGTGTGATCACTTACCCCAGATCTACAGTGCAGGACAGTTATGATCCAGATTTTATTTGGTTTTTTAGAGATTTCTGATGCAGTATGTTCACATTATGTTTGCAAAGACTCCTCTCAGAAAAACACACAAGTCTTATTCTTTGTATTTATTATACAGTTTACATACTGGTTCAGCTTTTCACTTCTGGATGGCTTTCATAGACAACTTCTGATGACAAAGCTTGGAAAACACTATGACTTGATTTACTTATTTATTTGCTTTTAATTAAATAGTTTTGGTAGTCTCAGTCTAGTTTTAGTAAGCAAATATCTTCCTCTAAAATTTACTAAAAGAGCTAATAGAGTTTACTTACTGATTGGTCAAAGGCTGCAAATACCATAGACTACGTTCTTTACTTGCACATATGAGAGGTACTAACAGTGTTTGTGACAGCACATGGGGTAGTTTCATATAATTTCTAAAATATTTCCAAGCTACATCATACGGCAAAGTAGTCAGAGATGTTTTGACTTGGTTACTCTGTCACGTATAGAAGTAAAGGCTTTTGTAGCTCTAAGCCTAAAGGAGTCAATTTAGGGAAAAGTCTTAACTATATTGCCAAGTATTTTTAAAAAAATTTTTTTAACCTTTCCTCTCATTTACATGTGTTTCAACAGTCTTACAGAAGGTGGTAGCAACCAGTCTAAAGAAAGCTTTGTGCCTGTTACATGACTTTCTTTTACAGGAAATACATGGGGTTTTCTTCAGTTGGAGACCACTTCTCTCTTTAATCCTATATGGTTTTTATACAGGAAGCAGTTGAAGTAATTCTTCTCAAGTGAAAATATGTTCAGGAATATTTCATGTGTTCTTCATGTGTTTACGGCCAAGAAGTCAAATTTAAAACAGAATCTCAGCACCATAATCTTTTAGCAAATGTTACCAGCTGTTCAGCTCCACACTTTCTTCCTTCTAAAAGCAAGTAAGAAAGTGAAAATCCATCATATCAGTCAGCTAGTGGTTCTTAGTACATTTACCTTGACAGATGATACATCAGAGTGCCTGTCTTTCTGGAAATTTTAGTTTTAATGGACTGGGATCCATCTTCCTGCATATTTTAAAATAAAAATATGCATTAAGTCATTTATACATGACTTGAGCCTACAAATATAGGCTCACTTTTTATATGTTCTTCTGAGAAATAGTACTTAATTTTTCCTCTATGTCTATTTATTATGTCTAACTATATTTTTTCTTCATTGAAAGGGCCAATGAAAGTAGCATGATGTAGTATTTTGATATCCTTCCAAATGCAAAGAAGTGTGAGAATATAAAAAAGAAAAAAAGAAAAAAGGAGATATGTGATAGATAGAAAATTTCTAAGAAATTTGCCAAAAAATTAATTTAAGGGAAAAAACCATTTAAGGGAATAAAAAACCCCAAAGAAGGCATTTGCTAAATGTTACAGTCAGTGCGGTCACAGGAATAAACCCTTCTTCTTTATACCTATATAAATCTATACGATATATAATTCTAAATTATATATCTATAATAATGTGAATGTATTGATCCCTATATGCTATGTTACCTAGTCTGCATTCTTCTCTCACAGCTGAGCAGAGCTCTGCATGACGGAGTCTAGACGCTAAACATAATGTTAGATGTTACTGTAGTAAAGATCAATATATACATTTAGTGTAATAAAGACAAATAAATTATTTGGGGGTGAACATGGTTTTTAAACACTATAATCTTTGTCCATACAATAGCAAAACAATGTTTAACTCTGAGCATCTAAAATATATGGGGTAAAATAACCTCTAATCTAGGCTTTTTGCCAGATAGGTGTGACCTTGGTGGCAATGGGAAATAACAGACAGATTACACTGTACACTTCTAGTACCATAGAAACAGTCCTGAAAATATGATTTTTAAAAAAAATTTCTTCCCTCTGGCAAATCAGAACTACTTTGAAAAGCCAGCTGAAACCGCATGCCTTTAAGTGAGGAAAACAAATGGGGCACGTTTCAATCCATGACATTTTGTATTTTCATTTCTTATATAAGGGAGTTTTCCAAATATTAAAATAACTCAGATTATATATATATATATATATATATATATATATATATATATATAATCTCCATTTTCATGTCTACATAAAATAATAACTTCTTATCTGTAAAGTCAAACCCCTTTGTTACCCAGCCCCAGTCTGTCTGACCCATTAACCTGTTAGGACGCTGACCTTTCCCAATAATCTCAGGTTTTACTGTCCAGCTGTCAATTTATCCTGTATATCCACACCTTCTCTTGTACTAATCTTCAAACGTAGAAGAAACTCCATATTAAATGAAAACATCTATTACCTTATCTTTCTTCAAGTCCTGATTTACAGCTCGTATCTCTCAGATAACCTACTCACATCTTTTTTTGCTATTTTTTTACTTCTAACCTCCACCTGTGCATTAGCAACAAAAAATTTGCTAGAAATGTGTGAATTTTATTTTTTGTTATTGTCTGCTGACTGAAATGGAAAAAAAATCAATATTTCTTTTGATAATTCATTTTACTTTCATTTATAGTCAGTCTGGCAAAAATTAAAAGAAAGGTGAAATTATTTTCAACTGAAAACCTATTTTTTGTCTCTAAACAAAGTAAGTAAAATTGTTTCTTAAGCTTCATTTTTTATGATAAAAGAATTGATTTTTTCAACATTGTTTTTATTTTAAAATGATTTTTTCTAGCTTTTTCCTTTTTTCAAATAGTATGCACATATTTTGTTTGGCATGACTTGGCTTCTTTTTGTTTTTATCAAATAGCTTTGAAAGGAAAATTTTCCCCCTACTCAGAAACATAAATGGAACAGAAAACATTGTAATTGCTATGTTTATTTATGTGCAAATTCAATCTTTGTGTCTTGTTTCACGTGTTTATGCCTTAATCTGTAAAGTTTACTGGCCAATGATGCCTCCATTTAGTGTTTATGCAACACCTGCCATGAAAAAGTCTGGACCTTAGTATGACCTTCTTATTTATAGTCCAAACCAAACGCCAGTAAGTGATGGAAATTGCCTACCTCTCCTGTCCTTTCCAGATTTAAACTTAGATCAGGTATTTCTCAGCAAATATACTGAACACAGATATTCACATGAATAAAATAATCATATTTACATAGCCAAGTGGAAACACTTAAGGGTTATTTAATGTATAAGTATGAAAGTATTAACAAGAGCATAAATTTTGCCAAGAATGTTGGCAATAGATTATATATTCCTTAAAGGATTTATCTATTCCCATTAGTTTAAACTTTTACCAAGACAACACCAGAAAATCTAGTTAAGGTATCAGATTCAAGGTCTGAAAAGTGCTGGAGAAGCTTTGGAAAGGAAAATTCACCTTTTCATGTGCTTTAAATAGTTTTCAAAGCCAAAACCCCCTTGGTCACAACTGTGCAACTACTGGAATATTGAGTTGACTGCACATGGCTGCTGTTGGGAAATATGTATTGAAGAGAAAACAAATCATTCAATCAAAGAGTAATCCACCATCTATCTAGATATCTAGTGCAGTCAGATTAAAAATGGGTAGAGTACCTACTTTTTTCTTTTTTTTTTAAATTGGCATTTGGAAAGACAATATTCCTGTTGAGTCAGGACCTGCTCTCACAGGTCATGTCTACCCAACATGAGTGTTCTGCACCTACTCCTGGGCTGTAAGTGGGAACTGGACACTGCAAAGTCATTGTAGGCTTCTGGAATGATGGGTAGCTTCTTCATGCCATCATAGCCAAACTGGCTATTTAAGAAGCAGAAGATAATGGCACAGCATTAGATTTGTCTCCTGTGCTCGAACCTAAAATATACAACATATTCTGCAGACTCAGGACTTCCTAGCTCTATGGGAATGTCCCATTTAGTGGAGAAATGCTGGTGGTGAGCAGTGATCTCAGATTGCTGGTGTTTTTTCAATTAGGATCATTTGCAGTGTCCTTTCCTGATATCACACAAAGGACATAGAGTTTCGGTATATCCTTAGGATATCATATAAAAGAACTGTACTAATTATTCCTAGCTGAATTATAATAGAATGCAGTGATTCTGTTCTTTTTTCTTTTTCTTTCCCTTCCTGCCCACTCTCCTTCATCCTCCTCTGATCCTGCAGCACTTTGCAGGTTTGGGACTATAGTCAGCATTCCTCCATGAAAACTTATCATCTGATTAAGCACTGTTGGTTCAAGCTGATAGAAAGAATTGCCTAAAAATAAGGAATCAATTTTGAGCCAAGTATTGTAATTTTAAAACCACTACTTAAAGTGTATACAGCAATGTAATTAGTCAGGGATGTAATTAGAAACATTTAGATGATGGCTTGAGTGAATGACATTTGTTGCTTAGCCGTGCATTTTAGAATGTTACAACCATATTCAAGTTCTCAAAGGAACTTTTGACTTGAACTTTGTATGCTGTGGAAGTGGAAAAAATACTTAGTAATTCCTTTGAGGTGATGCTTTTCTGACGTTCCCCCAAAATGCCTTTGCTACAACATTGGTATTGTATCATAGCCTTTATTGAGATCAAAAAGCAATTTCAAGCAACCCAGCTGCATGTCAGATATTAAGCAAAGACTAATTAGGCTTTCAATCTTGAAGATACTCTTTAGGGAAGCATGTTATACTGACATGTTTAGTAGATGTTCTGCTGATTACCTTTCCATTTCTTAGCCATCTAGTAAAGCTTCATGGAGAAGTTAACCAGCTTCTTAACTTGTAACTATGTATTGTGGTTTTCTGTCCCTCTGTGCATCAATAGCAAATGCAAGTTAATTTGACTTAAGCCATCCTAGAATGAAAGAGAATCAGATTTACCTGCGCCGGCTTACTTCTTTATCAGGGCAAGGCCACATGCATGAAGAAATGTCACGCTGTAACTTGTAAGAATCAGTGCTTTCCTCTTGGATCTGACCACTACCTTACAGACTGGATAAAGGAAAGCAATAGTTGGGCTAGCACTAACTTTTGGCTAAGGTTCAAAGGGATAACTTAAAATTCAGGCTATTTTGTGAGTGAGTCTGAAAACTTAAAAAATTAGGTGGTACTTTGTAGTTGCCTGTTTTAGTGGGGATTCTGTTGCCAGATATCATAATCTAATTGCTTTGGTGGAAATATAGGAAAGAATGTTGCTTTTTGAAAAGGACTTAATCAAAAGAGTTAATAAACATGAAGAGAGCAGTATGAAATGGATAAGAATGGAAAAGACTTCACTTAGGGTCAGTGTTATAGATGGTTCTGCATGAACATTAGGAGGGAAAAATACTTTGGGATAGAAGTTGGGACTACAACTTTAAGAACAAGTTCAAGTTTGGCAATGTAGGTCTGAAGTGCTTTATATGTAGGGATCTGAATCTGCAGTTTTATCTTTGATTAAATATGTTTTTAAAAATAAAACATATTCTCTTGGTATATTTCAGAACTGTTCATTGTAGAAGGAAACAACTGATATTTTTAATGCCTACTGTTCACAAACAACCTAGTATACAAAAAATGGCATGTCATTTTGCTTCTGCATACACAAAAGAAAAATTGGATATTTTCAAGGTTGAATAACCTGTTCTTTTTTTTCTCTCTCTCTGTAAAAGCTGAAGGGTTAGGTCTCTGTATAATTTGCCGAATCAAATGTTCTTTCACATAATCAGTGATGGATGGAATGTACAGATGTTTCATCATCATTTAATACTGACTAAACCTCTCTCCAGAGTTTCTTCAGATATCCTTACCTGTTATGTACTACCCTGTTTAAAACTATGACTGATTTTTGCTATACTAAATCCTTTCCAGAGTGACTTTCTTTAACAATATGCCATTTTATTATTTTTCCTATGACGTTCTGGTTTCAATTTTTTTATGTCTGCTCTTCTGGTTTTGTTTTTTCATATTTTGAGGGGATGTTGGGTATGGTGAGTTATTTCAGGATGAACCTACCTTTCACTGGAACGTAGTAACCCGTTAAAAAACCTTTCTATCTACTCCAGATTCAGTATTTATCATGGCTCAACTTTGCATAGGAAAGCGTTAAACAGCTGTATTATAGCAAACATTTGGCACAATGCAGTTAGTCCACAACTCAGATGACACAGCAGTCACTGTGAGAGAGGGACTGTAACAGCAGACTGATTAAACATCAATGCCTTGCAGGAAAGCTTTGCCTTGCACCCTGTGACTTGTTTTTCTTGCTAGTGACATCTTGCAGATTTTTGTTTAAAATGTGCATAATTATGTGGATACAGTACTTACAGACTTTAATCAGCAGTAAAGATAAAACAGTATTGCTTTTGTTCCCCTGCTAATGCTCTTTCCATGTAGTGTCACTAGCTGCTCAACAGCCACATTTATTCTGAATGTCTTGTACAGCCCACCCCGTCCAGGGAAACAAGAACCTTCCTCACAAATATTTTCAACACATTTTCTATCCCATGTTTATGATCCACAATTGATCCTGCAGCAACATCTGTCCTTGCTCTTCCTGCAGCTGTGTACCACCCCCCAGAATGTCAGAGCACAACTCCCCTACTATTCCATAAACCTCTCTCTTTGGCCATGGCCCTGAATTGGCCAAAAAACTCCACAATGTGAACGGTGGAGGAGGACATCGAATTGATCCCTAACGACAGTTCTGACAAAATCACGTAGAAGGACTTTTTTTATCTTTCAAACCTGGAGGTGACCAGGACTTACAAGTGCGGGTATAAATCTGGTACAAATTGATCTCTTTTTAGTTCAGTGGGGTAACAGCTTTCTCCCATCTTACAATTTGGCCCTTTGTTTCTCGTCAGTAAGAAATGAATACATTTTTATACACAGAAGGAAAACAAATAGTAGCTCTGAAGACTTCATCAGTTCTTGTGTAACATTACCTGGATTAAGCTGGAAAAACTTAATTAAAACCACAAAATTTAAATTTCTCATGAGAAACTAAGTGCGGTGTGCTTCCTTCTTTCTGTACACGTGTCTGACCCCTTTATTGCTGCTTACTTTCTGCAATATTGTAAATTATCTAAGCAAAACTGAATTAGTAAACTACAGTTATACCGTGCTGTTTACAGAATAATATTTTTGTGCTGTCCTCATAGTAGGGGGACAGGCAAGAACTTGACATTTACCTCTGCTGTTTGCCAACAGCCAGATGGTCTGACATCATATGTGTATTAGCAGGATAATTGGCATATGCAAAGCTTTACATAGCATGTGCCACTTCTTGCAGTGAGGAAGTAGAAAACCTGGACACAATAAAAGCTAGGGATACTTCAAGATTTTAAGACGCATGTATAAAAAATATAGGACAGAAATTCACAGAAAAAGAAGTCTTTTACCACTATTCATGGAACAGCTGATTGTGCTGCATGCATAAATAACTGAATATTGGTGTCCTTTTAAGATGAGTTTTCCTAGAAAAGCTGCAATACCTTGTCTATATTAAGGTTATTTAACTATTAAATAATTTTGAGTTGATTTCTATAAATACAGAAGAGTCTATATCTGAAAACTTTTTCTTCCATTTAAATTTGCAGTGCAGAAAACTACGTCCCTCATTCACATTAGCACAGATTTTAGCTGGGAAAGGGTGTTTGCCCCTACAGGACCATGAAGAATTTGGGAAAAGAGGTGATAAAGAATTTGAGTGCCTTAGGTGTTTACTTGATTGTAAGAAAGACCCAGTTCCTGAACAGGGATATTGCTATAGCCTAACTATAAGCTCTAAGAAGCTCTAAGTTCACACATGCTCCCCCCAGAGAACTTAGTAAATCACCTAAATTTCTCCTTCACTGCACAAAGCACGATCATCCTGATTGCATCAGTGGCTATTTGCAGCCCAAAGCTACATGCAATTCAGAAACATATGTTTGGATCACCTGAGGAACCTGAGCTGATGCAAATGTTCCAGCACAGGGTGGGCAGGACAAGAAGCAGCCGTCAAACAGCTGTTTCCTTCGTGAGCTCAATGAAGGAGCAGAGCCAAGCCAAGAACCTGTTATTTAAGAGCCTGGAAGATCTGGGTTGGAGGCCAGTCTGTCTGAGTGTTGTCAGACCCACTTTTTCAAGGAGTAGGCACAAAGTTGGAAGTGCTGTTAGAACTCTTGGAACTGCCTGTCCTAATGTAGCTGAACCTGGGCGTATATGCATACAGAAACACATAATTTGGCAGACAAAAAAAAAAAAAAAGCAGAACCTAATTTTGTAGCATTTTCCAGAGCCTTCGTGTTCACTGAGCAGACTGCAGGAGGTGAGAGGAAGGGGAGCAGTCCCCAGTCCTGCTGTTTGGCATAAGTAGTAAAGAACTTGGAATCTATTTATTGCTTGAATCTGTAGTCTGTTGGTCTTTAATCCACTTTCCTTTAGCACTGGAAAGACTGCATTTCTTTTTTTTTTCCATTTTACTGACACTAAAATCGCTTTAGGATGAAATTTAGAGACACAGGAGACTCAGAAGGTTCATATGAGCCAACATGCAGGAGGTCTGCATGAAAGCCAGAAACAGCACCTCCTCTCCCGTGCTGCAGTGCCACGTCTAAGCGCTATTGCACTGCTTCACAATAAAGGCTTTCAGTTTTACTTCAGTTTACACTTTGATTCCAGATAGGAAATTAAAAATGAAGTGCTCGGTCTGCCCTATCATGATATAATTTTTCAAGTGTACATCCTTATGGTCAATTAAATCAATAGTTTGGACTGACTCATTAAATTGCTTCCTTTTAGTCTTTACAGATGAACCATATTTAATGGCTGTATTACATAATAAACACCTAGCACAATGACTATGAACTATCTTGAAGGGCAGTTTAGTTCTGTTCTACCACATTTATCTAAGCATCTAAGTCTCATTTTGAAGACGCCAAGTCTTCTTTCCATTACTATTCTGGTCACTTTTTGAGTCATTATAATTTATAATGAAAGAATCTGGAGATAAAACAGAGAGAGATTAGGCAATTTTTCAAGAGATATCCACTGTCACCTGATAAAGAAAAAGAAAGACTGGTATAAAATAAAAGTCCTCAGCACATTAGAATGTATTGGAATTCCTAAATGTTTGCTTACTGAGAAAACATTCTTCTTGATACATACTGTTTAGAAATAACATTACCAAAAACTCTGGGAGGGAGAGATGAGATGCATAGTATGATAGTAATAAACCTTATTTGCTCAATATCCCTCTTTTACAGTTTCAGCTTAAATCTGATGCCCGCACAGCTAAAACTCATCAAACTACCTTGTAATTTATATCTTTATAATTACCTGCAACTAATAAAATGTACAACAATTAAGGTCTTAACTGAATGAACGGAGGATCTTGTGATAACAACCTTTGCTCACTCCTTTCCTTTTCACCACTGTTATTAGGATTAGGTGCTTCATTATGTCAAATTCAGACCGTGCTACTCCTTTGTTCTTACTCAGTCTTGCATTGTGGGCAGTAACCTGGTAGCCTCCCTCTCAGAGGCTCCTTGTTGTTCTTGTAATGTAAAAGAGGGAGTTTCATCTGGAGGCAGACTGAGGAGCCATCCTCATCATGCTTTTGCAGCGCTGCAGACTGAAAGAATTCAAGATAATTTGTCATTAATATATACTAGAGAACATCCTGTGGCTATAGCTCCAAGTTTAGGCAGATTAAGGTCAAAGGAGATACTCAAGACGTACAGGATTTGGAGCCTTCATTGTTTAGCTCCTCCTGTATGGTTGGGATCTTTTTCAAAGAGGGGACCCATGTTGTAAATGCAGGCTATCTAAACCTTGATCCACTTTTGGGAAAGGGTTGTTATGGAACACTACCTAAAAGGCGCTTAAGATATTTTGGGCCACTCAATAAATAATGAAAATATATATTCAATACTTTAATGCAGCATACTTCTTAATATTCTAAATGAGTCAAGGCACCACACCCACATTTATTTTTAAATAATGCTCATCTTTTATGATTGTTGCATGTCTTTTTCTTAAATCATTAGTATGATTTTTAAAACATTTACAGAGTCTAATATATCACAGATTTGAAGAACTCTGTCAGCTTTTTACTGTTAGGTAAGTTGAGAAAGTATCAGTAACTTGCAGCTTGAGCACTCTTAATGGGGAGGCCTGTGTGGGCCATCTACCTTTGGAAAATCAGATACTGAATGGAAAGCTTTCTCTTTCTTTTCCTTTCCACATTGTTCTGAACATCTTTATTTTGCTATTTATTCTTATGATGGGTATACGTCTATGACTGTGTTCCCTCAAACATGTTCATAGCTAGTGTAGCAATTGCAGATATTCTTAGTTCTCATATCCTTTTAACAACTATATAAATTTACACCTATTGAGTCTTTAAACTAGTAGGGTTACACACATTGACTCACAGTTACATGGTTTTCCATGTCAGGAACCTGAGCAATGCAGAGAACCACAGAATGGTTTGGGGTGGAAGGGACCTTTAAAGGTTACCTAATCTAATTCCCCCTGCAATAAGCAGGAACATCTTCAACTCCATCAGATTGCTCAGAGCCCCGTCAAGCCTGAACTTGATTGTTACTAGGGGCGCCTCATCTACCACCTCTCTGGGAAACCTGTTCCAGTGTTTCACCACCTCCACCGTAAGAAAAATTTCTTCCTTCTATCTAGTCTGAATGTATCCTCTTTTAGTTTGAAGCCATTACCCCTTGCCCTATCACAACAGGCCCTGCTAAAAAGTCTGGCCCCATCTTTCCTGTAGGTCCCCTTTAAGTACTGAAAGGCCACAATAAGGTCTCCTTGCAGCCTTCTCTTCAGGCTGAACAACCTCAACTCTCTCAGCCTGTCCTTATAGGAGAGGTGTTCTATCCCTCTGATCATTTTTGTGGCCCTCCTCTGGACCTGCTCCAACAGGCCCATGTCTTTCCTGTGCTGGGGATCCTAGAGCTGGATGCAATACTCAAGGTGGAGTCCCACCAGAGCACGGCAGGTGGACAGAGTCATGCTCCATACCTATGAATTAGAGCATGACGGCTCTGACTGCTAGCAGAAGTCTGTATCTTCGCAGTATGTGCTGAAATCTGTAGCAAAGATACATAATAAAAAAACATCAATATATGCTGGTTTTCTGTGCACAGTACAAAAAAGTGTAATACCAGACACACCTAAATGTGTGTACCAACAAGTATGTTGTCCTCGAGCCAAGTGTCCTTTAAGAGAGTCAGATCCCCTGCATAAAGCACTTCTTTTCTCATCAGCTTTATACAAATGACCAATTTATCAGGACCACTTCCTATTACTCTGAGCTCTCCCAAACCATACACATTTATAACCTGCTAACAGGATAAAAACTTAGAAGCATTAAAATAAAAGCATAAAATAAACGTATCTTGCTCTTTGCAAGTCAACTGCAAAAGTCCTATTAATGTCAGCTTGTTGGGGGCAGGAAAGAGTAAAGTTAGCTAGAGTTTGAATATAAAAAAGAAATAATCAGGAGCTTTCTAACATTTCAAGATAAGAATCATTTTTCGTAGGACTACATATCATGTTATGTACCATTATATGCACCATCTTTCTCTTCAATTCCCAACTGCTTAACATCTCTGAGACAACTCCATGGCTTGGGGTAGAAAAGCAAAAAAGAAAAAGTCTGTGTTCTAACCCTTCAAGCCAATGCCTTTCAACATGGGCTTAAAAAATGCAGGTAACACTGGCTTCTACAGTTCTTTAGCTCATCAATCTTAAATCAGCTCTTTTCTACCTGCTTTTTCATAATATTATACCCTCAGCCTGTCACACCCTTCTTTGACACTGGGCTTTCTGGTTATTTTGTTCCTTGTTTCAGGACATTCAACTTTACTCCCCCACACTAGCAAACTCTATGGTTGACAGATCTTTTTCCAACCTACACTTCTTATATTCTGATGTTAAAAAAATCTAAAACCTGAAAATAGCCAGTCCATTCTATACTTCTGAATGTGAGGACTTAACTCCCAATGTGGAAAGTACTATCCCTCATAAAAAATTTGTGTCAGCTTTATCCTGTTGTAAATGCACTGACACAGAAAGACACCTTTTTTCTTTTTTTTCTTTTTTTAAATGTCAATTCACTTGCACTATTGGCTTACACTTACAGTGTCCACTGGCACAAATATTAAATGAGCTTCTTATGTTTCTTATTTAAAAAGGACTAGATGCAATTTTCTGTATCCACTTAGATTTCACCTGGCACTGTGCTATTAGAACAAAAATCCAGAACTGTTAACATTTTTTGGCAATGACTCATATCTATAGCATTGACTTCGATTCCAGAAACCACTAGAAAGGGGTTAGCCAATGTTAAGTGTCATTTATTTTTCAGTCACTTGTTTTACAGAGCAGTAAACAAAGTCAATTAAACTAACAATACTGTATCTAATGACATTATTCATTTATAAGACTAAAGATATGTTTTCATGGTTTTATGATTATGCAGATGTAAGTTAGAACATTTGAAATTAGCTTTCATATTGACTTTGACGAATACTGAAAATTAGGCCATCGAAAAAAATGCCTCTAAATTTTTCCCAAGAGGTAAAATATCTGTTTTGACAGAAATGGCTTCATCTTGACATATTTATAATACAAAGCAAAGCTAAAATAGAAATATTGGTAGGAACTGTCATAGCAACCTGTTTTGATTTAATTTGCCAAAATTCTGTTATGGAAATTACTGTTTTTACAAAGTATTTTATGTGGTTTGCATAAAGAAATCATGAAATAGAATGGATCCTAGTACCCTGTCAGAAAAATTTCAAAAATAGGATAGTGGTAGTTTCTCCCCCTCCACCACAACATATTATTGCAAGTCCTATGGTCATTATAATTAGCTAGACAATCCTTCAATATTTCTGAGCAGCTTCATTAATTCAATGAAAAAGCATTCTGTTTTCTTTCTTTCGCCTTTTTTTTTTAAGGCACGGTACCTTCAGTTGTCATGCAAGTGTGAAGAATACTTTGGAAATGTAAATATTCTTGCAGTGTCGTTCCCATTGGAGGTGTGCTTTATGTAAGGCCTTATGTAACTCTTGACCTGATCAATCAAAAGGTGCAATCATTTTCAGAAGTAATAAGATGCATAATTCAATTTGAATGTGCATAATAGCATTTTTGATATTCAAATCAAGATTATTATCTAAATATGGCATGCTCATTTTACATGGAGCATTCTTCTCACAATTCTCATACTTCTCTCACAATTAACGGCTTCATATGGATTTTCAGAATGTTATTTTCCTTCTATTTGAAACAACATCCATCTCCAAACTGAAAATGGATGAGCCTGCTGCTAGATGACTGTCTGCCTTCATAAGCCTATCTGACTATTTGCACTAGTCATGACAAACAAAGACAAAAAGGAATTCTTTATATCATTTCTTAAGTGTCAATGAAAAGTGAGAACAGGACAAAGAGGTGTGAAATACTCCAGGCTCATTGCTCATGATTTATTAATTTTTTCATAATAAACCTCCCAGAATTTTATGTTGCTGTATTGCTTCTGTAGATGATAACTGAGATGAAGTACATGATATTTAGTAGAAAAAAAGGTTTGACCTTTCTAAAAAAGTTAATTAACAAGAAAGACTGTAAATTAGGTCAAAAGGTCCATTAAGATGCAGATTGATCACAACCAGTAGCAGCTCTTGTAATCAGCTTTCCTTTATTTAATTTTTTTCTTGATTTTTCTCCTCTTTTTTACTTACAGCTGTTGGTCCTTTAGAAAAATCAACTTTCTGTCCTTTTCATGATTGATCAAGGCCTGAAGGAAAAGACCAGAATCATCCATAGTCTTTTTGTTTGTGATGTAGACTACTAACAACGTTGTTTTTACAGATGTTAATGAAAAGATGTGTCGTCTTGGGCTTCTGTCAATAGAATAAAAAAAAAAAAAAGCAATTAGAAACTTTACATACCTCAAGATATGGGAGATAATTTCTGTAAATATTGTTGTGTCTAAACCAAATCTTGATTCTATCTCACTGCTGTTTTGTGCCCACAAGATAGAAAATATATTTAAACAACTGCATTTCTTCTGATAAAAAACGTTTAGTGAGTAATAAATAACACGTGTCTGTTTTAAACCTTAATTAAGTACATAGAACCTTTAATGGAGTGCAAACCAGAAACAATAAGCAATTAGAAAGGTTAATAAAAAGAAAAACAAGTTTCTTTTTCCTGTAGACCAAAAGTTCTACAGCTAGTTGCCTCTAGATTACTATGATGCAAAGTCAGGTATGGATATTCCCTGTCATTTTTTTGTATACTAAAAGTCTCAGAAAGACAAGAGTTTGTATAAGGCCTGAGAAAGGATCAAAGTTTAGCCCAATACTCTTAAATGACATTGCAGAGAAGTACTATGATTCGGTAGAGGAATCCAGCTATTTTCACATGACTGAGCAAGTACCAGAAAGCTTTCCTTCCCACTGTATATGCATAGAAAGCACAACAGGATGTAATAATTAAAAAAAAACTAGAAGGTTGAGGACAATAATTTCCCTGAAGTGAAGCAAATCCATTAGCTGTTTTCTTCAACAGAGGAATATGTAATGAAATGCATGTGGCAGCACAGAAAACCCTCTGTTCCTCAGAATTAAAATTTTGAACAGAGTCATTCTTACTCTGTGACAGTTATTAGGATCCAGATATTAATCTTTCTTCCTAAGCTTCTCTTCCATTTGGAAAAGAAAGGAATTCTAGGGACAAGGCAGTTCCAGAAGACAACTTTTACTAGTTCTGCAAAGGCGCAACCCAAAAATACACATTGCAGTTTTTAATCTGTGCACCTTCTGCCTAGTTTCTCTATCACCTCCTGTCCCCTTTCTCACATGCTCAGCCCAGCTCCCTCCTTTGGTCTCTTTCTCCCTTGTCTTGTCCTCCTCTATAGACAAGACTACCTGAACATATATTCTGTGTACGTATGAACTACATTGCCTTGAAATTTGCAACACTGTAGACTGCAACACAGAGCTTTGTTTAGCACTGATAAGTTCCACTAATTGAGATGCCTAGCAAGAAAAAAATTATATTCTGGCATTGTGTAGGATTCACAGTCACGGACAGATTTGCTGTTGTTTTGATACAGTGTGCAAACATAAGAAAATAGTGTTTGTTTTCCAAGGAGCTAACAACATCAGCTGCACAAGACATCAGATGTTTACAAACAACAAATGGGAAACAGCTCGAAGGTGGGGGTCAATATCAAAAGCAGTGCCCTGTGCTTAATAGCTGCTTAGCTGATCAAGGTTTTTGTAGGAGCTAAGAGCTTTAAGGAAAGGTATACAAAATAATGTTTCTGATGTATGTATAATTAAGACAGCTTAGATGCAGAGGAATTGAGGTAGTTTTAAAGAAGTCAGTTATTCAAGGAGGCTTGAGGAAGAGCTGAGAAGAAAAGTTAGGTTTTCCTGAGTCCCACTCTTTCTCCCTGGCTGCTACTTCTGTCCCGATAGAAAATGATTCATTTTATAAACGTGAGAGAGATATTTTATTGAATTTGAATTGAATATTCAAAAATGTATAGCACATTCTCTGTATATATGCAAGATTTCTAAACCCTTCTTTCTTCTACCACCTTTCAAAATATGGAGGCGCAATAAATCTACCACATTGTCCTCCTTGTAATTGAAGAATGAGAGATGACCTTCATTAAGACGCAGCCCCTCTCTGCATTAACTGAAGGTTCAAAAAAAAAATGTAACAAAATTTAAAATCTATTCCTGTAGTTTTGAGAAGTACCCATCTAAGGAAAAGGCCTTATAATAGTCTGCTATGGCAGTCATTAATCTAGTCAACATTAGTCTGACAACAGCAAAGAGCAGAAGTCTTTTTTTGAGTTTATTTTGAATTTTTAAAGTTAGCTTTCTGAAAGAAGTAAAGGTGCCTCATCCTCCCCAGCATGAAAAAGTGGATAGACATACCCCCTGAGTTTTTTTCAAAACAAATTGCATCTGCTACTTGCTTTCTAGTTACTTCAGGGGTAAAAATCAGGGTATGTCCCTGGACGCTCTGACTGGCAGATTCTTTTGAGCCAGAGAAAACAGTTCAAAGGGGTGGCACAGGGCACGGCAGGCAGTGTCAGAAGCCACCTTGTATATGACTCTTTATACAATATCCAATTTAAATGACCTGCAGGGTGTGAAGGCATTACTGTTGCTTACTGCGCTGCTCATGCTAATACCTAGCAGAGAAGTATCTTGCTGCAGAGGAGAAGAAATACTTGTAACCCAGTGCTCAAGCAAACATGCCAAAAATGACATACGTAAACCAAAACACAGGTCTCTCAAATTACTTCCCAAAGGGTACCCAAATGTGCTCAGGGATAGTGAATGATCTTAGTCAGTCTGTGTATATTTATGTGCTCTCAGACAATCACGTCTGAAAGGTAATGTCTTATTAATACAAGGCACTGAAATACCTTTCAGAGCTGCTGACAACCTCCCTTCATTATAGTCAGGCAACAATCTACTTTAAAGAAACAACCTATTAGTTGGTTTGTCTTTTAAGACAACCGAGCCTAAAAAAAGCTCAAAGCATTCTAAGTTCCACCTGCAGCTTTCAAAGTCTGCTTGAGTTTCCTAAGAGATACAGATCCTCCTCAATTTCTGTCGCTTGGATATTAGTTAACTGTTTCCACTAAAAAACCCACTAGTCTCAGCTTTTCTGTTCTCAGAAATTCTCTTTTTCAATAACACACAAATGTTGTCCAAATAGGAGCAGGGGCTCAGGATCAGGTGGTGACAGAAATTAAGTCCATCTAGATACAAAGAGGTATTGAGATCATAACAGAGGAAATAGAACTCAAAAAAGTTCATGTTCTTGAAACAAACAATGAATATTGTTCTTAGCAGTAACTTCTCTTCTTGTAGAATAATATTCTACAAGAGGAAAGATGAGCAAAATGGGTGGAGGGTTTTTTTGTTCATACAGACACAATGCTGAAACTTTATTCTGGGGTAATGGAGATAATTCCTGCTATGGTACTTTCATGAGTACTAGATGTAGAGATAAAAACATACTTTGTAATATTTCAAGAAGTGGACTAACCTATTTTAAGGCTGAAAACATGTCAAATATTAGGACTTACTGAAGAAGTTGATACTGTACAGTATTTGGATGCTAGGAAAATAGAAGGAAATAGAGAAAAAGAGCGAAATGACTTTACAGATGTATTATAGCAAAAGCTAAATGCCCAGTAGTTAAGACAAATGTGGGAAAAAATTAAGATAAACTGGTTACTACATTTAAAAAAAAAGTTTTTAAAAAATAAACAACAAACAACGAAAAAAGCTGTAATTGGCATTAAAATGTAATATTTTAGTTACATTTATAAATATATTCAGATTAATTTTAGGTCTAGTCTTTTTGTATGCTGGAGAAGATAAAAATCCTGATTTATTATCCCCATTATATAAAAACAACTTTGTCAAAGAACACATGTAACATGTAATTTTATGGAGAAAACCTGTATTTGCTGGATATCATGTCACAGCTATTGTAATAATATGTAACAGACTATGGCTTGATTGCTATAGATTTAAATGTTACACAGAAGAAAATGACTTCCAGTACATCACATCATGTCAAGGTACCTGCTATCTAATCTTATAATAAAAAAAAAAAAAAAAAAGAGAGATAGAAAAACATTCAATAGATGATTCAGAAAGTCAAGTTCAAATCTGTCCAGGCATCAGTAAATTATAGGTCAGTATTTGAAATCAAGGACCACTATGTGCTGAAATTTGCTATGTGATACTCTTGGAACTAACAATCTGCCTATATAACCACAAAAAAAAGATGAGAAACTTGAAAGCCTGTTGACTTCCTTCACTTTTTATCACAGGGATCATACAGCTTTGAGCTCCTCAAAAGCAGCAAAGAGCACTGTATTTACAGAACCTAAATGCTCTTTCTGCCATACAGTCTCCACAATGTAAATACTGCAAATTGTCTACAGAGCTTGTAAGACATTGTGGTTTCTACTGTATATCTGCCTTCTGGTTGATCACACTGCCACTACAGATCTAGGTCCTGTGTTAACGTCTTTCAACAACCCCCTCCAATGATCCTGATGGCCCTTCATATAGATGACGACTCCTACACCTACACGAGGTAAGTGACTGGGCACAATCAGAGAGTTCATCTAGCACATGGTAGGCTAAGGCTGTGGGATGCAGCTTCAAGAACCTCAACTCTCCCAGGACCTTTTGTCCATGCATATTTATGTCTCTCTGAGCGTGTGTTCTCCCCTAAATTCTGCACCTCTCCTTTCCACTTCAATCAGCCGCTCCCAGCAGAAACTATAGGGAATGCAACTTGTGTTTGACTACTTACTCCTTTGAGTAACTATGTATTGCAGAACTCAACATGAAAATCTTAAGAAAAGAAAATGTAAAGGTTAAATGGTCAAGAGGGACAAGACTCACTTATACAGGTGAAGCATATCCTGTTTCTATTTTTCTGTAGTTCTTGTTGTAATCATTCCTATTTTCTGTGTACATGCTTAATATCTGAGTTCTATGTTGTGACAGTTCCACAGTTGGCAAGAACTCAAAAAAACTCAACAACATTTATTTACAAAAGCATCCACGAATGTTTCACCTCAGCAGAGTACTTTTTTTATCTGTCTTGCTAATAAAAATGGCCAAAATTTCTGATGTTTTGGTGTTGTCTCTTTTCTATACGTAGCTGAATGTTGGCAGTGGCAGATCCCATGGCAGCTACAAGTATTTGTTAGGAGCTGTCAGTTGGTCTCCCTTGGCTGGTAAGAACTACATTCATTTACAGAGCAGCTTAGCAGCTTATCTCAGTTTTTAGTAAACAGTGGTAACAAATTCAATTTTCTTCCTTTTCTTTGAGATGTTTAACATTGATAAAAAAATAAGAGTAGTTTCAAAAATTGGTTAATAACCTACAGGAAAGAAAGAAATGCCTAAACAGTGGACAGAGACCTCTTTCAGGACCATGGAAAAAAACCCAAACAAGTTCATACTGCTCTTCCAGATTTTCAGATTTCTTTATCGCATTCTGGCAGACCTCTTAGCAACAGCCCAGCAATCCATGTCTTCTATCTTAAAGTACTCTGGAAAAGGTAAGTAATCTGATTTGTTTCTTAAATTGACACACTTTAAACAGAAACATGCACAGATAGTTGAATGAGACCTGTGATTCAAATTTACAAGAGATGTATTTGCAGCTTAGTTACTGGTGAAGGGAAGAAGTAGTATCATTTTTCATAATCATGCTTATTTACTATTTGTGGTTCTTAAATTGACACACTTTAAACAGAAACATGCACAGATAGTTGAATGAGACTTTTGGTTCAAATTTACAAGAGATGTATTTGCAGCTTAGTTACTGGTGAAGGGAAGAAGTAGTATCATTTTTCATAATCATGCTTATTTACTATTTGTGGTTCTTATATGTACCCTATAGCTCATGCTCATTTTAGTCAAATGCCTGGAGAAACATTTAGCTGACATTCATTTAATGTCATTGTGATAAAGAAGTAGGAAATTTATTATGTTTTATTTGGGAACCTTGCTTGTTTCCGTCAATATTCACAATGAACTAGTCAGTTACAACAAAGTAAGTCACTGCCCCTATCTAGAAGAACCAGCAAGCTAAAAGATAAGGAGCACAGGCATGAAGGCAAGAAATGGAAGGTCTATAGGTAAAGGTTTCCTAACATCACAGAGCTCCATTCAATAGCATTGGAAAGATAATACCAGTACCTAGAAAAGTAATTCCATGCAACCTGAAAACCTATTAAAGACACAAACCAAATACCTAGTTTGCCTTACTGCAGTAATTTACACATCACCATAAATGGCAGGCCAGCCTAGTGTGATCTTTGTTCACACATTCAGAATAGGTCATGTTTCGGTCCTTAATGACACGGTGAGATGAAAATAATTCAAAGTAGTTCTGTATACTACTGACTGTGACTACTTACATCTGTTATATGGTTATAAAAAGTATGTGCAATGATGAATCTTATAATTTTAAATTCATATTTAATTAAGTTTTTGCCTCAGAAATTGTTTTCCCTGCTTCAAACTCTACCCTGGACTCTTTTGTTGTGCCTTGATAAAGGAAATCTAGGCTCCAATTCAGCTCTCTTCCTTATTTATTCATTGTAAAAATGAATGTGGAGATCCTGAAAATATTTTTCTTATGTGGTGGAAGAGAGAAGACTGGCAACTACTGCCTCTACTTGTGGCCTGACAGACATCTATACTACTAACTTCATTCCCCTACAGCTGAGGTAAGGAAATTGTTTTGGCAAGTCCCCTCCAAGCCTAAAATAGGCAAGAAAAGGTGAAAGTGCAGAAGGACTCATCCCCCCCCCCCCCCCGCTTCATGTTGCCTGTGAGTTTACTTAGAAGACAGTGAAGCAGATGGATGCCGCAAGAAGCGCAAAGGATACATGGAACAGCAGCACATAAGTGGAATTCACACCACCTCAAAAAGGCAAATTCCCCTCAATGACACCTACTCCACAGGGATCCTCCGCCACTTATGGGACTTCAGGATCAGGGATTCTGGAGCATGATGGTGGCAGCATGTTCCATCCAAAAGAAAAAGCGAAGAAGGTGCTTCAGCGTAGCAAAAAAAACTTAGACTTGGTAAGATTAGCAATACAAGTGAAGCAACAGAAGAAAGAAAAGTGCAAGGCTTTGCAGAGAGGCACAAAACTTGACATTTGGAGCCGAGAACGTAGGGCTGTAAAACACTCAAGTAAGGAGAAAGCCGTAAGCAAAGTTTTCGTAGTTTAAGAGAACAGGAGAACCCAAGTTCTTGCCATCGGTCCTAACGGTACACTCACTGAGCAATTACCTTCCCCCTGCGCAGTATCTGAAGCAGCGCAGATCACTCGGCGAATAAATCCACACTAACACCCTCCCAGCTCTTTGTTGGGCGGCCCCTCCCGTCACAGCTGCTCGCCCCGTCCCTCGACCAGGCAGCGCTGCCGGGCACAGCCTTCCCACAGCAACGCGGCCTCCTCGGCCTCACCCCCCGCACACAATGGACACGCCACAGCCACTGAACCCCACCGCGCTCCACCGCGGGGCCGGGACGTGGCCATTCCCCCCCTCCCCGTGCCGGTTTCCCGGCCGCGCAGCACAATTCCCCCCCACCCGGCGTCGCCGCAGGGCCCCGCAGCGCCCGGTCCGGCCGGGGTGCCCTCACCTCAGCCCTCCACCTGCCGCGGCTGCCCCTCGTCACCCTCCGAGCCCTTCACACGGCAGCCGCCATCCTCTCCTTCCCGGCCCCTGGGGGCGCCTCCCGCAAGCCCCGCTCCCCCAGCCCCATGCCGCCTCCGCCGCGCCGCCCCCTCCCCTCTCCCTCCCCCCTTCCCTCGCTTCCTCACCCGGCCGCTTGGTAACGCCGTTTCCATACTCACAGCAACTGCGCACTGAGACAGCCCGCAGCCGGCCCAGACACCCGCTTCGCCGGGACCGGTCAGCGGCGGCAAGGCCTCCCCCCGCCCCGACACACCCCCGGCGGGCAGCTGCCCGAGGCCGGTAGCGGCGGCGGCGCAGGCGCGCTGCCTCCTCCTCCCCTAGTGGCTGCCGCGGGGAGGCCGGCGGCCGCGGCGGCAGCTCCCGGGTCCCCTCAGAGCCGAGCGAGCGCGGCTCGGGCCGGCAGCGGGAGGCGGGCGGCGGGGGCCGGGCGCTGTGTGAGGGAGCCGCGCCGCACACCCAGCCCGTCAGTAACCGTCGCTGCTGCTGGGGAGGAGGAGGAGGCGGCGGCGGCGGAGGAGGAGGAGGAGGAGGAGGCGGCGGCGGCGGCGAGAGATTCTCCCACCCCCACCCACCGAGCTGAGGTGAGGCCAGGGCAAAGCATCCTCCTTTCTTCCCCTCATCCCTTCCTCCCTTTCATCCTTCCTTCCCCCCTCCTTCCCAAGCTCCTTCTTTTCATCCTTCTTTCCTTATCCTCCTTCCCCCTTATCTCTCCTTCCCCTCATCCTTCCTTGTGCTTCCTGGTCCTCCTTTCCTTTCTTCTCTCCTTAGCCACCTTTCTTCACTCCTCCCCATCCCCCAGACTCCTTCTACCCGTACCCACATTTCACACCCAACAGAAATAATAATCATGCTGCCTTTTATTATTACTATTATTATTATTAATTTATTTCCTTTTCCTTTTTTAAATGCAATTTTCATTCTCACCCACTGAGAGAGGGAGAGAGAAAGAGACACAGTCGGTCACAGGGATAATCCCTTCTTCTTTAAAGAATGGATTTGAATTAATGGTCATTTTGTGGTGTGTGTATTATGGGAAGAGGGGGATTATATTTAGGGAAGAAAAGAAGGGGTCAAAGGTGTTTTGTTTCACTTATTCATCTATTTACCTAGCACCACTTTGAGATGAAACCTAGCTCCGTATTATTTTAAGTCTGGGTTGTTTGGTTTTTTTTTAATTTTCTCATTTCTTCAGGCATCAGAGGTTTCTTCCTCCCTTTATCCATCCACTGTGCGTCTCTGTAATTTACAGTCGCTGCTGCTGCTCTGATTGTCTCAGCCGGGAGCCGTCGGGGAAGGGGCGCGGGGAGCGGTGCTGTGCGGTGGGGAGGGGGCAGCGGGCACCCGCAGGAAGCAGCTTTCTCCATCCCTTCCCTCGAGGCCTCTTCCAGGGTTTGAGACCTTTTGAACCACCCACTTCGTATCTCATCCGGAATCCAGCCCGAAAGGTGCCAGCTCCTGTCAAAGGATTTGCTCCGGTGGTGAAGAGTGAAAGTTTAAATTGTGGCTTTCTGTTTATGTGTAGCGTGCTGGGGATGGTGAAAAACTGCATGGATGTTGGCTGGAAGGCAATGGGCCAAAGTGTCTGGTTGTATGGCTTCTGGAGTGGAAGAAGTTTTGCTTCGACATGGTGGTGGTGCTGGTGGGAAGCGGCGTTGCTGCTGCGAGACTTCCCTGGCTGCCTTGCCTGTTTGGGAGTTGGCGTTGTGGATGTGTGTACTTAGGGGAGCCTCCATACACCAAGGTTTTGGGGAAGTAACTTTTATGTATTTACGGTGAGGAGTAGGTAGCATGCACCTGCTTCTCCATAGATTGGAGGGATGAGTGTACTCCTTTGTGTCTTGCCGGTTGTGTGCGATGCCTGTTTTCTTCTTAAGGTGATGCTCAGTCAGTTGAAACAATCAGTTGGTGCTTGTATTTCTTCATCAGTTGTGTAGTGGTAGAACATTTGTTTGATTGTTAGTGTGCTTCAGACAATTTCAGTCTTTTTTAAGCTTTCGTTTGCTGAATTAGAAGTTTGTTTATACTTCATCAGGTAGATAAGTTTCAAAACCCCTCTTATTTTAGAAATCTTCAGACACCACAGCAGCAGATACTATAGCAGAACTCTGTTAGCCTGAACAATATAAACACACGCATGTTGTATACTGTCTTGGCATGTATCCCCTAAGAAATATTGATTCTGTTAACTTGTCAAGATTGCAGAGAATGCTGTGTGTTTTGAAGTATAACGTAGATATACACATAAATAGGGGTAGTCTTAAATGATGTTGCTGATGCAAACAACAGATCTTACTGGCTTTGTGGCTGTTGCAATGCTTCTGGTTTTCCTTTTTGCCTATAGTGTCTATGATTGATATTATGTATTGTATCAGGCTTTTTATATTCCAGGTCAAACAGAATTCTTTCTAGAGGAGAAAAAGTACTAACCTGAAGGATGAACTTTTGCACGTAATTTTGTAAATCATTGTTTACAGAAATAGCGCCTCAGCTGTGTACAAGATAAATGTAATTCCATTAATGGGCTCTGTTGATGACAAAAGGCTCAACAGGAAAGCTCCGGTGTCACCTGAGCCCTTACATGGCAATGCAACCCTGAAAACTCATTCTTTAATATTCACGTTGAGCGTGTATGGTACTACTGAAATGCCTTTGAAACACTGAAAACCGAGAGGATTAAGACTGAGACTTTAAAGGCAATGGAAGCAATTAGATCTTCTGCTCTGACCTCTTGACTGCTATAGTCAGTTGGATTTTATCCAGTTACTTTTGAGTGCAATAACTTGCCTTTGGCTGAAACATATTTTCCAGAAAAATTGGAATTTTGATCCGAAGACAGTAAGAAGTGGAGAATCTGCTGTTTATTAAGTTATTTGGCTTCAGCTTCCGGTTGCTGGTTACTGATGTGCCATTTTCCACTATGCTAAAGAACTCAAACTGTTTTTTTACCAGGGAGGTATTTATCTGCTGTAACCTAGTATTTCCTCTCTTTCCTATTTGAAAAAAAAACACAAAAAAAGTGTACTAAAATTCTTTAAATTTGTCACTGCATGCGTTTTCCTCACAATTCATTTTCTGTGGCTTTTTTCCCAAATCCACTTCTCAGCATTTTTGTGAAAACATGAGCTGGATACAGCATGCCTATGCCTTGTCGCAGTGGTGTCTTGTGAGTTTAAATATTACCTCTCTAGTATTACTCTTCTGTTTATACATTGCATTTACATATTAACCCTTCACTTGCAGCACTGCATTTTGATTTCCTTTTCTTTGGCTACACTCGCTGAGGCAAACCCTTTGCAGGACTATTTCTTTCCAGAAGAATTCATCATTCTATAGGCCAGCTGTGTGTTTCTTGATTTTAGCTTTATAAATTTGTCCATGGCCTTTTTTAGAATGTTTTGTTTCTGGCATAGGTTGAATATACCAAACACTTCTGATTGCTTTTTGCAAACTGATTTATCTCAGTTATGTAGCATTCTATCTATTTATAACTTGTGCAATTTTTGTGACGATTGGTGGTGTAGACTTAAAAATAATTGAGAAAGTATTTTGTGATAACGGCCCCGCCTTTGGGGAACCCCATGTTAATCTGAGTTATGTTGTGATGCGTTCTGCTCGAAAGCTGTTTTTTTCTTTCAGAAATGTCACTGAACTAGTTCTTATCCTGTTTAATTGGTACTATTTTGTCATCAGGCTGCCATAGAGTACTACACCAATTGCCACAGAAGTTTATACACGAATACAGATATTTTTATCAATTGGAAGTATCAATTGTATCAAAGAATAAAAGCAGATTAGTTTAAGAAGATATATTTTCCATTATTTTGCTTCTTACTATTTGTTATATAGCTCTGATATACCAGTTGGATCTCACAATTTTTTTCAATAATGATTGTTTTGCTCAGGACTGCCATTGTTCTAACCTTCCTTGAGCTGCAAACTCAGTCTTCTAGTTCTTTTAGAGTGTGGTTGTAAAACTAGCAGTCATTCACACTTCTGAAATTTTCCTGGTATTTTCAGAATTGCTAAAAATTCATGTTGGTGGGATATATATCTTGGATAATTCTGTGAGAATCCTCTTCTGTGGTGATCTTTGGTCTTGCTGAACAAAAATACTTGTTGCAAAGTAGTATTGTTTTAATGTTGTATTTGTAATGGACTGAAGTAAGTCATCTTTCTCGTGAGGTACCAGCAAATGATCTCACTTCTTTAAAAATGAAGAATTACTTATTCTAGTAATCTCTTCTTTTGTGTTCTAGTATCTGCTCTTTTGCACTATTAGTGTAGATCAGAGAGCCTGTTCAGTTGAACACCTGTGTGAGGGTTAAGATTCCTTTTGTTCTTACAAATTCCCCACTCTGTTTTTTTGGTTTGGTTTTTTTTTTTTTCCTGTTGCCAAGAAATATCTGCATCCTCACCTCTCAATTTTTTAAACTTACAGTTTCAAAAAGTATGACTTTGTTATTCTTAATAATTTTATTACTGTTAGGTATAGCTGCTTACTTCTAGTAGTATGTATTAAAATCTGTTTCGTTGCCAAATTAGTAGTTAGGACAATGCCTTCTAGGTATTACATGCTGTCTGAACACATGAGTATGAGATTTTTTTTTTCTCTGTACAATGACACAGCCATACAATTTATTACATTTCAGAGCAGAGTAGGCTTTTGCTTTTAATATAGCATGTTTCGAGGCCTGGCTAAAGAAGCTCTGTATTTATTTTCTCCATACTTTGTTCATAGAATCATAGAATTGTCTAGGTTGGAAGGGACCTTAATGATCATCTCATCCAACCATAAACCTAACTCTGACAAAAAAATAAATAAGAAATAAAAATCACTAAACCATATTCCTGAGGACCATAGGGAGTACAAAGCATAGGACATACGTTTGTTTTATATATAATACCAAATGGTATTGGAAATATGAAAAGCAAGTATACAGAAATAAGTAATACAATATATAGTTGGAAATATGAGGGGCAGGCATACAGAAATAAAGAATAACAGCATTAGCCTCATAGTAATTGCAGCAGTACACTTAGGTCATAAGTTGATTGGAGTTTTTGCGGCTCAGGTCTATTGAAATTGTTTCCCAAAAGTTAATTTGAGATAAGATGCCAGAAGAAGATATAAAAAGAGCAGAATTGGAGGGGAAGATGAAAGTGACAAAAGAAAGTTGCGTTTTAGAGGCTAGTTAAGAGCTGCTTCTTGACTAAAACAAACATGTTTATTTTGTATAAACATAGCATTTGTTAGGATAAACTTTTTTGAGGAAATAGATAAACAATAAAGTGTATCAGTTCACCAGTGAGAACTTTCCCGAGGCACGGCTTCCAACACAGCAGGTTTCTGAAGGAAGCAGGAGTGGCTGAGGCTCAGGTCACTCTGTGGAGCTCCATTATTGATGGGTAAGGTCCTCCAGCTGAATCAACAACATTGTGAAACTGACTGTAATCAAACTGCTTCTAAGTTTAGCATGCCTTGAGCATTGTTGGAAACTGAGGAGACAAAATTGTTCAAGATGAAGACATGACAACAAAGAACAGAAACCAGGTTTTGGCCTATTACAAGAAGTTGTTAATAACTAAATTTTTATTGTATTCCAGCTTCTTACTGTCTTACAGGAATTCATAATACATCTAAATATATCTCAAAGAATGATAACACTGTTGTATTGAGTTGAGCAGGCTCAGCACTCTGCGAATGTAAATGAATTTTGTCTCAGGTTTCTGGATAAAAGCTCTACATCTCAGTTTTCTATTTGGTTTCTTCAACACTATCCATGAGCCATATAGAGAGTACTAAGATATCTAGTTCCAAACAATGGTTGTATACAAGAAGGCATTCTTGAAAGTTTTCAAACAGTAAATAGATTGAAGTCGTATTTACACAAAAAACCCACCAGCTGCTCTAGGAAACAAACTCATCATGGGCATCACTTACCAGTACAATTGGTTTAAAATCAGGATTTTTGTGTTATGGAAAATTCTTGTCTTTGGGAGTAGCGTTTTGTTTTGGATTGTAACAAGGTGGTGAATGAAAATTATTTCACCAAGCAGGAATATCCCCATCACCTGCCAACCCCCAATATAGATATTTTGTTTCAAATTTCGTACCCCATCGTCATTCAAAGCATGTCAACTTAAAGGGGAGCAGGAGGAAAGCTTTTCAATAGTTATTCACTGGATGTATTGACAAAGCACACTTTTCTCTGAAGTACTTATACTCTGCTGAATCAGCATTTCTCAGTTGTGTTTTTTTTCCTTTGGAATATTTTTTGGCTAGCTACACTTTTCATTCACATCACCCCTTGCATTAGTATTCTAGTATTGAGAACAGTAGAGAAATGTTTTCAACATTGCTGCAGAGACTGCCCAAGTTTTTAAGCTTCTGAAGTAATGAGAATTATTCAATTAAGTGAAGCTGAATCCTGTAACAGTAAGAACATCTCACAGGGTTTTCATTTGAGAGTAAAGTAAAATAGATTTTGCAGTTATAAAAAAGAATATCTCTATTTAGAGTATTTTAAAGTATTTTTATAGATATTCCAATCTGTTGTTATCCCTGGTGTTAATAATTATGTGACATTTCTTTCTCCTATGTACTTATCCTTTTCTTTGAAGCTATGTATTTTAAAAACAAGTATGTTATGTCATGCTTAAAGTAGACAAGAATATTAGAACAGAAGGAAATTTGAGTGTAAGTAAGTGAAACTTAAATTCTGAATACACTTTTATAAGCAGAAAATGGATGTGTTTTTCATCAGGCTAGGCTCCCCGTTGCCCAGATGACTTCTGCAAATGGGGCTTAAGCTTTTAAGTTAACTTAAAGCTTCTTGTAAATGTATTAATCAGTTTGCCCTTTTCTACAACTAACCAACCTTAATTTTTAATACTCCATTGAATCTGTCTTTATGGAAATTTTCCATTAAAGCACATTCAGCACAGCAGGGACAGGTAAATCTCTCGATTCTCTAAGTTTTACCTATAAGAAATAGACCAATCATAAATATTTTATTCTTTATATTTTAAATAAAGGAACTGAGTCCATCCTGTGCAGAGCTGAGAAAGAGAACTTATAAAAGTGGTTAACTCTTTTCAAACATCTAAAGAAACTCCAAAAGACCTCTTCCTAAAGATTTAAATTTCTAGTTAGATTGTGGGTAAAATACTACTACAAAATGTTAGTAACCAGTGGCTTTATTTCTACTGTAGTATCATAATGTTCATAGCAATAGCTGCGTCCTTTCCAGAGGAAATGCATTAACATAAATAAAACCTCTTGAAAAAGGCATAAAAATTATTTCCAGTTTTAACTTGCTCAAATAATCTGAGGCAGGTGTATTTATCTGATGAGATATTTTTTGCTTCTTCACTGCATCTGGACAAAACATTTTGGTGTTTGCTTCTTGGTATAGTAAGATATCCTCTTTAAAGTTGTTCTGTAACTTTTGAGTCAGTTTAGAGACTTCTGTTAGTAAATAGTATTAAGGAAATGAATGAATATAAATAAATAGAGAATAAGCGTGATGTCCTGTGCCGTGAAATATTATCTTCCTTGAATGTTTATTGAATCTTCTCTTTTTCTGATGTAAGATACGATCAGCCAGTGATGGGTTACCTATGGTTCATTCTTCATGTGTGTTTATATCTGTACTGTTACATGTGCTCTACTGCATGCAATATTGCATCTGTAAGCAAGATGGGGCTAATGCATGGAGGTGAAATTTTTCTATGGCCAGTGTAGTGTACTACAGCATCTGATAATTTTGTTAGATAAAGGAAGCATAATATACGTTTCCTGTTGAGATGAGTAGATCTCACAGTGAAACTCATGGAAATAAAAGCTGCAGTTGCTTTAACATACGCCACTGAGAAACTTTTAACACAGGGCCTAAACTTTTTTTGTTTTCTCCATCACTGTAAGAAAATGATGAAAATGGTTGTTTCAGTTTTCACCAAAACATAAAGGGATTGAGTTATAACTTTTTTTATTGTGTCAGAATATTTAAGTAAATTAAACTGTCATCTGTGCTTGATTTTGATAGAGAATTTATCAAAAAGCTTTGTAAATGGTTATCCGATGGTTACAAATGTTGACTGTTTAGATAATGAAAGATTGTTCAGCCTTTCAATAAAAGGCATAAAACAGATAGCAATTAAGATTTGAAGTGAGAAAAATCCAGAGTAAGTAGGAGAATAGTTCTTCCATTTGTAAAATATAAGATAGTCAGTTAATTTAATTTTTGCAATTAAATTCCACAGATGAATCTTTAAAGTGAAGTTACGGAATTACAAAGAAACAACCACCATTTGTTACCAGTTAGAAATAAACAACTACCATTTGTTACCTAGTGTTTCTTTTTTTTTAATTTGAGTCAAAGTGAGAGAGATTTTATTGCAACATATGAACTCATTTCTAGTTCTTATACTAGTGCTTACTATAATCAGGTCAGAAATGCAAATTCAGAAATACAGCTGCTTAGTCTAATTTTAAACACATCTATTATCTCTGTAATCTACATTTCCAGTGCTTAGATGCTAGGCAGAAATACTTCGAAGAAAAATAATTTCTCAGGAAGTCCATGAATGAAGGAGGATGAGGCTGTGTAGGGGTAAAATAGGAATAAATAGATTCTTATTGGCTGGGAGCACTTTGCCCCAGAAAGAAGTCAGAGGCTCAGCAGTTCGCAAGGCTGTCGCTTGTACTTGGGTGGGCTGCCCGTGCTTTCTGTAAATTTTAAGCCTATGTCATTCAGCTGACAAAATGTTTTGGACTTGCTAAATATTGCTTCTGGGTCACATCTGATATCTAGTGAGAACAAGACAAAAAAATAAAAAAGAGAGAGAAAACTATTGCTGTCTTACTATTTAATTTTTCTTGCATGGGTTAGGGAGAAGTCGGTGCATGGCTAAGACAGCCGGCGTATGGGATTCCTGGATGCTTTAATCTGCTCTTTCACTCTAATATGGTTTTAGGTGACTTTCATCCTGGAAAAAAGTTTTTTTCTTTTATACACAAATTCAAACCCTTGCATTCAGACCTGAGCCCAGGGAATATTGAGTCAGTGCAGGTCAGGGTAATGGAACTGTACAGGTGCTTTCTAGAGGCTGAAGAGCAGTCAGGACACAAGTCCTGAGCAGGATTATCTTCTACTCATGCTCTGTTTGTGTGAAAACCAGCATCAAGTCTTGTACAAATTTTATCATACCCCTGTGTGCTTTCCTCATCTTCTAAATAACTTAAGTGCATTTCCAGAGTATTTTCAACAGCCTTACAAATACTTTTTGTCTTGCCTTGTTCTAGTTCTGTATGTACTACCAACAATATTTTTGTTTATAAATTCAGCCTAAGAATCAGAAAATATATGGGATATTCTAAGTTCAATATTTACCTTCAGTTGGCAGGAAAAGAATTAGCATTTTATTGCAATAATATATATTATCACTATATATATAATAATATATGTAATAATATACTTAATTATATTTTCTTTAATGTGACTGGAGAAACTATCACCTTGCTTCTTGAGGAGTCTTCTTGGAATGCCAGCCAGAGGTATTGTATGGTCCCAGGTGATCTCAAGTGCTGCAGAATAGCCTAATTTACATGACAGAGTAATATGAAAGCATACATTTTGTGCAAACATAGCCAAAAATCCTTCAGAATTAATGTCTTAAAATACTTGAAAAAGCTGAGTGACTGTAGCCATGGTGACTTTTTTTGGCTTTTAAGTAGAAACATCACTTATTACTAGCCTTCATGTGAGCCTTAAGCTGGGTACCAGTTCAGCAAGCTACAAATCTGGTGGCAGCAAAAGAATCTATAGTGGATAGATTCAAAACATGAAAAGCAGTATGGTTTGGATGAAAAAATAACAGACTTGCAAATAAAATTAGGTTGAGAGCTGTAATGATGACACGAAATGCTTTTTTGAGGCTTTGCACTCCATGTTCTCCTTGTTTGCTACTAGTTTTAGAACTGGTTTGGCTTAACTGGTGCTCAGAAGCTGTGAGAACTTGACTTTGGACTGACAGATCCTTCAAAATTTGGTTACATCCTAAGGGTGGAGTCAGCTTAACTTTACTCATTTTGTGGCTTCTGGGTTCATGAAAATGATGCAGAGATCCACTGACAATGTGTGTTCAGGTCTCCTGTCAGCTTCATAAGTTTATTTTTGCTGGGAGGTTGACAGCTGGCCAAAGGAAACAAACAAAAAAAAATTACATAGCCCAAGAACAGCTTCTTGGCAAGTTTTGCATGAAAAGAAGGAAGGGGAAACACTACAAATGACTAGCACTCTCTCTGCACCATAACAATGTTGGAGATAAGTGGGAATCTCCAAGATTTTGAGTGACCTTGTCTGTTCAGCTCTTGGCTATGCTGGTTTGGATGATTCTCTTTCATTGCTGTTCTTCATTAAAAAGTTTTTTCCATAGAACTGAAACAAAGATCATGTAAGTGAGGAAAGAATTTTGAAACCACTCTTTAAAAATGTATTTTTAATAATTTCCACCTAGCTTTAATCAGAAATGACTAAAAAATGCTTAGAATTGAAGTCACCTCTTGTTCATTACAGCTAGGGTGTAGAAAATACAGGCAAAGAGTAGCTGCTGTGGGAAAGGTATGTTGTTGGAAAACTTCCAACAGGTGCAAGTACTTAGAGGTCCTTTAAATAAGAGGAATGCATGTAAATAATAATAATAATAAAGTACTGTGTCTTGAGCAGATGAACTTTCTTCATGCATTGAAAAAAAAAAAAGAACACCAAACAACAAACCAGCCATATTGAATTTTAGCTTTGCTGTTCACTTAAAACTCCTTCTGAAGTAAATTAAGTGTTTTGCATCTGAAATATGTTTCTCCTATCTCAAGAAATGTGGAAAACATGAGAGAGACTTCACAGTGACCAAGTAAAAGATTTATTTTACTAGTGCCTCTTCCAGCATTGCAGATGGGTTTCTGGGTGCTTTAGCTAAGGGACTAGTTTAGGTTTTGAGATTATGCAAGATTAAATCCTTGATACTTAGAAGTAATTGCTGAATTTCCATTAATGTTGCAAAGCTCTTATGCGTACTTCTGGAGCTGACTCTGCTTTTGGTTGTGGACTGTGTCTCTACCTTCTAAGTGTAGCAGGAGCCAGTCCTGTATGGTATTAAAACAATACATAATATGTTCCTTAAATATATGGAAAATTTAAATGCTTCTCTGTGTTACAATTAGAACTCATGACAGCTCTATAAGGTATCTCTTACATGCTCTGGAAGGTAAACGATTTATGTGAGCAGGATGTTTTTTAACATTTTAACAGTTTAAAAAAAAAAAAAAGAGAGAAGCAACAATAATTGTCCTGTACATAACCTCTTTGTATCTAATTTCTCATCTCCTGCAACTTCACAGTACACGCTGCTCAAACTTTTATTTTAATGAGCTATTTTTTTGTTCCTGTTCTGATCTAAAGACATCTTTTTCCTCTGAAGTGAGAAACTTGTTCTGTGATATTGGGACAGCTGAAACACTACAAATGGACTCTGTTACCTAAACGTGAGCTCGTAGCACGCTGTTGTAGACACCTTACAGTATTCAGTTTATTCTTCAGTTATATCTCACGCAGGTCCTCTATCATATATGTCACTGCCCTCTTGTTTCTGTACAACATCCTGGCTTATAGTTTATCTCGGTGACAAAAAGCCCCAAATGTAGCAGAGCACTGATGTATCAGAGCGAAGAGTTTCATTGTATTTCTCTCAAATGATGCTGATGTGGGTGGGAGAGTGCCATGGGAAGAACCACAATTTGTGATTAGTCTTTAGTGTGGCAAGGTACATTAAATAATTATGAGATTTAGTGAGTGTATTGACATTTCCGAGATCCCTTGGATAAGTGGAAGTAGGGAGAATTATGAATATTGTCTTAAAATTCTGTGTATTGTGTATGTATCTTGTATGTAGAATATCCTGTATGAAGAATCTAAATTTTTTTGTGGGCCTGTGTTTCTAAATGCAGACAGTACTATGGAAAATATTACAAGGTGAGATGCAAGATATCTCAAGAATGGTGGTGATAGTCAGTATATTAGAAAGGTTTTGTTATTTGTTTCCCCAGAAAAATTTTAGTGTCTGAAGAACAACTATTGCATTTTCATTTTTGCATCCTACTAAATAAAATAGAGGAATTTGGTGAAAGTTTGTAATCGCTTAGATTTCTTCTGTCACAATAGTGATCCTACTATGCACAGTCCTTCCACATGTTTAATCATCATTAAAGAAAGCGTTGGGTGTTTAACCACATTTATCAAGGTCCTCTCATTTGAAAGTGCAAAACAAAACAAAAAACCCACCACTTTTTACTTCTGTTATAGAAAGTATTTGTCTATTGTCATTCCTGAACTTCAGTCCAGAAAGTGTATGTCCATATAGTTTTAAATAATTTAATGAAAATTATGTGTTGGTAGTATTTTTAAAATTAAAAACATTTGAATGTGTTAAAATTCAGTTTTGCAGAATACTGTGAAAAAGACAAAAAATAGGCAACCTTATTTTTATTATAATAAATTATGTATGCTTTGGGTGATTTCCAGATATCTTAGATGTTAATATAATGAACAGTCCACTGCTGAACTATTTTATTTTAAGTTATTTTCTTAAGACAAAAGAAAAGAATGGTTTTTAAGAGCTGTATCTCTGTGAAAACTGTTAGCAAATGCTTAGCATTGTAGTAAGGTCTCAGTAAAATGTTATCTGTTCTTCCTTGTGTTTTATTTCAAGATAACTGAACGTTAGGAGATGCTTTTTTTGTTACACACATGCTCAGAGTTGCTACAGTCCAATATTTACTGTCCTATTGCTATTTTTGTTACTGCTTTTTGTGGTGAAGGCTTGTGATTTCATTAACAGATATTTTAAAACTCCCAAAACCGGAGAGAGAGCTAAATAGAAAATAATTCTGTTTTCCATGTAGATAAGCAGAGAAATACATGAATAAAAATCAGGTTGGCCTCTCCTCCATGCTCAGAAGTCTCCTGCATGGCTTTATGAACCTTTGGAAAATGGGCCATGTTATCTTCAGTTTTGTAAATAATTAACATTCTTAGTGTCGTTAGTTTTATCAGAAGTATGTTTCTAGATTAATTGGCAGATAATAATAGTTTCAGTTCTTAAGAGGCTTTTCTCTTTTTTGTTGTTTTTATCTGTATTTCTGGCATAGGAGAGTAGCCACGTTCCCTTTGTGAGAAGCCATACATTGAATGAGGCAATTTTAATAATTTTCACATAATTTGAACTTGTGTTATGTTGTGATGACCCTTGAAACCCAAACATCTATTTTATATGTGAACTCCACCTATAGTTTCCACAAATCATCTTAAGAGAGCTGCTTTGTCACTCATAGTGTCAGAACACAGGGTCGTGTTTGTCCTTTGAATGAAGCCACAGTGATTAAATTACACATGCTTTTGTGATCCTTATTTTTCCTGCCTAAAGAACAGTATGGTAACCTTATGTTGACACTATCGAGAATGTGTGCTTTGTTAACTGCGTTCAAGATCTGCCCCTGACGTTAAATCGGAGAGGGACTTGTTCTAAACCACCAGCTTTGTTTTTTTGGGTTATCACAATCAAATCTGGACCTTTTCTACTTTAGGTGAATTGTGGTACTTATTCTTCTTGTATTCATTTCGTATGATTTGCTAAATATAAGAGAACGAACCCATACTACATTTAGTCTTAAGTGAAAATAAAAAAATGAGTTACTCTGGAACGATGACAATGAGCTGTTTATTACCACAAGCTGTGCATTTTATTTTCTTTTAGTTAGAAAGCAGTGATTTGTCTGAATTTTTGGAGTGGTTTTTAAGTGAATAATGATATAGGAGCCTTCTTACTTGAGGCTTCTTATAAATGTAGTTATTTATATGAGGGAAAACTGCTCAAGCATGGATTATTTATGCAGGGGAGAAAACTGGCTCTGGATTGATATAATTTTTCTTTCTCATCTTCTCTGAACTAATTTGTTTTCTCTGTACAGTGAGTGCTTGATATACTTGGAACTTTGTTTTAGACACTTAGGAGCATCTTGTACTGTCTCCCTTGATAAAATGATCTGAATCCGACCTCATCTTCTGTTCTTTAAGGCAAACTTTGTTCCCTCATGGCTTCAAAGAAGAGTGTTATGGCTTTTGCCATTTCGTTTTTAGCAGACTTGGTTTCATCGTACATTTAAAAAGTAGAACTGATTTTTTTCTGATTCAGTAGTATTGGCATGTTAATTTCCATGTGGTTTTTTTTTCCTCCACAACAACTGAGAGATGGATGTGAAGATTAACTGCACTTTTTACACACCCCTCCACCCCACCTCGTTTCTGTCATCCTTTCTCTTTTGATGGCAGTCCTCTCCTTAGATGATCCCTAAGCCTGGAGCCTGGGTTCAGCCCCCGAAGTGAACTGATGTGAATCCACCCTGTTTATCCACCAGATTATTTCAAAATTGGCAATTCTGCCATTGGGAATGTGCAGTCATTGGTAAAAAGAACATTCAAACAGCTTTCCTAAAGCATTGTTAATCATTGACAGTAAACATAAAAAAAAGATGTAGAGGGTTTTATATCAATAAAGATCTCTCCTACCTAGAGCCAAGAATGACCTAATTTTTTTTTAGATACACCAGCAGGATCTGTCTGTAAACAGTTTCTAAGCAACAGCTGCCTGTCCTCCAGAAAGAATGTCACTTTTTATCCATTACTCCTGGGTTTTATGGCACTTCTGCCCAAATCAGTGCCCTAGATTAGGGAGAGACTGAAACAATCTTGTCAGCAGTGATGGTTCTCCTTTTTTTTCTAGTAGCAACCATCTATGGTTCGCTGAGGTGTGTTTGAAATTAAATAACTGTCTCCTTTATTGTTGGTTTCCCAACAGCTTGCTGTCGCAGTCCAGCACTGTGACTTATTTCCGGGCAATTTCATAAACATTCTGCAATGATCAAAGAACCTTTCTACTTTCACTTACATCCATGAGGTGACAAACCGGAAACAGCTAAATAATTATTATTTTTTTTTTAATGATTACGTGCTTTGGATTTGTTTTAAGGCAAAACCTGAGTTTTCCCCACAGCACAGCAGGTCTCTTTCTTTATCATGAGTTGTGCAGTGTCTGTCTCAAAGACTGGTGTAATTTGGAGGCAGAGAAAACAAGAGCCCTTTGGGATCAGATTTTTATTAACTGAGAGCCTGCAGCTCAAGTGACCAGTTTTCTGAGATCAAATAATTGGTTCAGGCTATTAGAACTTCCAAAAGTTGTAAATGTCAAGTTCTCTATTTTGCAGCTGACCTATGTTTTGCCTTAGCTGAGACTGCTTTCAAGGTGGGGAAACGGATCTTGTAGAACCCAGGATTTGCCTGTTGGAATGGAATACGATCATAAACTCATTTAGTAAGAAGTGTGGAAGAGTAAGCTGCAATTTGTCTCCCATTATTTGCCAAGTAACTCTAGAAAAGGAAAATATAGTGGAGGCTGCTTACAGAAAAAACTTGAATTTTAACATACGGACTCTGTGCTCCCATTTATGAGTTGTTTTTGCTGACTCTGTGAGCCAGAAGAAGTAAACTTTCAGTTCTTTGAAGATTTGGGAGAAACAAGAGTAGTCTTATCAGTTACCGTGTCATGGTAGGACCTACATAAGTGTATTGTTCATTTTACTTATTTATATTTAGTTCACTCGCCCTTATTTGCTACTGTTAGAGTTAAATAGCATTTCAGTTTGAAAAATGATCTTATTACTTTTACAAACAGTGCCTGAAGAGAAGGCCTGTGGATGTTGGAATTGGTTAGATTTAAGTAATAGTTACGATTGATAATATAGGCTATAGCCTATGGCCTGATTTAAGGGAATTGTAGAGTTTATTTCTTCCTCAAAAAAAGTAAAATCATTCGTCTTTTTTCTCAAAAGCACTCAGGCAAAGACATCTCTGTATATGTTTCCTCTGTTATTGCAAGAAGTTGTCTTGTTTCTTACAACTGTCTTTATTTCCTTTATTTGATTTGAAATCAGAGATTTCTGCTATGTGCAGAATGGCGATGTAAAAAATAATTGAGGCATTTTTCTGGCTTGCATTAAGAAATCAAAAAAGAGTAGAAGGAATTCTGACTTATGAAAGAGAGGTTAGATACTATTATACGCAACTGGGAAACACAAGAAGAAAGGCAATTTAAAATACTTGTATATTTAAAAAGCTAACATTAAAGTAAAAAAATGTTAAGTAAGAAGACATGAAACATGAGCTATTGAAGAACTTTCCATGAAAATGGCAATAAAACTAAGATTTGTGACATTCTTACTTTTCAGGGGCTGCTAGCATGGCTTCCTGACAAATAACATAAAAGTAGACTGTGATGAAAGTCTGAGAGTAAATTCTGTTTTTTATTGTTTCCAGCATTCTCACCTTCTCCATTACATTTTGGCCAAGAGTAGTGTATTGTTATAAAACTCAGACTAAAAGTGAGCTTTTATGGCTTTGTTTATTTCTGTTCATTTCTTACATAAATGAAACCGTAATCTCAGTCAATCACTTTCAATAATTGGTCGATGTTTCCCTCTAGACTTGGCCCAAACTTGCTTGATAATTTCTCTTTCTTGTAGTAATAATTCCTTATTATTATTATTTCACTGTTGTTCTCTGAGAATTGGATAAATCCCTATGAAAGTATGTCTTTGTTACTAAATATTCTGCTGTATACAAAATATTCTTCTCTGTACAAGTAGAATTCTTCCATCTTTTGCAAGCTCTTAGTTTATACAAAACCCCTCCCTTCTAATAAGCAAACTATTGTAGCTCTGTTTCCTGCATATATTAACAAAATGTTTGAAGACTGAAGGGAGTGAACATGCAGTGAATCATCTTCTGTTGAGAATAAAATATTTGTGAATGAAATCTGTCTTGTGAAGTAGAGCATGTAGTTTGTTATTATTGTCTTCTATGGGGTTTGGTTGGGTTTTTAGTGTATTTTTGCTTTAACAGGTGTGCAAGTTAAGAAAGTGTTAATTAGACTTGAGAAGTGCTTTCTAAACACGTTTGTAAATCTGTGAATATTGTGATAAATTTGATTTAGTAGAACTTTATCATGACTAGGAATACCTCCCTGAGGTGATCTGAATCATTTTTGGAAGTGCCTCTTTTGACAATATTTTAGGAACTTTGATTCCTAAATCTACGCACAAACACTAGGATACATAAAAAGTTTGAAAGTGAACTGAATGCCAAAAGCCTGGTGAAGCTCCCTGACAATTAAGGAGCTTGTACTTGTTACAAAAAGTATGGGATTTTAGCTGAAATGTGAGTTGATCTGATGACATATATGAAATGCCAAAGTCTGTGTAAATAGTTGTACAAAGATTTCTGCAACTTAGAAAATACTAAACATGGTGATTACAGGCAAAGTTAACAACAAAATCATAGGATCTTTTAAGTTGGAAAAGACCTTTAAGAGCTTTAAGTCCAACCATTAAACTAGTGCTGCCAAAACCCCCGCTAAACCATTTCCTGAAGCACTACATCTATCCGTCTTGAAAAAACTTCAGGGATGGTGACTCAATCACATCCCTGGGCAGCCTTTTCCAATGCTTGACAGTCCTTTTGGTGAAGAAATTTTTCCTAATATCCAATCTAACCCCCCTGGGAGCAGCTTCAGGCCATTTCCTCTTGTCCTATCACTTGTTACTTGGGAGAAGACACAGATGCCTACCTCTCTACAACCTTCCTTCAGGTAGTTGTAGACAGCTATAAGGTTTCCCCTCAGCTTCCTTTTCCGGGTTAAACAACCCCAGTTTCTCAGCCACTCCTCATAAGACTTGTGCTCTAGACCCTTCACCAGCTTCATTAGCCTTCTCTGAACCTGCTCCAGCACCTCAGTGTCTTTCTCGTAGTGAGAGGCCCAAACCCAAACACAGTATTTGAGGTGTCACCTCACCAGTGTGGAAAACAGGGGAATAATCACTTCCCTAGTCCTGCTGGCCATACTATTTGTGAAACAAGCCAGGATGCTGTTGGCCTTCTTGGCTACCTGGGCACAATGCTGGCTCATATTCAGCTGGCTTCCACCAACATCCTAGGTCTCCAGCTACTCTTCCCCAAGCCTGTAGTGTTTTATGTGGTTGTTGTTACCCAAGTGCAGGACCTGGCACTTGGCCTTGTTTTAACTTTATACCGTTGGCTTTGACCCATTGCTCCGGCCTGTCCAGATCCCTTCATAGAGCAATCCTATCCGCAAGCAGACCAACGCTCCTGCCCAATTTGCTGTTGTCTGCAAACTTGCTAAGGGTGCACTTGATCCCCTCATCCACATCATTGATAAAAACATTAAACGGAACCAACCCCAATACTGGGCCCTGGGGAACACTACTTGTTGCAGGCCGCCAACTGGATTTAACTCCATTCACCACCACTCTCTGGGCCCAGCTCTCCAACCATTTTTTTACCCACTGATGAGTACTCCCGTCCAAGCCATGAACAGCCAGTGTCTCCAGGAGAACTTTTATCTCTGAAACATCCTGCTGGATGTTTGGTTGCACAAATCTGAGGGAAGAATGTTTGATACTTAGAAACCTGATGGCTGAAGAATCTGAGGTTCATTTAAGTTCTTGGATCATAGGAAGTATTGTGAGTTCTGCTCATCTCTGTCTTCATGTTAATTTTAATTTTATTTCTTCTCTGTGATTTATTTCACTCTTCACCTGCCAAGTGGTGGCAGAAATTCAGTCTATGGACTAGTGATACTATACAAGTATACTATACAAGTTATGTATGAAGATGTGCTTTACCTTCCAGAAAGCTTAGAATAAACAAGTTAGATAAACAAGTTAACTACTTTAATAGCCAATATATTTTTATTGTTATGGACTGAAGTTCTGTGATGAAGTATGAAGAGCTCACTGACAATGAGACAGAAGTTGTCTGTTTGAAGACAGCTTTACTGAGCCGTTGTTAGGGATCACAGAAGAGGAAGGCTCCTGGTTTTGAATTAAGCATAGGGCTAAAACCATTTCTATTGAAGACTTTTGAAACAATGATCATATACCTTTTTCTTCAAAGCCTTATAGGGGAAAAAAGCCAAATTCACTATGATAGTGTTTAATCTCCAAAAGGAACTACATATAGAGAGAGACGTGCTTAAAAGCAAAATAAAAATAAAAATAAAAAAAAAACAACAAAAAAACCAACACAAAACACTGAAACATTAATTTATTTTGGTTTTTTGTTCTTAAGAAATTTCAAGGAGGCAAGGTGAATAAATAATATTCATTAAAATAAATCATGAAGAAACGACTTTTTAGGTAAGTATTTTTTTTGAAGGTATCATAATGTGCAGATATTCAATGCCCAAAATATTGTATATACAATATACAATACAAAAATGTTCAAGATGTGAATACCAATTATGAATCTCTTTCAAAATCCTTTGGAAGCAAGAAGTGTTCCAGCGTGTTGGCAGCCAATAGACAGGTGGGGTAGTGAAGGCAGGGTCAAAGAGCATGAGGCCCAGCAGAAAAGCCTGGGAGATTCTGGGCACCGTTGTTAACTGCAAAACAGCTTGTGAAGGGTTTTCATAATGAAGCTTGCAAGAAAGGTGTCTGAGACTGAGGTGTTAATTAAAGGCATTTTAGAGGAAATAGATACAATGAATAGTATCAGATCACTAAAACGGGATTATTTTTTTTAGACCACTACATATTCATTTTTGTAATGAATGTGCCTCACACTTGCACCTCTCCAAGATACAGCAACTGTCTTAAGTGATAGGTTTCATTACCACACTGAGCTTTGATTAATTTCATCTTTTATAATTCCTGGATTGACATTGTCTGATTTTTTCCAGTTTTTATTAATGCTTAATGTATTATTTTGTTTGAAAAGGTATATAAGGTGACCGTTTCACCTTGGTGTTTTTTTTAAACCATTCACTTTCCATTATAATCCCATATGAAAACTATTTCTATTCCATTGAGGTGCATGTAGTAGTTTATTTACCTGATGACCTGAAAAGATTCATTGCCATTTTCAAGTTTATCTGGGTTCCTTTGTTCTCTTAATCTTCACAGAGGGTATTTTTTCAGACACACTGATCAAAGATTCACTATCAAGATGGAAACTGTATATGAAAAGAAGATTTCTTCTGTGAAAAAATTAATCTGATGTTAGCTAAATTGCCTTTTTTTTTAAGAACTAGCACTTGATTGTCACCTGTATACTTCTTGCATTTCCTTTATCCTGCCAACACCCCTCGTTTTTTAATTAATTCCATCATAATTTGCAGGATTTTATGAATTTATGCAGAAGTTCATGTTTTAATGTCAGTGAAGAAGAAAATGCATTTTCTTTTTCTTTGTCTCTACATCTTTGGGGAATTTTCAGTTCTAGTAAGAGTCATCTTATAGTCAGACTGGAAAGGTGTTTTGAAGGCTGAAAAAGAAACACATCAGATCTGTTGGTTTCCTCTGTGGTCGGGGCACATAGTGATGGAAATCACTTTGACAGGTTGCAAACAATTCAAAAATACAGCCCTGCAGTTACTGTACCTTTTTGTCCTGGATTTGAAGTCATGGGAAATACTTATTGCTGTTAAATATCTACATATTTTTATATATATATATATATTTTTTTTTATGGCTGGTATTATTCCCTTCTGTATTGCTTCTCCAGATTCATCTCAGATCCATTAGTGGTAAAATCAGTTTCCTTCTAAGAATAGCACCATAGCATCAGTGAAAAAATGCTTTTAATTCTTTAAAATGTCCTCACACAGAGAAGAACCCCATGTAATAAAGTTTGAAATTTGTATGGTTAAAAATCCATTTTTTTTGAGATTTTTTAAAAAAATTTTTATATTTCTTTTGAAATGGCTACTTAGGGAACTTGGTAGTGCAGAACTGAAGGCATCTCAGATTTAAGTAATTTGACCATATGGATATGGCTGTTACTTTTCCAGATGAATGAATTTTGAAGATTCTCAGTTAAATATCTGACAATATATATATCTCTCTCAAACTGTACAGCCTGTATCCCTGTGTGTTTATATATGACTTCTGGTTCAAAAAGTACAGTTGTAGAGTGATGGATATTTTAAGGATCAAGCACTGTTCTTCAGACCTCTTTATGTAAGATGTATAGAAGTGTCCCATATTTAAATACTACTTGTTTTCTGGCATATGGATTTTTCTGAATTTACAAGAAGGTCAGCGATTTTCTTTTCCCTCTGTGGAGTTAGGGTAAAACCAAGTAAGATGAGTAACCTGTATATTTTTCTGGTACGTCTTTGCTCTGTCCTTCTCAGAGCAGAGATTTATATCTGGAAAGCCAAGTATATTCGCTCTACCATTTTGCAGTGTGCTTTCACAGGACAAGTGTTGTCCTCCTCTTGGTACAAATGGATGCAATCAAGGTAGTTCCTAATCCATGATGATTGCTGATTTCTTTGAAGTCAATGGGTGTCCTGATCATCATCTTACAGGCTCAGCAGAGGGGATGTTTCAAAAGCTTTCAAAGTGTAGTGGGCTTCCCACCAACTCCTACAAAGTTGCTGTTCTTTCCTTGTCTGTTCAAAATTCATATGTTCCTGGCTTCTTAAGACTGCTTTTTCTTTTCTCTCGCTCTGTGTTCATGATTCTTTCACCTTCAGTGAATAATAGGAAATCCTGTGCAAATTGAACAGCCTGTAGTACCCAAACGTCAGTTGGCAGTCACTGCTAGAATGTTCTTTCAGTTGTTTTCAAAGGAGAAGAAAATTGTTCATTTTAAATATATTTAATACATTTTTGCTGGCTGTCTGGGATTGTGAATAAAAACATGGTTAATTTAAGCATGACATCACTTTTTTTCAGCATTACGGTAAAAAGGATATTAAGCTTTTCAGTACAGCCTTTCCATTTTCAGATTTTTATATCACCTAGTAATTTACTCATTAGAACATTATATGGAAGATCCATGTTGAACCAATCAAATTTTATGTGCAGAAAAATGCCCTCCAAGCAACCTTTCCACCTGTTCAGGAAGACATGCAGTCTGCAAAAATTGTATTAAAAAAATCCTGACCCTTTTGTTCAGAGAGCAGGAAATGTCAGATTAGGGTTTCTGTATGATGAAAAAAATTAGTTTAGCTTATGGACTCAAAAATAATTTTTCAGTAATTTTTCTTTTAATTCTACCCATATGCTTAAGGAGGAAAATTGTAGAAGCATTAATTTCAAAGTTCAGTATATAGTTATATATATTTATTTCTTGATTTTTTTAAAGTTCAATCTAAGTTAAATAATAACATCTGTTTAATTAACCCCCAAAAGCTTATTTCTCTGTTATTGTCTATTTACAAATTTTGCTTCCTGTATCTGTGTCCATATAGCATGAACTTGTTCCATAATGCATAACATTATGCCAGAGCTTCCAGATTTAATTCCTGTTTTAAAAAGTAGGGGATAAGGAGAAATAAGAGAACCTCATCTTGTAGTTGTCATACACCTGTGGGTAGTGATGGTTTTCATGATTCTTGGAGAGAGAAGGAGAAACTTGTTTTCCTATGTTTTAGTACCTTTGATTTTGAGTCTTGGACAAAGATTCCATTCTATTTGTGCCAAGTACTATGTAAATACCCATCAAAACTATCAAACTCAGTCTCTCTGCTCAAAATGAGAGGCAACAGCTGGATTTAGACAGATGGAATGCAAACACAGATTGGGTTAGAATTGATCAGCAAGGTAAGGCTCTTGGTTAAAACAACCCATCGCAACCCAACTGCCATTGAGTTTCTTTTCATGGTGTATCCAAGAGAAGTACTAGGAGGAGGTTGAAAGAAAGCAATGAGGAGACAGATCTTTGGAAGAATTTCCTTGCAGGTGTAAAGTTACCTGTTTAACAATTTAGTCAGCTGCTTTATGGGCTGCTTATAGTTGAAGTCAGCTTCCTGTTGCAGAAGGCTATATTCAGCAATTCTTTAGCTCCAGGGCAAATTTAAGCAGCTACTGTTGATGATTCTTCTTCATTCTGAAGAAGAATCCACCTCCTGAGCTATGCTGTAATATTTAGGCACAGCTGATCTATGCTAAATTGACTTTCTTTTTCAACAAGTGCTTATTTTAAACCTGGATTTTTTTCTTGGTTTCATCTGGTTCATTATGTACCTGAACAAGTACTTGAAGAGAAGAGATCGAAGCAGATCATGAGGATAGGAAGAAGTAGTGAGGAATAGCTGCTGAAACCATCACTGCTGCAGAAGGAAAGGCTCATTAAACTATGCCCAGTTGGTGTCTGCAGTAAAGTTTTCAAAAGCTTTAACAGTGAAGGTGAGCTGTATGATGCAGAAAGGTGATTCAGTTAGAAGAAGTTTGAGAAAGGACTGACTTCACAAAATCCTGAAGTATCTTTGTAATAGTTTCTTGAGTGCATATGATGGAATAAGATTGCTGTTAACAGAAAGTACAGAAAGTGAGATGCAGGATGACAGTATCAGGAAAGGGAGGGGAGGAAGCTTAGTTTCAGGTATACGGATGAATCAGAATGTCATAGAAGTATAATATCTGGAAGATTTAGGTGCAGCTTAGATTGGACAACATAAAAGGAAATCCAAAAAGAATACCTGTATAACAGGACAGAGGGATAGTAATTTCATTTTTGACTGTGGATACGATTATCCATACGCAAGGTGTAGAACCTGACTTCCTTGTATACCTCTTGTTTCTTGGTAACTGCTTTAAAATCTGAATATCAGGACTGAATGCAGTATGGAAGTTCTGTTGCTTTCTATATGACCTTTAAAACCTTTTAGTCCTTACTTTTCACACTATTCCTACTCTCTTCAGAAGTAGCCAGTTTTTCTCTTTCCTGCTTTATACTGTTGCATTATTGTTATATTGCAGTATTTTTCTTGAATAAATGATCCCAGTTTACGCAAGATTTTGTTTTCATTGTTGTCTGTTCATCATTGTGTTGTTTGCAGTTTTTATTGCTTTACCTGTTTCTTTTCCTTTTTTCTATTCTTTATTGTGTAGAAAATATAAGGTGCTTGGGAAAATATTTTATTTCAAGTAATGGATCACCATCCTGAAGAGCCTGAAAAACGTTCTTCTGCCTGAGAAATCATACCAACATCTAAACCGATTCTCTTGAGGCAGGTAGATAAATTGATTATGGCAAGAAGATATTTGTGCTGGAAAAGACTTGTAAGAAGTAGTTAAAGCTTTTAATTTGATCAATGCTTGTTACTCATGGTAAAAGGAAGGCAAAGCAGTACAGCATCCTTTTGAGGGGTTATTTATACTGACCACCTGAATGTTGGTGTAAACCTTTGCAAGTTGCTCCACATCAAGCTTCAACATGCAGATATTCTTAAATGACGCTTCTGTTTTCTGTAGCAGTGAAGCTATTTTTATTGGGGTTTTTTTTTTTGTGTGTTGTATAGGAAAATGTTGGATTAATGTAGAGGATACATTGGAACAAGTGAAAATTTAATTACTTAATACTTTTCTTAAAGTTACATGCAAGTCTAAGTGTTCTTTTTGCATAGATTAAGGGCTAAAATCAGAATTTAGTCAGAATTTTAGTGATGATGTATGTAAACAGTAACTGATAGTTTTGATAATTTACATCTGTTGTTTATTCATAATATTAAGAGAAACCTAGTAAAGCTATTCTCAAATACATTTAAAGTCAGCATAGTGTGCTCATGATTTGTAAAAAAATAAGCAAAAACTAGAGAGAAAATTTGTATAATATTTTTGTAAATTTCTTTCTTCATAAAAAGAAATATTTATTGGATTGAAAAAAACTCTTGATTTGCCTAAATGCTGAATTTCGCATCTGTATAGTAAACTTCTTTATGTGGCATGAAGTCTCAAGTGATTAAGAAATCTCATCTGGGACCTGCAAAAGCAAAGCTGGAATTAAAAGCCAGTTGCTCTTAAAAACAGGAAGGAATTTCTGTTTCCTCTCATGGTAAATCAGAACTGCGGGACTGTCAAAGGAAAATCCTGGACCTATTATTAGATACAAGAGATAATTGTATTGGGTGTATTCAAATCTTCTAATTTTTAATTTATTTTTTTTAAAAAATTGTTGGTGTTCGTCCCCTCTTTCCCCCTTTCTGTTCATAATATATCTCTCTAAGCATTTAGAGTAATAGCACTTTTAGTACTGTTGTAGCAATCTTGCCAGTGGTATGAAGTTGCAGGCCTCACAGTTGAAGAAATTGTGTTGTTGTAAAATCTAATAGTGGTTTGTGTTATCCAGTAGGTTTTATGAGCTGTCTCTACCAGAAAAGTGATATATCCAGTTTCTAATTGTAGCCAGGACTTTGAACTAGAAAGTTAATTAGGTAAGTTCCAGTCCAGTGGAACCTGAAATTTCCTCCCAGCTCTTCTTCTACCATCTTAACTGTGACTTGGGTTAGTCACCGTTTAATTTGTTCACACCACAAAGTAAAAAAATTGAAAACTGGAAGTTCCAATGTGCAGTTTCACTTGGGGAGAGTTTAGTCTCTGTAGTTTGCTGCTGTAATTCAGGCACCATTTGCGTGCAGTTGTCTGTGGTGGCTGGGTTGCGAGCGCTGTCAGGGCACCCACAGCAATAGCTGCGTGCTCCTCTAGTGTGCAAGAGCAAGAAATCAAGGTTGCCCCTTATTAAGCCTCCTCCCATTGGCATCTACAAACAGGATAATACATTTTTAGAGCTTCTTTTACACAGACGCAGAAAATTGGGATGTTCAAGTAGCCCAGCATCACAGTGCATAAAGAAATGCTGGGTCATAAGGTGAAAGAGCTGGGACGGGATGAAACATGGGAAGAGAAGACAAGACAAGGGACTTCTTTGGTGCTGCTCTGGCAACACTAACCTGTGCAAACAGGCTATGCTGAACTGGTTCTTGCTGACATGTCAGTGTATAGTAAATTTCAACTATCAACTGGAATTTAAAAAAAAAATATCTGTTAGAGCTCTATTTACCTTACTAAGTAGCACACCAAGGTATTTCTGCTTCAAGAAAAAGAAATGGCTTCAAACAGTTTTGTGATTTGGGATTAAGTTTTGGCCTATAGCATTTTTGTCAGCTTTTAGGTTTTCTTAATTGTGTTAAATTTTTGCTATTTTACTATGGCTATGAAGCTGATGGTTCTGGCAAATGTAGATCTGAAACCTGTAAGTGACACCACAAATTGTTTTTTCTAAGAGGAATGGACGATAATCACATTACCATTTGCTGTCTAAAACATAAAAAAAAAAGTAAAAGTATGTATTTTCATGAAGCAGCTTTTTTAAGTAATGTTAAAATTATTTTATTCCCCTTAATCTGTTCCTTTTCTGGGTATAATAATTATTATACCATTGCCAGCATTATTTCATTTCTGTAATTATTGGTATTAAAATTAAAAGCCTTGGTTTTCTGTTAGGCATTTTAACCAGTTTTTCTTCTGACAGCTTTTTCTTTCTTTCTTTGGTCTGTTTATTGAAAAAATTGGCAGCTCTGTAGAATATAGAGTTTATAGATGCACAGTGATTTTCATATATTAAGGAAAAATTAGTCATCACTTTTTTAGTTCTGATTATTCCTGTATTATTCCAAAGTTTCAGAAATTAAAATTTTGGGATTGGATTTAGTTTTAATTCTGTGAGTGTTTAATACTCTGAGTGTCTAAAATTGCTGTAGAAATATTTTTAGAAAGGTAAAACAAACAAAAAAAAATCCAGTGTCTTGCAAAGATCAAAATGAAAAGTAAAAGAATATCTCATATGAACTGGCTTTGGTCTTTATGAAGTTTGGGCATCACCAGCAATGTTAAGATCCTTTTTACACCTTTTGAGGTCACAGAAGTGCTTGAAAGAGCAGGCATTTATGTTGTTACCCTCTCACTGCACCATCCTCTCTGGACGTATTGGGCAGAATTTCCATGGTTTGTGTTACTATTTGATACTGGGTTGTTGCAATGTTGAGTTTAGATGCTCTGGAGTGCAACCTGGCACTGCAGAAGAACGTGCTTCAGAAATACATAATCTTTTCAAACAGAGGTGCGTTTCTGTGGATTTGTCATTTCAGTTGTGTAGAAACATAACTTTGAAACTTGTTTTGTAAAACAGGGAGGTATGGAAAAAAGAGGTGAGGATTTGGAGAAATCATATGTACTTTTTTGCTTAGTGTGAAATGCCAAGTTTACCGTCCTTATTCCATTAAGTGTAAGAGCTTAAATAGGGCGAGAGCTGGTAGGAGAATCTTTCTTTGAAGCAAAGTTAGAGTTTACATTTGTACCTCAGGTGGAGTTCAATTTTTGGATCTGAGAATATAATTTACACCCTAACTGAATCTACTGGCTTTTGAAAAAAACTGCCCAAAGGATATCTTCCCCACCCCCAGCATTTTTGGACATACAGATTTTTCTGCCACAGCCTTTGGAGTTATTGAATCTTTTATTATTGGAAGTTAGATTGATAGGTCTCTTTTTCCTTCCCCAAGGTTCTGCTTTAGGAATTCACTGTATCAATCCTCTTAAAAATCTCTGAAACAACAATGCAAACCAACCACAATCAACACAAGATAGAGAATTAATGTCATTCCAAGTCACTAAACTCAAAATTTATAATAAATTTAAATTAAAGCTGTGAGATATTTCATTCCACCTTTGCTTTGTAGGTACTATGCATGACAAAGGTTCTTGACCACTTAGTTTGAATTTATTGCTCATCTTTGTCTCAAACACATTTTCCAATAAATTCTGTTACACTTAAACTTATTTAAATCCAGTATAGCTTCAAATGGCTGCTTTAAAATTAAACTTCAATTGTTGTAAAGCATTTTTTTCCTCTTTGAAGATAAGGGTTGAAAATAGCCTAAACCACTACTCTGGACTCTTGAGCAATACTTGGAAAAAGTGAAAATAAATCATGAACACAATTCTTTTAATATTGAAAATTTCAAAGTTACATTTAGTAGAGATATTCTTAGGTAGGTCTTACCCTACCTGAAAATGGTTATAGCATCATTATTATTTCACTGTTTCTATTATTTTATTATATTATCTGTACATGTATTTCTATATAGAGCATATACAGTGGATAAAGCTTTTAAATTTCACTTTGTTTAGATCAGTAGTATTACAACTATGGAAGTGTTGTTCCCTATTTGTTATGGAACATGATAGCATGTTTATGTGAAAAGGTAAGTAATAGATATCTATGTGCTCATGTTTTTAATTATTAGATAGTTCAAAAAGGCACAATGCTACAAGTGAATCTGTGTAACATAAGCAAACACTGCTGGCAGACACAATTTAAATTTGAAAGGAGATCATCTCTCTTCTGGTAGTTTATTGCTGATGTTTTAGTGGTAGAGCTATGTCTTAAACACTTCTTACTCTGTTTTGCTGTGGGGTAATGTATGATTTGCAAGTCCTGAAATCCCAGCAATTAGAGTGGGAAAAGACCTGTCAAGTTTGTAGAGATTATTTTCTTGACAATTTCTTTTCCCTTAAACAATGTTTTCAAGTATGTGAACCTGTTGTAATGACAAATATTCTTTTCAAAAGTCTATTCCACAGTTTCTAACTGTAGATCACCATTGGAAAGACATTGTCTATCTCCAGTTCTGTGGTTTTCTTGACTTATTTTTCATTCATGTTAAGGAACTGTCATTGAATAAAAATAATAATTTGAAGTTTGTTCCATTTTTCTCCTTATTGGTTACTTTTCTAAGAGGCAAATCATTCTTCTTGATCAGTGAACTTAAAACTAGCTGATTTACATTTAAATACAATCCATCATTTACATTCCTAAGAAAAATAAAGCCAGGAAATTACTCAGTATTCATATTTAAACATCAGTTTTTTCTATCACTGTAAGAACAATGTATCCTAAACATTATAACAATGGAAAATACTACCACTAAAATTGAAATTAATTTAAATGAGGTATATTTTTCATGCAGAAGAGAAACTAAACAAACTGACCCTAAAGTTTCTTTGTGCTCTTTCACTTTTGTCTCCTTAGAGCTCTTTAAATTCTTTTGCTTAATTTTTAAATTTTTTAATAATTTACACTTAAAGAGTGCAAATAACTTAATGTTATTTGATAGACCGATATCTTTGTTAAACTTCTGAATTGAATTTATAATTAAAATGCAGGAAATTGACATTTAAATATTTCTTATATTAATAAAATGTGTATGCAGGATGAAAACATTATTTTTTCTTAACATTTCTTATACTGATTTAAGTAGTATCTGTAGTTATAAATGACTTATTCTGTGTGTGTGTTCGTCATATCCTTTTAGATTTTGTAATGATAGATTTCTGCTGGATTTTAGGTTATTCTACTGATTTTTATTTATCTATCTACCTATTTCATTTTTTTCTGAGATGCCCAAAAGAATAGAAGTAACAAAGCTGTCTGGAATTTTCAAATACTGGTTGTCTCAACTTTGAATTAAAAAGACATAGAATTAGACTAAACAGATAGTCTAAAACAAAAATATTTTCCTTGCACCTCCTGAAAAGGTTGGCATCACGAGCAGAATTTTCTTTCAGCTTCATAGGCAGCAAATTCACCCACTTGAACAGTTTGACTTGCATTAGGGTGCATTTAGTGAATGTGTATTATTTAGATATTATTTAGTTTACATTATATCGCTTCTTTACGATGACTTTTTTTTTTCCCCTGATAGGTTTTATTCAAATAGTTCACCAACTTTATAATTCTGGCTTGTATAATACGTGTTTATTATATATCAAGTATCTTCTAAAATCGAAACATAAAACTAACTGTGATTTAGAGTATATGCATAGCACAAAAAAAAAAAAATGCAGCTGGAACTTCAGTTCTGACCTTGATAATTCCTGCAGAGAGTCTAGGGCAGTTTTAGAGCCTACCTATATCTCTGTTTAACTTATATGGAGGTAATAAGGAAATATAGAAAAATATTTTTCAGTACATAATTCTTCTGAATCTGCCTTTTTCCACCCATTCTTTAATTTCACTGGTCTGACAAGTTTCTGTCCCTTTACCATTTTTAGAATGAAGTATTCTCTTACTTCCTCTAGCTAAGTTGTGCAAGAGAGTCATTATAAATTTTCTGAAAGCAAAATTTTTGTTTCCAAAGACATGCAATTAAAAGAAAAAAAGTTTTTATTCTCAGCTTCATTATATATTGATGAATTTGCAAATTTAAATTAGTTTTGCTCATTAGTTTTCATCTTTGTGAGGTATAAGTGTGTTGTATTGATCAGAAGTTCTAAAAGCTATGTGATTAAAAACCATAAGTACTTTGTGACAATGCAAACCAGTGTTGATCTCTGATGCAATTTCAGTTTCAAAATACAATAGGATTTTAATAATTTTTTCAGATGGATGAGATCTGGATGCAGATTTAACTATTCATGTTATAGAGTAGATATCAAGGATATTGAGTGACACATCGTATCTTGACAATTTTAATTTTTGAGGCTCAATTGATATAATATCGATATAATATTATCAATTGATATAATATCGATAGTTTAATAACAAGTACTGCCTGTTGTATTATTTTAAAATCTTCTTTCAGGAACATGAAGTCAGGTTTCACTCCAGAACTGTTATGCAAAAATGAAGAAGATGGAGCAAATGCAGTTGTAGTGTGGCACTTGCTTATAGGGAGGTGGGTTTTTTTGTGTATGTAGCTGACTTTGAGTAAAAAAGGCATAACCAGTCATATTTCAGTTGCCTTTGGAGAAGGGTGTGTGGTGTTTGTTTTTTCTTAAATGTACTGAAGCTGCCCTTATCACCATAAGGAGTTTCTTCTATGTAGAGTATAGGGGAAAAAAAAGACAAAGACTATTTCCTCCCAAAATATGATGAATGTAAATTCCATACATTGGAAAGTCTGATCATAAATGCTGATACTGTATTTCTGGGGGGAGAAGGGTATGTATCAGTGGAAGAATATTTTTCTGCTCTTACCTGCAAATCCTCCATCATAAACTGCCTGCTGAGAAGAAACCATCTGTTCAGTTTCTTCCATTGGAGCTCACTAGCAGGTTCTGGGAAGGAGCTTTTCAAACCAGCTCTTCCTTGAAACAAGACCGTGGCACTATAAAAGATGTACATTTGTAAAGTAGTAATTCAGACTATCCGGAAAATGTACATCCACGGGTTCTGGAGCATATAGATGCCCCCATTAGGTAAATAATTCATTCCTGTATTGAAAACATAATGGCAAGCTGGCAGCAAGTTTTAAAAGCAGCTTTTGTGTAAGGTTGGAAAAGTTATTATTTTGTCCTGCCTCTCCTTCCTGCTTCTTTAATGAGTTGATGTTTATTTCTGTTTTATTTTATTTTTACTCTAGAATGAGAGGTCACTTAATCAACTTATTGCTTCATTAAAACAAGACGTTTTACATAATCAAATTTTTTTGGGCCTTTCTTTAATTTTTGCTTTTTGTGGAGACCTCAGTGCTGTTGCTAATGGTCAGGTATTTTCAGTTAATGGAAGTTATGACTGGTAGGATTTTGTTTAATTATGACATTCATTCATGCATTCTTGTCACTGATTGTTCTTGAAAGGTTGATGTGATTAAAGAGAATATAACTTTCTACACTTAAATTTTTCAAGTTCTAAATTTCCCCCCCCCCCCGATTCTTTTTTTTCTTTTTCTTTGCATCACAGTTGTTTATAGACTTTTTAGTATGAATAATTTACAGTTCAAAGCCTTTGGACTTTAATACCTTGGGATATATTTGGATTTCCTGCTTCTGTGATTTTTTTTTTTTTTTGAAAATCGGTGGTTAAAGCAGCATATGGACACCTTGGAGCATCTTCTTCTCAAGTTCCCTGATTTTCTCTTTGCTTTTTGTAAAGCTTCTGTACTTGAGTCAATCAGTCATGTCTTTTCCATGTCTTTTTTCTACAGCTTTGTGATCCTTCTCGGATAGATAATTGCAAACTCCTTTTCTCTTTTCTACCATGACTTCTTTATTTGATCTTTCTCTTGATGTTTACATGGATTTCTGTTGTGGATTAACATATCCATATCTGTATATTGCATCTCAATCCCTACATGTGCTTAAGTAGGTGAGTATTATTTAGGAAAGTGTAAACACATTTATCTGTGTGCTTTTAATGAAACATTTAACAGTTTCTGAGGTCATTCAGTTATACAAGTACTCTTTGTCTTGGTTTTTATTGAAGACCACTTTCAGCATTAACTAATTGTTTCTTCATATGTTGCTGGAACATTAGTTGCTTTGATTTCTTTGCATTTAAGTGTCATTATTAATGTATGCAATAAAAAACACCACCCACCACTACTCTTTAGTGTTTTAAAACCAGAAATTTCTCAGGCTGACTATTATTAATTTTGAGGTGGCTTCAATCACGTTATTTGCATGTCCTTAATTGTATTTTTTTTTTTCAGATTAGTTTTTTTTTTTTTAATCCCTTTTTCATGAAGTTTTGTTCTAAACAGTACACTTGGAAGAGGAGAGTCAGGGAGTCCTACTGCTCTAAGGACAAAAAGACTGGAGAGATGTAGAGGGAAGGAGTCTGTGGTCTGTTACGTGGGATGTTTTCCTAGGGAATAAGGACTCTGGGCTGAGGAAAGTATCAAAGGCAACTTTTCCCAGTCTGTATGGAGACTTCTAACTGTGAACTGGCGATGAGACACCATGACTGCTTCTTATGTCTCTAAATTCAGAGTGACCATCACTCCTGTTTGGATGGCATGGATTACCATAGGAGAGGGCTTGCCTGTTCTGAATTGCCATGTGCAGCACTGTCATCTGGAGCTAAGTCCTAAAACCTTGAAGAGGAAGTGGGCTTAAGATAAACTATTTTCTGTTTCCAAACAGCTATTTCAGATAGCGTTGTGCTCTGAGCATGGCTAATTTGAGGCTCTTTGAGGCTTTGTTTATCACAGAGGCAGTCTAAATACCAGTTTCCACTGGTGGATTCCTTCAGAAAAGTTTGGTATTGCAATGAAGAATTACATGAGACTTAGTAATAAGGAAGTTTTTTGACAGGTTCTCAAATGAACCTAATAGCTTCAACAGAAGGACATGCAAGTTGTGTAAAAACAGAGAAACAAATAATTGCATGTGAGGTGTCTACAGTCCTCTGTTTCTGATTTCTGGATCAACTTAGTGTGACTTTCTTGAGAAGGAGAAGGTAAAATTATTGTTGGAATGTGCTTTCATTCCTAAATAAGGGGAATCCCCTAATAGAAAATGATACTTTGGACTGTTGGACGGGAATTTTCTCCTGGTAAGAACTTCCCCTCCCCGCCCCCCTTCTTTTTTTTTTTTTTGTCAAGAAAACTAATATAAATATAATTTGTAATAGGGGACAATACAGCCAGTTGTATCTTAACTATTTACATGAGTTTATTTTGGAACATCATGCATGTTCTTAACTGCTATTATGAGTCTAAAAATCCCATGTTTTGAGACTAAGATTATACTATAGTATTTTCTGGTCACAGTACAATTAGAATCGTTTCTGAGGTGTTTGAGGCAGCTACTTTAATAATTATTCATATTTGTTTTTCTAAAATAACAGTTATCTGCTACGTAGTATGCTGGCAAAATGTTGCCATGAGAGAGCAAAAGGATAGTGTATAAAACCCCAAAGGATTTGCAAAACTAATAATCTACTCCAAATCTTAACCAAAAAAAAAAATTCTAAATGGAAAAAAAAATTTAAAAAAAAATCAAAAAACTGCAGTCAGTTAGTTCAAATATAGATTCTGGCTTCTTAATCAGAAGCTTTTTGCTGTGGAAAATTCCTGGTTAATGTAAAAATCTGCATAAATTCTCTTTGTATTTTTATGTACTGTAGACATTTCAAATTTAAAGAAAATTTTTACTTGAAATATCTTTAGAATCACTTTAAGAGTTTTAGAAATGCTAAACTTTGGAAGGTTAACATCACAGTCTCTCTAGGAACCATAGAACGTTTTTCTTGGTAAAGTTTAGTTTTTAATAATGTATTAATATGAAACTCTTAATGATCAGTATTAATATTTCCACTTGAACATAATGAAATCCATCTAGATAAAGAAAAGCATTGGTTGAAGTACGTAAAATTTCATGCATGAATTGCTGAACTGCATTCCTTTGAATAGTTGCTATGGAAATTATTTTTTTTGCTAGGTTTTTGTTATGTATGCAATGAGGCATTTAAATAACAGAAGAAATTACAGAGAAAGTTTGAAAAATAGAAATAAGCCTGTTAGTGGGAGTGTTCAGAATAATCATTGAATTCTAGGTTGCCAAGCACTGTCCATTCCTTTTTGCTTTATCTATTCTGTTCACAAATGGACTATACATTTATATATGTTATTTTCCAGGAAAAAAATGGATAAATAGAATAACCAGGCCTTATTAGGTATTAACTTTATAGCCAATGTTTTTATGACTGTATCTCCAAAGCTAGGAAGAATAAAGTTGTTATTGACCCAATACAAGGAGTAGGCTTCAAGGTCCAGGTCTCCCCTCAGGCTCATTAGCACAACAGTTGTTACCCTGGCCTTTAAAATGAATGCATCTAGGTCAAGTGTCCTCAGTAATGCGAATTTCTTTGTAAGTAGATTGCTTTCTTTCCCTGAATTAGATCTTAAAACATTATGAGCTTTCTGGACCAAAGTTAGTAAAAAAAGATCTGACACTGTAATTTGACAGTGATTATTATTCTTATAGCTGGTACTAAAATGTGTGGTGTTGCAACTCGGGAGAAATTTCTTCTGATTATTGTGAAGGATTGTGTGAAATCCATAATTCAGTTTTGCTAAGTGTATCACACACCATCGGCTTAATAATATAGAAGTGGACAAGAATGGATCAAAATCTGCCTTCTCATTTCTTTGTTGGTTTTTTTTTTTATGTAGCGAATTTCCTTTAAACACTTAAATGTACCATGTTCAGTATATACTTGATCTTAGAACAAATAAACAAAACTTCAATGTTGATAATCAGAAACTGTCAGCAGAAATTATCTTATGTCTTTTAAATACTGCGTTGATTGGAAAAGGTGGTTTTAGAAAAAAATTGAGAGCTACGAAGAGAAGGAAGAATTGGAACAAGTAATCTGAAAACTAAATTTAGAAATATTCTACAAAGGCTATTAATAAAACAATGAGATGTACATCCCATTGTAAAAGGATGGGAAACAGAACAAAAAGAAAAAAGAAAAAAAAAAGGAAAAATTGGTTGCCTTCAAAAAGATTAAGGGGTAAATCATGCTTGAGAATTTTTGGTGTTTTAGTCACCATGTCATCATCATCAATCTTACATAATAGGAACTCTAATCTTTTGCCATTGAAGGCAATAGAAAAAATTGCTAATGGTTTCAATAAAACAGGATTGGAGCCCATATCATGCTCTGTAAGGGGAGAAAAAAATCCCCACTCTTCTAAGATTCCTTTGTGTCTGGCACAGTCTTTTGTATTGTCAAACTACTGATGAATGCTATCTTAATCTGCAGCATTCAGGATCGTAATTATAACTTAAATGTGGTGGATTGACTGCAGTATCAGCAAGTGTAGCCTAAAAAGAAAACTAAAGTTACTTCAAATAATCTGAAGAATGATAAACTGTCATTTGAGACTCAAGTCTTCGGCTTGTAATTAGGTTCATGATAAAAAGTTTGAAAAAAATCCAATTAAACTGTGATTAGTCTTTGAAATCTGTATACTCTGTAAGTGGTCAGATGTTTTTAAATTTTCTTTTGCCAAGGTTTTTAGTGAATCTAGTGAGATGGCATGGCTCAGATTAATAAAATGTATGCATTGTTTCAGTTATTGCCAGTAAATTGGTAATTTATTAAAAAAGTGATACATTTAGAAGAATAAGAGAGCGTCCCAGAACAAATATAGTTTCCACTTCCCTGGTACTTTCACATTGACTTTAGTAGTGGGATGTTATCAGGGAAGTAATTGATGCTAGATTTCTTTGTTAGGAAAAAAAATACTGAATATTAGATGAGTTATACAAAGGTTTAGATTTTTAAAAAGTCTGAAATATAATGAAAAATAATCCTAATTGACCCCTCTTAGCTTCTGGATAAATGAGATGCTGGTTGCTTCAAGTCACCAAGTCCACTTTGATTACACTAAAGTTTCATTTTAAATATTATATATTTTATTTCATTGCATAATACGATACCTGTATGGCTCTCAAATCAGAATGTTGAATGTCTTACAGTCACAAAATTACTTTTTCAGTACTTTAGTGGACTGGAGAAAACACTGTATTTGTTTAGTGCAAGGAAAGAAAATGGTGCAGATGAGGTGACATCTTGGAGTTACTAAAAAAAAACTAAAATTGAGGAAGGATTTGAAACAAAATTTTGTGGTTTCTAATCCAGTTCTGTGTCAGTTACACCCCAAAGTATCTAACATATGCCCAGAAGGAAAATTATCCATGCTAGACATTGCTCTCGAAAGGTCTCTGAGGAAATGAGAAGGTAAGTGTGAGGTATATGTGTTGTTCTGCTAGTAACAGCTCACTGCAAGCTTCTGGCTCTGGTGAGGATGTGGGATCCCAGCCTGGGATGTATCTTAGTGTGCAAGCTCGATAGAGTGCATGCTGTACAGACAGTAATCACAATTTTTTTGACTTTTATCCATGATGACTTCTATCTACAGTTGGCTTGATCTTTCTGTAGTTGCAGCCACCTCTTGTCAATAGAGTAAACCAATATTCTTCTTGGCTGAAAAATTTGGGCACCATTGAACTGAACACTCACAGAAAAGGGGAGTTATTTTCTTGGACACAGTCGCTACCATTATTGCAAGATTCTATGTTAATTAACACAATTTAGCGAATTGCATTGCTAGCATCCAAAACTGTCACTTTCTTTAGACAACCAGGCTTATTGGTGTAATCTGTAGGATGGATACTTTACCATTGATGGTCCCAGAAGGATTTTATAATTAACTGCTACTTCACTGGGAGGTAATATCTGTGACCAGCCATATTGGTGTAATTCAAAGTTACCTATTAGTGTGGAGATTTTGCAGTGAAATAAATGTTCCTGAAAGGTCAAATTGAATGTATGCAGTCAGGTCTGGCCCTGTTTCCAGATTTTATGAATGAAAACATAATATTGGCCTTGTAAAATTATATCCTTTCTCTTTTAGTGGAAAGTACCCCTTTTAGTGTACTTTCTTTAGAATTTGTAACTACTTGTGTAATCTGGTGTGAAAAATGAGATACTTTGCTGTTCTGTTTCCTTGGGTACAAGATTGTCCTCTGTGTGGTCCTTATTTCAGATGATTGCTTCTTTTATGTTACATAGTGAATGCCATTATAACACTTTGGCATGACTAAGCATATGCGTATCCATGACTGATACTGAAATTCTTTCCATCCAAAACCTTCCTTGGGTGTCTCCTTGATACCTAAGGCTTAGGCTTTCATATTTAGCAATGGAGAGCCAAAAAACCACCAGCGTATATATTGGGAAAAGTGAATGCATTTTCCTGCCATACAAGAAAATGACTCGGTACTTTCTGTAGGAGTTAAACAGCATAAGGCAAAGCTGAAGTGGTTTATAATACTAGAGTCCTAAGCAAAATATAGATATATTACCTTGGATTGTTCTACTTATTATTTTATGAAGCTTAGTTGTTTTTTTTTCCTCCCCTAAGACCTTTCATGACAAATCTCAAAAATCATAATGTAGTTGTCAGTAGAAACTTAGCATTTAATTTAGCTTGTCTAGAGTTGCTGGCATATTTAAACTACTTTTCCCTTCCCATTTTACCTCCTAGAAGTAAATAGTCATTAGAGAACCTTACTCTATATTTTACTGATATGTTTTTGAGCATTTTATCATGTATAAGCTACCTGAATTGCCCAGGGAGTCAATACCCAGGGTATAAAAATCAAGTTCCAGCACGAACACAGGTGTGTGTTCTGTGCCTGGAGGATTCCACCATGGCTGGCGGAGTCATTAATCAAATGTAATTCCTTATTTTCTTGATAAAGATGAAACTGTTAAGGTAATATTCCTGTCTGAGTTATGACATTTTCTCATACTCTTTGTAGATTCTGGTTGTACACGCTCTTTCACATTGATTATGCTAAGCCGTGACAGTAAGCCATAACACATTTCAAGATGAGATTCAAGAGATAAGATGTAATCACCCAGCTGGTGGAGAGCTCTTCTTGTTTTTTAGATGGGGAGGGATGATTTTTTGGTCTGAAACTGGTAGAAATTGTTATAACTGTGCTTGGGCAAACATATTCATCAAAGAAGCAGAACTTAATATTGTGATATGACCATGGAGTCAGGTGGTAGTTTTTCTCAACAATGTTTGGACCAGGCATAGATCCTATTCTGCTGGACTGAAATGGAAAATGTGCCGTAACTACTCAATATTTAGTGCTTGCTACTATTTGTACAAAGGAACAAAAGGTGGGTTTCCTCTTTCCCCCCTCTCTCCTTCAGCCAGGTTCTTTTTGGAAGGATGGTTTTTGCTTTTTTTTGTTTAACAGCACTGAATAAGAGTGAAATAAATGAAGATTTTGGTTATTTGAGGTGGAGAAACGCAATGCCTTTTGCTTTGTTTTAGTGGAATTGGAAATGGCATTCAGCCTTATCTGGAAATTCCATCCAGCTCTCTCAGGTTCATGTGTCTTAATAAGGAATTAAGCAGAAATAACATTATACGTGAAACAATGTTATTATGCCCTTCAATTATTATGTGTAAGCCTAGGACAAGTTATGTAGTTTTTCAGCGGAAGTAATGAAAACTTTGGTGATGCAAGGGATTACAATTTAAATACTTGGTTAAATATCAGAAAGAATATATCTCTTCAAAAACTAACAAAGTCCTCCAAAACATATATGCTGATGTCTGGAGGAGGACATGCAGACTAGAAGATATGCAAATATTGGATTTAAAGGTACTTTGTGTAAACTGATGATCTAATGCTGCTAATAATTGGAATTTATGTATGTACTAGCATATGGGAAAAACTAATTAACACTCATGCCTAATGGTGCATAGTAGGAAATGGTAACTTATAGGCAAATGCATAAAGAACTCAGCAGATCCTTGTAAACAGGAGCTATGATTCAGATTTTTTGGATTCAGGCTTCTGTTTAGTTAGATGCTACAATGTTCTGTTGGATCAGCAATGTGCAGTGTTAAGCTTTCTGTGTGCTACATGAAAAAATCCTGTGTGACAAATCCCATTTCAGCTTGAATTACATGGCTTGGCAAGTCTGAGTGAGTCAGGCCTCTGTAAGAGGTGAGATTAGAAATGGACTCTGGTGTTATCAGTTCTGGCTGGAAAACCAGTAGACACTGGAAAGCTGAAAGTGGATAGTGGGAAAGGCAGCTAATGCATGGAACCTTCCAAAACGACATCACTTTGACAGAATTTAAATTACTTTAACATTTTGTTGGCCAGCAGTCATAGGGAATTTCTCAATTTGAACACAAAAATAGAATTGTGTGTGAAAGGTTTAATATACATTCTTAAAGCTGTCACATGCAATTTTATTTATAGAGGCTTTAGTAATTGCCACATTTGAGGGGAAGGAGTTAGAAAGTATATAAATGCTTGGTAAATAAGTTAGTGGTCCTTCTGATTTAACAGTGACAGGGACAAAAATGTTGAATTGTCTTTAACATTAGAAAGTTGGGTTTGTACAGTTTTGTATTCCTAATAAAACCCACATATTATGATGTTCTCTAGTGAATGTGGAAACTAAGAGTAACTTGTCAAATTGTGCTTTTTAACTTCAGGAAGAACTATACATGCTTTTTTTTTTTTCTATTTTTTTTTTTCCTATTTCCTAGAAGAATTAACTTGAATTACCTAGGTTATTTAAAAAATAAAATCAACCTAATTTTTTCTTTATTTGTTTTATATTTTGTAGGGGGTAGGGTGTGAGTACAAATAAAGAAAAAGAGGAAATAATTCCTAAAACAACAAGAATATTTCAGTCACAGAAATATATTCATGATATCTCACAAGAAGGTGAATTAAATATTTAGTATATAACTATATTTCCATACCATTTTTCTTTTTAAGTTTATAACAACAGTAGGAAATTTATACTATGGTCCTTTGAGACAGTATAATTTATGAGATGTTTTTATAGTTGGGCAACTGATGAGGACAGGATATGAAAAGGAAAAATCATAGCCATGGGGAACTGAAGTGACAGAGGAGACAATTTATGTGATTTGAACAGGATGGTGTAAGAGGTTGTTCCAAAGAACAAGGTCACCTGTGTACAAATCTTGTTCTGAAAATGTTACGTTTAAATTAATTAAGTTTATTTTAATGGAACTAGAAGTAGCTGGGTCCTTACAGGGTATGGCTTTTATCTGACCAGGATAAGCTGAGCTACTTTTCATTGCTCTATTATTTGCTGGTAAAATGAAACAGATTATCTTCAGGCATTCCAAGAGAATGGAACTATGGATGATGGACAGATAAATCTGAATGAAAATAAGACACAGCACTGATTGTATCAAGAACATTTAAGAAATTGCCGTTTTTTCCCCTCTTAGGCACTTGTTTCACTGATGACAGGATCAAAATAAATTCCACAGAATAATACCTTTTGAATTCATGCTTTCTTCGTAGGCATGAATACTGTGTTTCTAAACAAAATATGTAGCATCAAAAATATTAATGGAAAGAGAGGTTTGAGACTCCCAATCTGAAGGGAATTGTATAGAAATTGTAAAAGGTGACATTGTAACTATATAGGTCGTCAAATTCTTGGAGGTAATACTCCTTCTGTCCTGACATGAGTACAAATGAGAAAAAAGAGTAGGACATGTCATACATTATGCCAGCCTTCCCAAATAAGTGCTTTCAAGATGGCTGATAATGTGAGATATGTACCATAATGGCATTATTTAATCTTCTTGAACTTAAGCTTTGAATGTGATATGTCAATGGTAATTGCAACAAAAAGTTAAACTTTTCTTCTTTGTAATTTACTTTTTATTATTTTTTTGGTAAGTAAGAGAATAATTCAGTTGAAATCCTGTCAAACTCAATTTAAAATAGTGCATGCATATGTATTTCAGGATTATCTTGGCAAAAGCCTCTGGCCCATAAACCTTATTTCCAGTATTCTACATTTTAGCAAATACTACCTTAGATAACCCCATGTAGCTATAGATTTCAAACCTGTATTTCTGTAAACAAATTTTGCTACTTAGAGATAGGCAAGATAATAGTAGATTTCTGGGATTAGCATTTTGTATGATTCAGTAATATACTGTATAACATGGCTTGAATTTTGCATTTGTTAATAGGCTAGATTAATTTATGGATTTGATTAAGTGTGCTCTTTGTTGTGATGCATAATATTGTTGCAAGGCTTGCATAGCTAAGATTTATCTTCAGTTAATATTTTAATTTAATTTTATTACTTGCAATAAACTAGTGAAATCAAAGTTATGGAAGCTTCAGCATTTCAAATTACCTATGAACTTCTGGGGTAAGCTGAAGAAATGGTTCTAATGGAACAATGTAAAGAACAAAATGCGTTTAGAACAAGTAGATTTCTGATCCTACTGCTCTTGGAAAGTTTAATGTCATAGATGCTGTCACTAGAGATAACTTAATGGAGCGATATAAATAAAAAGAAATGGATGGAAGGAATTATGTTGTATTTTTTTTCTGGCATTTATACTACATATATTGTGTATATCTATAGTATATATACACATATAGTTTCTAAAAAAGCTGGAGTTGGTAATTTATCTGAGCATTGCACAAGTTATTTTTTCTTAGAAGCAATTAAACATGTAAGCACTTTAACAGCATGAAAGAAAATAAAAATAGAAAAGCTGGAGATAACTTGATAGGTTTTCATAATATGACCTCATAGATTATTAAGTTTTACCCCACTGTGAGATTTAAGAACGGGTTTTTTTTGTGCTGGAAAGGTTATAACAGTAGGGGTATATTGTTTATCTTTTTGATTGTAGTGTATTTTATATATTGGCAGTTTTTTAGAGTTAAATTGTAGAAAAAAAATGCCATTTACTTTTGAAAGAATTTATTAAAAAGAAATCAAGGAGGTTAATTTGGTAATAATTTTTGATTTCAAGAAAAGAAGTGTCTTTTACACTAACATCACAGTAGATGACAAATGAAAGACAATCATAAGAGTCATCCAGAAATGAAGTGGAATATTTATTTTAAAGACATCTATTTGATTTGTCAAATTATTTTCTTTTCAAATATTCTAGTGGGATACTTCTCTATCCTCAGAAATGAGGAAAAAAAAAAAGTTTCAAAAGGGAAGTATTTTCTTAATAATATTGGTTTCAAAAGAGTTTGCCCTTATTATGGTAAAAAAATATTAATTGCTTGTATGAATGAGTTCCTTTCTGTGATCTAAGGAAGTAATTAAATGCTGTTAAATAGAATCTTATTTCTTGAAATGAGTTCACTTTCTTTTAACTTTTCTCATTAGCTACTATCTTACCATTAAGTAACTGTGCAAGATCATAATGGATTAAAAGTAGTATAGAGGATTTAAGCCTATATTGCTTCTTTTGAGAATGCATGTACTATTGAGGCTCCTTTAAAAGCTGAGAAGGGAAGAAGTGCAGAAAATAATATGAATATTTGATTTTTTATGACATTTTACTGTCAAACTGAAATGATTGTAAGGACCTGATCAACCTGAAATGGACTAACAAGGAATCTTTATATTTCATTGCTGAAACAAAGCATAAGGGAGAGAAGGGCACGTGTATTACCTCTGTGGACAAGACAAAGAAAAGGGTCCTTGTCTAATAAACACGTCATGTATATATCTACATGGTCTACATATGTTGTCTCTGATGTGTGTTCTATCTCTCTGGCACCAACAGCTCATAGAGTTTGCCTGAACCTCCCTCTTGACTTCTAGTGGTGTGAGTGGCATTGAAAGCATTGCTGCTGTATTGCTGCCGCTTACATACTGAAGAAGAAAGTGTCACCACCAGTTCAACACTTGAGTTATTCTCCACACCTGTCATTCTCAGTACTGATTCTTCATTTCCAGGAACATTGTAGATCTTTGATATGAAGTCATTTTTGTGAATGCCGATGTGCTAAGGTGAATGATTCCTCTATGCACGTCTTTTAGTAAATGAAGCTGCTCATGCTTGAAAAGTAAATTGAGGCTGTCGTTTCTGTGTTTACCCTCACTATCTACTGGGTTACTCGATTCCTGATCCGCTTTGTCAGGGCAAAGCTATTCCTGCTATAATAGCTTGGCACTATGTGTCCTGGTTATTTTGTTACACAAGAAGAGGAGAGCAAGTAGATTTATCTCACTCCAAAAAGTTGGCCCAGTCTTTTATTCCCTTGAAGTTTTCTTATCTTCCTGGAGATTGTCTCCAAGAGATTTGTCTTTCTCTTTATACAGTAGGCCAGGATGTCAACAGTTTTAGACTCCATTTAATGAGATAAAATGGTTGACTCCTCAGAGTAAAAGTGTAGAGAAGGCACTTAGTGATACTTTGCTGGACTACTCTCCAAGCCTCAGACAGCCAGCAGCTTCAGGTCAATTTGTTAGTGTTTTTTTGTTTGCCTTTTTTTTTTTTTTTTTTTTTACCCTACCTTTCCCTTTCATGAATGTATTGAGTGAATTTATGAGCTTCTGTAAACTTCCAGTATCTGCAGTAGCCTATGATAGGGAGTTCCAAAACCTTTGGTGATAATTTAGGGTGTTTATTTGACATTTAGAAACATTTAGGGGTTTTATTTGACAATTTTTTTTTTCGTTGACAGAGACAAAAGCAAAAGATTGTTTCACTTTATCCATGATACTTCAGGTTTTGTTGCCTGTATTGTATTTCCCCTCAGTCTTTGCTTCTGCATAATGAAGATTTTTAATCTGTTCAGTTGTTCCTTGAAGTCCTTGATCGTCCTTGTTAACACTATGTATTTCTCAGTTCTATGATAGTCTGTATAGAAATGTGATGGCCAAATAGTGTTCATGAAATGGATTTACAATGGCATAATCGTGTTTTCTGTTTTTTCCCTTTCACAATAATTCCTCACGTTATTTTTGGTTGCAATTTGCATAAAGCTATTATGATTCACAGATTACATTCCTGGTATTAATGATCAATTCAGAATCCATCATTATACATGTAATAAGAGTCCAGGTCTTTTTTCCTGTTGTTTATCACTTGGCACTTATCAAAGTTAAATTTCATCTATCTTTTTCATAGCCATTTTAAGAACTTCAAAGCTGTTTTGCTCTAAAGTTCTTGTTTGGTTTGAAGGGATGCAAAAAGGAGAAATAGCTGAACAACTGGATTGTGTGGGTTGGCATTTTACACTTCAGTAGATGTTGTATTCAGTCTCAGATTTCTTCTCAGAAATAGAAGGGAGAGAGGACATGGGAGTAAAAGAAAGCAATGACTTTGTCTGTTATTTGTTTGAATTATAAGGGTATGGTGGCTCAGGTAGTCAGTGTGAGACACAGAGCAAGTCTGGAACCTGTAGCATTGCCAGAAACCTAATGCCTTCTTAGAAAGTATCTATCCTGGTTTCAGCTGGGTGGAAGTTAATTTTTTTTTTTATAGTAGCTAATGTGGTTTCTATTTAGTATGAGAATAATCTTGATGACACATATTTACTTTTTTTTTAGTTGTTGCTAAGTGATCTTTACATTAGTCAAGGAATTTTTCAGCTTCCCGTGGAAGTCCAAAGTAATATTCTATACTAAAGATGTCATACTCAGTACATAAATGGGAGTTGGCCAGAGGGAGGAATCTATGATCACTGCTCAGGACAGGCTGGGCAACCGATCATCAGGTGATTTTCACTGAATTTCACTGAATTTTTAGAGTTGGAAGGGACCATAGAGATCATGTAGTCCAACTCCCCTGCTGAAGCAGGATTGCCCAGAGCATGTTAGAGCATGTTACTCAGGACTGCATCCAGGCGGGTCTTGAAAATCTCCAAAGAAGGCGACTCCACAACCTCCCTGGGCAGAGAATGACTTGTGTTGTAGGACTTTATTTTATATATTCTTTTACTATTATTATTATCATCTTCATCCTCTTCTTCTGTTATTGTTCTATTAAATTGTCTTTACCTCAGCCCATGAGGTTTCTTTCCCCCTTCTTCCTACCCTACTGAGGGGGAAGGGGAGTAATTAAACATCTGTGTGATGCTAGTTGCTGGCTGGGGTTAAACTGCAACAATAATGAATAGACATCTAAGATGTCTTAGTGTTGAAAATGGACTTTTTCAGCCTATCAAAGACATAGTAAAATGTGTTGCTAGCCAACAAGCCTCCACAAAGTGCTAGACCTGAGAGCAAGACCAATGGAAAAGATCTACACTGGAGGGAGGCAGTAAAAAGGAGAAATAATTATCCATAAATCCCTTTCCTTTTGATTCTGTCTTTCTGAATTTTCTTTATTGTAATGGCCAAGTTGTGTCCTAAAAACATCTAGTTTTACTTATTCAAATGCCTTTTAGTATTTTTGGTTTGTGTAATTGAAATAAAAGCTGCAAGTAGATCTGGCTCAAAGTAGTGGTTGATGTTGGGCACAATTACATTCAAGGTGACGAATCTGAGAAATTCTCTCAATCTGTTAGCAATTGCAGATGTAGTCTACACTAGCCTCTAATTTTATTGGAACTGTCTTGTTTTCACTTGTCGTCATATTGTAGATACCAGCAGCCAATTCTTTTTTTGCAGAAAGCAAAAAATATGGACTGATGATAATACATTAGATACCATGTTGCAAGCTAGAGAATTAATACAATTGCTGAGTAGACTAGGAGCAGCCACATCTAGTCTGCTCTCAGACATTAGGAGGCTGGAGCTGCAGTGATAAGAATGATTTTAAAAAAAATAGTACAGCGGAATTATGCAAAGACAAATAGGGAATTTAAAGAGTGGAGTGTAAATGTGTAGTAAAAACCAACTGAACAACAACAACAACAAAATAGCCACAAGGGACAAGCTTAGATTGTTTTGTACATGGCAGCAGAACAAGTGATAGGATGCTGCGGATTAGTGAGAGCAGGAGAATCACCTATTGACTAGATATTTAAATACAGTATACAAAGCCCAAAACTATTCAGGCTTAAAGAATGAATATACCACAATCAGGGACAAAGGGTGATATTGGATACTTTCCATGCATATGCAATGAAGAGAAATGATGATGATACTTGCCACTGTTGATTTATCTTCTTCGTTTTCTTTAATTCTGAGGACCCTAATAAAACCTAAGAACATTCATACATCCTTGTGATGGCTGGCAACATACACTGAACTTATTAAACATGCATGTGAGCCAAATAAAATAAATTTGTTGTCTTGAAAACTGGCTTTTTTCAAAGTAAGATGTAAAGGGGGAAACTTTAAAATAGTAATAAGGTTAGGAAATTAGCTACAATGCTTGTAACTTTTTTTGCTTCTGCTCTGTATGTAATAATGTAAATATCACCTCTGACTAGATTGCGATCTTTCCATTTCTTACTTCTTGCTCTTTAGCTAAGTGTGGAGAAACATTGCTGAAAACAAACAATCCCAAATCCGTTCATTCCTCACATCAAATAACTTTATGTATTTTATAGGTAGTTTTAAAGAAATAGTGGATTGTACCAGTCAGTGCCAGTGCCTTTCCAGGCATATGAATTATGTTGTCACGGAGCATAAGTGTCTAGATGTCATTGGCCTGTCTGACCTGTACTGGCACATTACTAATTAGCGGGAACTCTTAAATCTATATGCTGCTTATCTTAATGGAAAGCAGTGTTGTAGATTGTATTCGGTGTTCACTGCTCGAGTTCAAGGGTTCTGGAATTCAGTTTGATAAAAGCTGAATTTAGTTGTTGCTGGAGCACGTGAATTGGCTTCTCCGGAAACCTGGTTATTTGTTGGGTAACAGAAAATGACCTTCAAAAATTTTCCAAATGAAGTCAGATCCCAGCCTTTGCTTTTGTTTTGTTGAGGTTTTTATTTTTTATGTCTTGTGATGCATTTAAGGTTAAGTAGCAAAGTCTTCCAGGTACAGTGCAGTAATAGTTTTATATTTTGATAGAACCAAGGATTCCTTCTACAAAACTTTAAGCGGTGTGTTTTCATATGTTGACAGAGTGGCATGCTGGAACGAAGACAGGCGATTAGTGTAATCACCTGCATAACATGCACTGTATCTTTTAAAGAAGTCAGTCCTATTTAAAGTAATCCTTACCTCTGAGGCAGTGAAGTTCTGAATTTAAAATAGGCAGTGATGGAAAATCCATCTAAGGTCCTTGTAAATTGCTCCCCATAAATATTTGCCCTATGTAAAAATATTTTAGAATCTGTTTATTTCTATTAAGAAATTGTTTAATTTTAGCTTTCGGTCATTGGATTTTAGTATACCTTTACCTGGATTGAGGAACCTGCCACAATATATATATTTTTTAAATTATTTTTGTGATCTCCAAAGTTCTCTTAATTAAAAATCTGTGAATCTATTATACCAACAGTAATTTTGTAACCCCTGTTATGAACAGATTCAAGTGCCTGCTTTCCCCATTGCTTTGTGAGAGGTTAATGTTGAATTGAGAACCTTGCTCCAAGATTGTGATGTCTTCAAATTTTAAGTAAAGGCACAAGTTTTTTTCCCTACTTTTCTGGAATGTCTTCAGTATTTTACACACAAGGGAAAAGCAAAGAAAAAAATCAAAATTAGTTCAAACTTATAATAGATTAAAGAGAAAGAACAGGTGTTAGGAGATCTGGTCTCTCTCTTTACATTACATTTTTTCCAAAGTTGTGTATAGGTTTTGGGAGAAACAGCTACTTGGTTTTGGTGTTTCTTAGGGTATTTTTGTTGTAGTTTGGGGCTTGTTTTGTTGTAGTTTTTAGTTGGGCTTTTTTTTTTTTTTTTCATTAAGCGTGTCATCTGCACTGTTATGGCTTTGGCTGTCATCTTCTACATTAGAAATTGTACGTGTTTTCTGCTTGTCTGCATTACATCTTTTTTGATAAAGGACTATAGGAAACACAGGCCTTTGTTATATTTAATTACATTAATTCACTCAAGAATATAATTGTGATGTGATTCTTATGCCTCATTGTATTTCAGTATTTCAAAAATAACAAAACTACAGCAAATCCTGAGAACACACAGCAGGTCAAGAGAAAAGTTTTTGGATATCATGGATGACTAGCTATGGATTGTGCTTCATTTAAAACATCTGTCAGCATGAGAATAACATCAGGAAAAGTTTCAGTAATAAGAGATCAAGCACAATTAAGCAATTTAGTTCTTCTGAAAATTAATTTCCGTCATTATGGATTTCTACTTTGGTTTTTTTTTGGATTAGTGGAACAGCGGTAAATAATTACTGAATGGTACATGTGGTTTCTCGCAGAATATGATGCTCATTCTGAATGGGCTTACTGGGGATAGAACAACTCTCTTTAACGTGTTTAATGAAAGAGTAGATTTAATGAACACAAGGTTAGATGATAAATTTCTCTAAGATTTTTAGGAATTTCTGAGGCAATTGATGAACAGATCGATCAATGCAGATAACAGTAACAAGACAATGTGTGCATCTAGAAGTTGGTAGGAATGTTCAGAAAGAGTATTAATGGCCCTTAATATTAATTGAAGACGAAAACATCAACTGTTTTCCCACAGGGCTTTGTTTGAAAACAGTCCTGTTTAACATGTTAATTGTGGAGCTGGAAAATGGAACAGCTCCTCCTCCTCTGTAGTATGGAACCCTGTAGACTACAAGGGCAAGGGCAGACTGCTGTTATCCAATGTCACAGTGAAATTGTAGAAGCTTTGGGCTGGTTGTATCTGTTCAGATAACTAAAACATTCTGTTCCACACAGGGAAAATAGTGTCGCATCTGTAGGAACAACAGCAAAAACCTCTTAATTGAAAGAATTAATAGTTAGATAATTTAAAACTTAATGAATGAGAAAGACAAGTATAGATGATACTAGCAGTATAGCTAATGTAGTGAAACAGGGAAATAATCTCCTTAAAAACACAACCAAACCAAAAAGCACAAACAACCCCAAAGCTCTGACCCTCCATAGTTAAAAAATAAATTGTTTCAAGTGAAGGCAGGAACAGTTGATCTTGTGGAGTAAAGAATTTTCTTTCAGAGAAATGAAGAAAAGCTCCAGGGAAATAGAGAGGTAGGGTTAATTGTAGTCTCCAACTATGAGGAACTGTAAATAGCATACTTCCAGTGAAAGGATGACTGCTGCACGCAGAAGCAGAAGCTTGTAAAGTCACAATTAGAACCAGGTTCAAGAACTTTTT
>JAOQGH010000032.1:43403272-43464291 GCA_025769975.1 Gallinago jamesoni
CCAGTGAAAGGATGACTGCTGCACGCAGAAGCAGAAGCTTGTAAAGTCACAATTAGAACCAGGTTCAAGAACTTTTTGAAGTTCAAGTTCTGTTCAAGAACTGTTGGAATTTGAGATAGAAGTTCTCTATTGCAAGGGGAGCAGACATGCATTAGTTTAAACCATAGACACTTAATAGTTCTCTGCTCTTGTAAGCTGGTATTATTAATGCCTGTTAAATATGGTAAATAAAAATAGCAAGAGGTTAAATAGATTTAGTGAATAAAAGGGTTTTTTTGGTTTTTGGTTTGTTTTTTTTTCTGCGAGATGTGAGATTAATGTTTTATTAAGAAGGAACAGAACTATAAAAAAGTTTTAAAAAGTTACGGTTTTATTACTAAAAAGGAGGGTTGTTTATGTAAATTGATCATATCTACAGCAATCTAAATTATTATACTATACTATATTACTTTGCTATATGTAGGAATTTGCAGCCATTTGGAGGGAAATATGATGGAGGGAGAATGCAAAGTGTAGAATCTTCACCGATGACCTGATTTGAAATATTTTGATTTTTCTGAGCTTGCAATATGACCCTACGTGGACCAGCATCCCAGCAGCAGTGAGCTCAGAGGCTTTGATCATGTCCAGAACTCTGTGAGAAGACTTTTATTAGGGGGCACTGAAGAACTGTGTGAATAGAGAACAATTTGTGGAAAAATCTTTGGTTGTACTGAAGTGACTTGGCATTCTTTTCCTGGGGCTTGGGCCCCCTTTTGTGACAGGTTACTTAAAGTCTTCAATTTCACTAAGCACTTACGAAAACTCACCTAACTTGACTGTAAAAGTTATTTAATGGACAAAAGCATGTTCTTATGTACAATGCAAGGTAAATTATTTAAATATAGGAATTTAACGTATGGCTGTTTAAAACAGCTTTCAAGCACTTTCATTGTTTATCCATCTTGGAGTAAATTACTTCTGACATCAAGCTTCTAACATTTATTAAAGCAAACAAATGTGAATCCCCCTATTTTTCATCCTTCCTAGGGATAGTTCTCTCCAAATCACCTGTTTACTCATGGAGATCCAACCACTAGATTTTTAGGTGTTTTAAGAATTAATCATTGTATCTAACATCCCCCTCAGGTGAGGATCTTCTGTATAGTAAACTTCACCTGAGAGTTGATTTCATAGTCAGGCTGCTTATGTCACTGTCCACAGATTGTCCTCAGCTTCATGTTATAGTTTGTCTAAACCTTTTACTGAAATGGTCTTGTTAGGGACTGGGTGCAGGTCAAAGGTGTGCTGGACCAAAAAGGATGTGGCTTTGTACAGCCACTGCCATATGGTGGTACCACGTTCCTCAGGGCCATCTCAGGCAATGTTATAGCGTGAGCTGAAACAGGTAGTCAATCTGTAGCTGTAGAGGTGTGAGCCTTTAAAGTAAAATTATTTTTCTCAGCCATATAGCAGATAAAAAACAATTTGGACAGGCTTTGCACAGAATTTTGAAGCATATTATCACTGTTTTTAATTAAAGCAAAGAGAGTGCAGGTCACGCGGGTGGGTGTAGGTGGAACCTTTCTGTTATGCTGAGCCTTACACTGCAGTTTACACCTTCTCTATCAGCTCTTTGTGACCTCTTTGATTTCTCAAGGCAATTTTCCTTTCCAGCTCAGTCAGGTCTTGGTGTAGGCAGTTGTCTCCAAGACTGAGCTGGTTAATATGACTTAAAAGTGTGAATGACTCAGCCATTGCCTTTTTATAGTTATTCTGTTTCTGTGTCGGGGCACTGCATGATCACCATCCCACTGGTTTTGTTACCAAGGGAATCCTCCCCTTGTCAAGGCCTTTTTCCTCCTTACTTAATGGTTTATTGGCTAGCAGTTCGAGTTTGCATAATGGCCTGCTTCCATGTAAGAACTTTGTATTATTGAGGCCAGACCAGAATCTGAACCCAAGTGGAGGTGGACAGTTAGCAGAAGGGGAGAAGGCTGTGAATCTGAAAGAAAATTGAGAGCTTAGAAAAACTCAAATTAAAAACTGTCTGAGTGGTTAAGCTTGGGAGTAGGGCCTAAATGTTTATTTTGACCTGTTTTTTCCTGCCTAAGTTTTAGGAAAGATGAGAGGAGAGTCACATTTATGAAAGAAAGTAAACAAGTATGTCAAAAGCCAGTTGTTCAGACATGTGGAGGCAGATATTCCTCCAAACTGTCCTGCTCCATCTTTTTTTTTATTATTTAATCTTTCTTTCAGCTTTCTCTCTTTTTTTTTTTTTTTTTAAGGAAAGGTGATGAGAACTGCCCAGTCAACTATAATCATTTCAACCAGAATGCTGGAGGCTGGACTGGGCTGTCATTGACTAATGATAGGTGCTTTTATCTGTAGAAAGGGATGTTCTTTATTTTCTGTTACGTTTCTTTTACCCTCATTGTTAGTCTCTATGCTCTTAGCATTTTCCCTTTATTTCCCTTCTTTGCAATTGTCATGCACTCATTCTTCTCTGTGTCTTTCTGTCTCTGCTTGTATTCCTGTATTAGTAGAGGCAGTGAATGGGCAAATGGATTGAGAATAGTATTTGAAACCAGACTTCCTTGAGTGCCAGAGCTCTTGCAACAGCTCTTTATGCTGCTCAGGTCAGGCCACAGCGTCCGTCTGCTGTGATGCTGCACATAACTTAATACTGCACATAAACTTAAGGTAACAGCAGAGTGTCAAGTATATATATAGCACCAGGTATCACTGCAGTCCTCTGCCAGCCAGATCAGTCAAGAGGTGGCATTTTTAGGAGGACTGTGTGCATTGCAAGTATTTCTAATGTCTGAGGTACTTTGTCCTGCACTACCCTGTACCTGTACTAAGTAATTCAGAGTCAGCTTGTGCATCTCCAATGTCTTGCTGTTACATCCTTGAGTATGCCTATGGAATGTAACCATTCAAGTATTTAGATGTCTAGCTCCTAGTGGAGCACATAAGTGTGTCTGTGCAGTCAGTCAGAAATTTTCTGTATCTGTCTCGAGAGATTGTGTATCCTGCTGTAAGGAGTTCCATAATCTTCACATTATCCTGGCTCTATGTGGAGCGGGGTTTGGTTTGACATGGTTCTCAATCTAAGGATGCAAACCAAGAAAGCACGGACTGTCTGTTGTCAGTTTCTCAGTCATCTGAAGCCAGTTTGTGTCTGTGCTGCTGCTGAAGAGGCAGTCCTGTCCTGCCCTTCACCTCTGTGGCCGTATTCAGAGCTTTGCTTTTTACTGGTACTGGCACGCATGTGGCTTTGAAGTCAGGCAGAAAACTGAAAACTTGTTTTTCTTCTGTTGTGTTAGTTAGTGTTCAACCAGGTTATGTTCTTGATGGAATGCATAGTGCTCTTACAAAGTGCAAAGGATGGGAACATGCAGAAAGAGCTGAACTGGTCTCTCAGCTGTGCAAGAGTGGGTCAGTTTAAAGGATGTGTGGAAGTACCCTATTAGTCTGTACATGTGGACTGAAAGCTAAGGTCACATTTGATATTAGAGAATAATTTGTGAAGCATACTTTTTTAAGATTCTATATAACTATCTCAAAATATTAAGGCTATTATAAATTTAATATTTGGAAATGAAAGCTAAATTATTATTTTGCCTCCTCTCGTCTTACTGTCTTTCTACCTCGCTGGACATCTTTCTTTCTCACATATGAAGACCAATTTTTGCCTTCCTGTAGAAAATGCACTGTTGGAAATAGAGAACCGTGCTGCTAGTACTGCCAACCTAGTATTTCCAACAGATTAATCCTACAGATTTGCTATGAATCAGGTAGAATGTTTTTTTTTCTTTATTTGGTATGAGTATGAAAAGTTTAGCATCTGTCTTTCATGTCTGCAGTGCTCTGCATTGCAGATGTGAACTGGAATAACAAGTGGAGGCCTGTTCTTGGCTGACAATGCCTACATTTCTAAAAAAATTATCAGTTTGCTTCAGAAAATGTTGCTTTTGCTCATGTAGGGTTAAAGAATTTTTACTGTTAGATTTAAGTTACAGCAATGTGATTTACTGTCACTTGTGAGCAGTTTGTGACCATTAGAATGGACATTTGTGTAAGTCACAAGGAAAATGGAACTATTGTGCAGGAAAACTGTGTTAAGAGTGCGATAGACAAACAAGTAATTTCAGGTGCAGAATATTTTGTTTCTGTAGAAGTTTCCAAACTAAAATTCTGCTGTTTGCAAAGGTTGTTGATAAGAGTAGTTGTGAGGTTAGATTTTTGGCAACCTTTATGCTAATGAAGAATTCCAATGATGTAGTTAGATTTTGGCTATAATATAGCACTGTAATGAATTGTTGACTAAAATAAATACTTATTCTCTTTACAGATAGGTTTGAAGACAGACTGCCTAAACAAATGTTCACATCGAACAGTAGTAGCCAGACTGGGTAGAGACACTTCTGTTTTTCTGTATTTAGGAAAAGCTTAAAAGAAGAGATGGACATATTTTGGCACATGTTCCAGGAAGAAAAAGTACAGTTAGGCAATAGAATTCATTAAATATGTTCTTGAAAAAGTATGGAGCTACTTTCAAGATTAGAGCGGTGATCATCTGTATACTTCTTTAGAAGTATTATTATCAGTGCTATTAACTTACTTTCCTTATTTGATAATATCAAATTTCAAATTCAAACTTAATAATCACACATTGCCAGTTGATGAAATAAATGAACAGCAGAAAATAAGTTTCACTGAAACTTTCCACTAAAAATGTTTTCTTAACTCTGCAATCATAAAAAAAAACATGTGAATTTTAATTCAGTGAGATTTACTCCAAAGAACAGTCAGTACATATTTCTAAATTACAGAGATTGAAACTCAGTTGAGAAACCCAATTTCACATTTTGAAGAAAGAATATATTGTTGAATGAGGTTGTTGTTGAGTATTTAAAAAGTGACAATAAGTTAGAAACTCCAAGGAAAAACCAAAACAAAACAAAATGCTACTTGAGAAAGCAGTGGTTATAAATCTAGTCTAGAAGGTAAAAGGAAAGGAGATCTCTTTCACTTGTGGCTACTACTGTTTGCTTCTATCTATCATGATACACTTTTATGGTTACATGAAAAATGTCATGGGATGCCATTATCCTCTGCCCACGCAGGTTCTCTTCCTCACGGGTACTGCAAAACCCCAAGCCAGGTGTAAGCTTTGAAACAATTTATCTTTTCGATGAAGTACTTCAAGTTAATTGTTTGGGGAGTATTTGGTTAAATAGTTATAAGAAATGGTTAGCATCCTTTCCTTTATCCAACTGAGCAATTCCTGTTCACCTGTTCAGTCTAGAAAGAATGTTGTACAACTAGCAAGGAAGAAATATTCCATCTTTTTGTATACTCAGGCAGATAACTTCTTTTAAGTCTTCTACTGTTTAAAATTGCTGTTGTGACAGCAGCTGGAGAAATGTTGAGGAAAATGCACTAATTTGACTTTTTAGTTTTACTTATTTGCTTTTTGGGTAGATTTTACTGCAAATGAAAAACTTATTGGTTTTTTTGATAACTCTCTTTCTTGTATGTATCCATTTTATAGTTGCAAGTATTGCTCACCCTTTTCATATTGAATTATGAAGGATATTTTTCCTGTTTCTTGGTAAAGGGTGAAATTGAAGCAGTATTCTGACTGGTTCCAGGTTATCTTTTTTGTCACCTATATGATTGCCATCCACTGAAAAGAGTTTGATTTTACAGGCTTTGGAATATGTTACGGCTTTGAATATTTTTGTGTATAATGAGGTATATGTTTAAGTACCCATGTTAATAGTTAGAAAAAACATGTTTATTAACAAGAAAGAAACTGTATTTGATAGATTTAAAAGTATTATAACTCATACATTATTGTGTAGAATAATTGTCTACTTAAAACTTATTTTTTGAATCAGAGTCTGACTGGAGTAGAAACCATCTTTGTATAAAAAAGATACAGGTTTCTGTTGGAAAAATGAGAATAGGTCCCACAATAACCATGTTTACAGCTACTAGAAACTGTCTCAATAGTTTTCTTTAGTCGTGTATGGGTGTTTTCAGCACTGTAAAACATGAAGCCTAATGGTTTTTTTTTTCAGAAGTATGGAAACTGAGTAATAAAAATTTAAGCTCACACTAGATATTATCAGATAACTCTTCTACCACATGTTTGCAAATGAGAGGAGACTGAGGGCTGGTTTTATATATGATTTATAAATACGTTGATTAGGGAATTCTGATACGCCTCTCTTTTTGAACAAGTATTTTAAGTTGTCTGCAAGTAATATAGTGAAAATCTTTTGCAGACTGTGAATAAATTTTGGATAGACTCACTAGTCTGTTAATTTTGAGTGGGAGTAATTAGTCAAGACATTTTCCTCAATAAAGGGCTAGAACTTATTTTGTGTATACTAGATAGTGTTGCTAAGTACTGAATACGTACCTTATTGAATTAAGCTTTATGAAGTGGATTGTTATTCAAGGAGTAATACCTGAACTTCTTTTTATCTTCACCGAACTGTGGTTTTGGTGTTGGTTTGTTGGGTTGTTGGGGATTTTTTTGTTCTTGCTTTGTGAGGGTTTTTTGGTTGGTTTGGGTTTTTTTTTTCAGCATTACTACAATTAGCTTGTCAGTTAAACATAGTTTTCTGGAGAAAGCATTTTAAATCATTTGGGATATTATATGCAGAGGGCTTGATTTGGATCTCTTATGCACTGTACAATACGATGTTATTGGTTTGTCTTTCCCTGCTAGAGTTCTCATGCTGCTCTAGGTATGTGAGACTTTTAAATTTTTATTTTACTTTTAAAATAAAGGAAATATTCAAACCAGAATTATGTTTTTTCATCAAACTTTTCTGTCTCTTTTTTATTTAAATGGACAAGCTAGTTTACATACAGCATTGCTTGTCACCAAATACTTATATCACTTTTCTTCTCTATGATGTGTGTCGTATGTCTTTTACAACCAGACAATTGGATTTTTCTGTATTTGGAATTTCAAAAATCAAATCAACTATCTTGAAAATTTCATGAAAACCTGAAATGGCAAATTAAATGACAGCAACTTGCTGTTGCCTTTGTTTAAGGCCTTATTTAAGCTTTTAAGCCTAGGATGGTCTGGAGAATCATTTTTGTTTTTAAATGAGCACTGTGATTTTTGGTGCAAAATTAAGAAACCTTGAATAGTGTTGTATAGTTTTACCCCAAATCTGAACAGGGTTGTTGAATTTGTTGTATTCCATATGTTGGTGGGTTGACCTTGTTTGGTTGCCAAGTGCCTACCAAGATGCTCTCTCACTCCCTGTCCTTAACAGGACAAGGGGAGAAAATAGGATGAAAACCTTGTAGCTGGAGATAAAGACAGGGCAATCACTTACCAATTACCATCACAGCCAAAATAGAATTGACTTGGGGAAAATTAATTTAATTTATTGCTAATTAAAATAGAATTAGATCATGAGAAAAAAAAAAAAGACAAAATCTAAAACACCTTCTCCCATCCTCACTTTCCCAGTGTCAACTTTACTCCTTCACTCCTGACCCTCTTACTTCCTTGTCTTTCCAGCACCGAGTGGCGTGGGCGGGATGGGGAATGGAGATTGCAGTCAGTTCATAAAGCTTCATCTCTGCTGCCCTTCCTCGCCCTTTTTCCCTGCTCCAGTGTGAGTCCTCTCTGTGGGCTGCAGTCCTTCAGGATAAACCTGCTCCTGCATGTGGTCTCCATGGAATGCAGTTCCTTCAGGACATACTCACCTGCTGAAGTGTTGGGTCCTCCATGGCCTGCAGTAATATCTGCTCCAATGTAGCCCTCTATGGGCTGTAGGAAAATACCTCTTTCAGCATGGTCATATTCATGGGGCTGCAGGGGAATATCTGCTCCAGTGCCTGACCTTGGGGTTTGCAGGATAGTGTCTCATGCTTTCTATGCCTCACTCCTCACACTGCCAGGCAGCATTTTGTCCTTTTTTAAATGGTACCTTTCCCAGAGGTACCACCAGCATCACTGATGTGCTCAGCTCTGTCCTGTGGTGGGTCCATGCTGTGTCCAGCTTGGGGCAGCCCCTAGCCTCTAATCACAGAGCCCACCTTGCAGCTCTCCGACTACTAAAACCTTGTCACGTACACCCAATACAACATATATGCAGCAGGTAGGGAATCTGTTCTTCATGTATAGGGGAGAAAAAAAATTTGAATATAAATGTTTATGCACTCTGTGGATGTGGCAGTGGGAGTTTTGAGGACTGGAGGAACCCTAGCAAGGTTATGAAGAAGTATTTTATATGTCAATGGAAACAAGGTATATGCTATTCTCTAAATAGATTATATGCGATAATTGGATATTACATTAATAATATTAATGGATGTTGTGTAATTTTCTCTGTTCTAGGGAATATGACTTCTGCAACATCACCTATCATTTTGAAATGGGACCCCAAAAGTTTGGAAATCAGGACTCTCACAGTAGAGAGGCTATTGGAGCCACTTGTTACCCAGGCAAGTATCTTCAATTTGTTTTGCTGCTTCCTTTAGCCTGATGCTGTATTTACTCATTTTATGTGATTATCTGAATAATCCTTGATAATAAAAACTTGAACAGTTTTTGTTTGTGATGTCTACTGGAGAGCTCTGTTCAAACATGTTTAGAAGTTCTTGTTCTAAATAATTTACAGTCTCAAAGTATGAACAGGGATACAGTAGCAACAACTATTTAGTTGTGTTTGTCTTTTTAAAAGCAGTTTAGGAATTTATGAAACAGTCAATTTAAGACAGGCATCTGACTGAATAGATACTCTTGGTTTGTTATTATTCCATGGAAGGCAGGTTCACATTAAAAACAAGGAAAACCAACAAACCAAATGAAAGAAACTCTTAAAACCCTGTTCATTTTGTGCTGTGATTGATTAGGAATGCACGCTCAACTGTTTACCTTTCAACGGAGCAAAATTTGCCAATAGCAGCTAAAATATTTGTGCAGTGGTCTGAAAACAGCAAGACGAAAGTGATGCTAGGTAACGTGTATAATGTATGTATTAGTCGTATCCAGCTTTTAACAAGGTGGACCAGTTTCTTTACTGTCAGAGAAAATCTGCATTTCACGATTCCCGTGTCTGTACAAATTTGCATGCAGTGTGAGTGCATAGACAGGGGCAGGCGCTGTGCAGTCCAGAGTTATATGGCAGCAGGCATCAAGCTTCTTTCACCATCAGTGCAATTTGCTGAGCTCATTGCCTGATGCCTTTTTATCCATGAATTGCCATTAATAATGGGAAGCTGGTTACATAATTTTATTCTAGTTGAGTAGTTCCGTTATTTAAAATACACACACAAGTAATTTTTCTTCTAGGAATGCTCATTATTTTAAAATTGAATGCCAGCTCACCCCATCTGTCCATCCACCTGTTACTAACAGTTTTCTCGTAGACATTGTGAATCTTGAGGTTGGTCTGCTGGGTAGAAATGTAGGCCTTCTTTTGAGTGCGAGACCAGACTTCGTGTTTTTATTTTCAGAATAAAACAAAGATAAATAGCTACTCTTTTAATTCCCCCAAATAACGTCTCTGTATGGTTCCTATGCTTCTTAAAGTGACTCACTTTCCAAAGAAATTACACCTATTCTTCTTTCTTTGTTTTTGAAAAATAATTACATTATCTTTCCACAAATTATTCTGGACATTAAAGTATAACAATGTACACAACTTTACAGACACCAAGGCAAAGAGATACATGTTTCATTTCACATAGCTGTTGATAACATGGTAATTAATTTTCATTATAAACCTTGATAATTTTGTGGTCGATATGGAAGACGGACTAAAATCACAAATTCATTGTGATACCAACTAAAAATTAGATTATGAGCTCTCTGTTTTTCTGATAGAATAGGAAGTTGGTGTAGGTGTTGGAAGTGAAGCTACTGTGAACCATGATCTTCTGCGAAAATGCAAATTACTGAGTTGTCTATGAGTGAATTTCCTCTATGCCTTTCACTTGGCTTTATTTATCAGCACCTTGCAGAGAATGCATCAGCCAAGAAGTGAAAGTACCATTGTAGTGTCATAGCTTCTCAAGGTGCTTTGGTTAACTTTGGGTTTAGCTAGATTTTTGTTTGATAGCACACTTCAACAAATGTAAATAAAGAAATTACAAGTTGAATTACAGGACATGGATTTCTTCAGTGCTGGAAACTAAGGATCCTTACCTGTGTATTTTGATGAGGAACAAAAATTTCTATTTTAGCAGTATGTTAAGGAGACTAGAGAAAAGTCCAGGAGGAATAGAGAAATGATGGGCTATTGTTTTATTCAACCGTTATGAATATTTCCTTCCTGATTTCTTGATTTCATATGTTTCTAGATAGTATGGACACACAAACCAAACTTTTTGAACTCATAATTTAATTTCTTGTATTAGAGAAATAATTAGTTTTAATATTTTCCTCTACTTAGAATCCAATAAAGTATGTTTGATTAAAGCATGTTTTTGTGAGCCACACAAACATAATCACAAACACTTCAAGTGATGAGAAATGTGCTACCTTTAGATTGTGTTTATCTATTGCATTTTTAGCTTAAGTTATTCAGCTGCTCAGTCTGTTTTTCTCAGATAAGTTAACTATCATCCCAGTTTAAAGGCTTTTCTTTTTTCTCCTTAGAGTCTGGTCAAGTCAAGAATAGTATCTTGTTTACCTCTGTTTGGGCTTAGATTTCAATCTTACTATGCAATAACAACCTCCACATGATACCATGTGCACATTCCATATGCAAAGACTTGGATCTCCTTAAAAAGTTTCAAAGCGCTTTCCTTCCCAAAGAGAACATTTAATTTGAAAGTTTATCTTGGCAAGCAAATAAATATGTAAATATTTACTCCCTGTTCAGTTTGAACTTTGGAGTCTACTGTAGATTCATGAGAACTGCTTAATACAGAAATCATAGTGATGGGACGTTCTTCCATATGTCACATAAAACCAGGTCAATGTATAGAAGAGAGAGTTTCAGTGGCCACAAAATGAAACAGAACTGTGCTGCACAAGTTCCCGGGCAACCTGATCTGACGTTGAAGGCAGCCCTTCTTTGACTAAGACCTTGGAGTAAATGGAATCCTGAGGTCCCGTACAGCCAGTTTTATTTTGGCATTCACACTTGAATAGTGGATCCTCTTGTTCTCCACGCTGTGTAAGATTTTGGAGAATGCTTGGAAAACCAGAAACAATTATACACAGGTCTTAGGGCTCCACAAATGCTCATAAAACCTTTTGTGTGTGTGTGTGAGTTAGGTTCTGAACTCAGTGTATATATAGACACATGAGTGACGGAGTTTCAAATAGCGGCACGTCCACTGATTTCTACTGAAATTTTGGTGAGTAATCTAGAAATGTGATGTGGATTTGAAAAAGAACACCTCAATGAGTCAGGAGAATCATGCATTAAAACTGAATTCTAGACAGGCTCATTAGTGTTCCACATGAGAAAATATGGATAATCTAAGAATTGATTTAGAAGAAATTATAAGGCAGGAAGGTTGTCCGAGCTGGAGGCAAAAAAAAATAATAATAAAAAAATCCATTAATTGTTCACAAGAATGCATTAGAAATTACAGAACTGCACTTGTTCTAGGAAGCCCTGAACTAGCAAGCTAATTAAAAATTTCTCTTATACCCTGTCAGAGGTATAAGACCACTGGAGCTTGCTGGGGCACCTATTTTCCCAGGGCTTGTTGTTGTGTTTAAAGAGTAACAAAGATGCTTTGCCACAAGTCTTTTATCACATTATTATTATCAAGATTTTGTAAGAGAAAAATTTATTAGAATTTCTGTTCTCAACAATATTGAACTTAATAATTGAAATACATTTCTTTTCTCTGGCTTCAATGTCACTATTAGCTAAAAGTATAAGGTAATTGTAGTATTGCTATTTTTGTTTTTTGAGAGTTCGTAACAGTTAACCATTTTTTACTGTAATTCTATGAAATTTTTATAAGGAAATGTATTACTAAAATATATCCTCAAGGAATACTGCCTTTTATTCTCACCTTCATGCATAGTAACCAAAATTAATTGCAATTTTATTTGTCAGACTGCGGATGGTTTTCATAAGAAAAAAGAATTACATTTTTAGGAAGGGCTTAACTGCCATTACCTGATATTTTATGTGGCATCTGGAAAATAGTGCTTGTGGAGGTTGCCCACAAGGACTCAGGGGATATTTTTTTTTCCTGGTGGCTTTGCATAATAATTAAATACAAATATTAATACAAGTTATATATGTTAAGAACAGAAAAAAAAAAAACAAAAAGCAACTAACCTTAAACCAGCAACACTAATGCAATTTTTTTTTTTGAAAACGGCAAAAATACTCATGTGTGAACACATGGATGAAAAGATGAAGGAGGTGTGTATAATTTTTGAAGATAAGATTTGCTCTTTTATGAGATTTCAATTGTCTGGTGTCAACCTGTGGTTCTTCTTGGTAGTTTTTTTTAGGTATTTTAAATAGCAGTGTGACTGTTTTACAAATGAACCTTTATTACCCGAGCCATGCAGTAGTTGTGCGTTTTAGGATTTTTGGACTATTATATATTTTTTTCAGAATTGTAATGATAACACAAATAATACTGAGTGTTCCTGTTGCAGATTTTTCATGACTATGTTTTCTTCAGTATGATGCATTTTTGTCCTTCTGGAGTTGATGTGAAAAGACAATTCTGAATTGCAGTGCATGTTTGGTTGGTTGTTTTTTTTTCCCCCAGTAAATTTAAGATGCCCGTTATAGTAGCTTAGAATGAAACAATAGTATGTTTTAAGGCAGAAAAAGCTAATTGATTAATGATTTTGTGTTGGTGGTTTTTTTTATATAGCATCACTCAGTAAAATTAAGTAACCCATACCTATAAAATAAACAAATAATTAGATAAAATTCAAAATAGCTTTCATTAGAGCCATTTAATTAGAAAATCATAATAAAGATGGCTTGTGTTATACTTCATGATTTCTTCACAAAGAACTTGTGCCTAATCTAATACCTTGTGCAGTATATTTGGATAACAGACTGGTTTCCATGTTGCTGTGAGAAATATAAATATATTCCCAACCGTTCTAGATAATAAGATAGTATTTATATTCAGTGAACCTTGCTCTTATTGCATATGAATCGTAAATTTGCTGTGCTAAGTAGTGTCCACAGGAAATATATTAATCATTATTATTGTTAAGGAGCGGCATCTGAGCCATACCTATGCAAGTAGACGCCCAGGTTCCTTTTGGAGGGTTGGTGAATGTGTATGCATGTTTCAAACAATTTTGAGAAAAACAGCCACAGGGAATGAAATGCTGTATGTCTGATACACGTTCCACTTGTGTTAGTAAATGTACAGAATTATTAAGCAATTTCTCTATTTGTTAGCTGGTTTCAGATGAAGTTATCTTCAAGACAGACCTAAGGGAAAATGAGTTATAAAGCAATATCGTTTGATTGTTCAAGCTCAATTCAGCTGTACAATAGTCAATATTATTTAAATTTTATTTAATTTTTATTTAATTTTTATTCTCCAACATTATAATTTCTGAAGTGAAAACTAGCAGCTGCCTATTTACATCAGGGTGGCTTTTTTCATCCACTAGATTCTTCAGACAACATTTGCTGCATTCTGGCCATCACTGTTTCTTCTTCGTCATTGTATTCAATAACATCTGTGCCCCTCTGTAAACTACAGTTGGGATTTTCGCAGTATGGAGACTTTTTGTGCTGATTATGAGAACCTTCAACTAAATTTTATCTTTTCTATTTTTATTCTTCCTTGTTGGAAAACTGTAGACTATTTATAGCGTGTAGTGTCCTGTAAGTTCAGGACCTTGTCAGTCTGTTTGTCTTTCAGTGATTTTATTCCCTGTTAAAAGGTGTTTATACATGTATTTGTACTTCTGAGTTTATGCATATGCAGGTTAGGATTTGCTGGTGGGAGAATGCAGACTTTGAGGGCTTTAGATCTCATCCATTATTCACATGTTTTGTTTTTATGGAATAATGGTGCTTAAACTCAAAACAATGAAACATGATGGATACTTCTGTTCTGCCACAAGCCAATATGGAGAGATGGTGAGAAATTTGTTATTGAATTCAATGATCTGAATGGTCTTTCCCAACCTAAACAATTCTGTGATTTTCCGTATTGTAGCTGGAAATGGAAGTTATGCTGGGATTGTCATAAATTTTTAGTCAATGGTGACTAGAAAAGCTTGTAGCTAAAATGAACCTATTCTGCTGTGCAATTCTTTTTATTAAATGCTAGATTTTCCATCCATTGGAAAACTCTTTGGTCTTGTTCATCATTAGCAAATTATTAGTGGTTCAAGATTACAGAATCACAGAATTGTAGGGGTTGGAAGGGACCTCCAGAGATCATCTGGTCCAACCCCCCTTCCAAAGCAGGTCCACCTAGAGCAGGTTGCACAGGAACGCATCCAGGTGGGTTGTGAATATCTCCAGAGAAGGAGACTCCACCACCTCTCTGGGCAGCCTGTTCCAGTGCTCTGTCACCCTCAAAGTAAAGAAATTTTTCTGCGTGTTCAGATGGAATTTCCTGTGTTCCAGCTTGTCTGTTGCCCCTTGTCCTGTCACCAGGCACCATTGAGAGGAGCCTGACCACATCCTCTTGACACCCACCCTTTAGATATTTATAAGTGTTGATAAGATCCCCCCTCAGTCTTCTCCAGACTAAAAAGACACATGTTTCTCAGCCTTTCCACAAAGGAGAGGTGTTTTATTCCCTTTATCATCTTTGTAGTCCTCTGCTGGCCTCTGTCCAATGGCACCCCCAGGATGCCATTGGTCTTCTTGACCTCAAGGGCACATTACTGGCTCATGGTCAACTTGTTGTCCACCAGGACTCCAAGGTCTCTCTACTGAGCTACTTTCCATTAAGTCAGCCCCTAGCCTGTACTGGTGCATGGGATTATTCCTCCCCAGGTGGAGGACCTTACACTTGCCCTTGTTGAATTTATCAGGTTCCTCACTGCTCAACTCTCTAGCCTTTCCAGGTCTTGCTGTGTGGCAGCACAGCCTTCTGGTGTATCAGCCACTCCTCCCAGTTTTGTATCATCAGCAAAGTTGCCGCAGGTACACTCTGTCCCCTCATCTAGGTCATTGATGAATATGTTGAATAAAACTGGACTCAGTACTGACTCCTGGGGGATACTGCTAGTTACAGGCCTCCAGCTGGACTCTGTGCTGCTGATCACAACCCTCTGAGCTCCACCATTCAGACAGTTCTCAATCCATCTCACTGTCCACTCATATAATTCACACTTTCTAACCTTACCTGTGAGGATGTTACGGGTTACAGTATCAAAAGCCTTGCTGAAGTCAAACATCTACTGCCCTCCCCATCATCCACCCAGCCAGTCATTCTATCGTAGAAGGCTATCAGATTGGTCAAGCATGATTTTCCCTTGGTGAATAAACCAGAATCTGGTTTTGACTTTATGTGATATGGACAAAACCATTTTCATTAGTTTAACTTATTAAATGGTTAAAAAAACATTAAAACTCTGACTGAACTTTAACTTCAGGAGAGAGAAAACTGCTGAAAAGTTTCTGCCATCGTGACTGATTATAGTATAATAATAATGGGGCTAGAGTCTAATCTGAAAAGAAATATACTATGTAAACAACAACAAAAAAAGAGAGCTGAATATCAAGCTGGAGTAAACATTTAGTTGCTTGTATTTTCAGTTGTGGCTCCATTTCAAGAATGAATTGCAGTGGAGAGATCAGGACAGGGGGGAGCTGGATGAATTTTTTCCTATAAGTGTAGGGCATTCACGAGGGAAGCAATTTCATAACTGAAGCCTGGGAAATTCCCTGATACTGTCTTCATTCTGTCTACTGAAACAGCACAGCCTGGAGTTTTCAAACTTTTCTAGCCGTTTTCCTAACTGTACTTTTTTTTCTTGCATACAGTTTTCTTGGAAGAGTTTTCAGAAAATGGTTTGCTTGCCTCAAAGTAAAACTCAAAGCAAAAAGATCACGCTAATATGAATAGTTATTGTAATATCTTTCTTCAAATTGTGTCCTTGAAGATGTATAGCAAGATGCAGTGAAGCAAACCTGAGCCTTTTTCTGTCCTCAAAGATAAAACTCAGCAGGTTCTTAACAATCCTGTTGATTTAATCAGGGTCATAGCTATAGAAGGGGAACATCTAAAAGTTTTAAGGGAAAATTAGCTTTCATTGCATTTTTAGTTGATTCTTTTCAGTTTGTTTGAAAAGCAGTTATGTTTTGGGGTTTTTTTCAGTATATCTTATGAGCTCCATGTCCCTTCCAAAAATTCTTGCAGTCAACAAATATAATAGCAAATTACAGTGTTTTTCATTTATGTCAAAAATGCCAATTAAAGAAGGATAGGTGTATCAGCTTATGTTTTAAAAGATGTTAGCACTGGTAATAGCCTGTGGCCTTGTTACAAAAGAAGTAATGGATTTTTGTTTTGGCTGATAAACAAATTCTTGTTGGTATTATAACCTTATACTTACTAAAAGTGTTTCACGTTTTTTTTTTTTTTTTTTCCCAGTAGCTATAAAAGAAGACTTCAAAATTATTGCAGTGGGTATAACTGCTAATATAATAGTTGATATAACTATAATAGTTCATAAAGTCATAGATTAGTTTGGATTGGAAGAGACTTTTAAAGGTCATCTAGTCCAACTCCCCTACAATGAGCAGGGAGATCTTCAACTAGATGAGGTTGTGCAGAGCCCCATCCAACCTGACCTTGGATGTTTTTAGGGATGGGGCATCTACCACCTCTCTGGGTAACCTGTGCCAGGGTTTCACCACCCTCTTCTTTATGTCTAGTCTAAATCTATCCTATCCATTTCCCCTTGTCCTGATGCAACAGCCTGTCTCCAGCTTTTCTGTAGACCCCCTTTAAGTACTGAAGGGCCGCAATAAGGTCTCCCCAGGGCCTTCTTTTCTCCAGGCTGCACAGCGCTGAACAACAGCCTTTCCTCATAGGAGAGGTGTTCCATCCCTCTGACTGTTTCCGTGGCCTTCCTCTGGACTCATGCCAACAGGTCTATGTCTTTCCTGTGCTGAGAGTTCCAGAGCTGGACACAGTACTGCAGATGGGGTCTCATGAGAACAGAGGGACAGAATCACCTCCCACAACCTGCTGGCCACACTTCTTTTGATGCAGCGCAGGATGCAGTTGGCTTTCTGTGCTGTGAGTGCACGTTGCTGGCTCATGTCCAGCTTTTCATCCACCAGTACTTCCAAGTCCTTCTCGGCAGGGCTGCTCTCAATCCTTTCATCCCCCAGCCTGCATGGGTACCGCTGGTTGCCCAGCCCACATGCAGGACCTTGCACTTGGACTTGTTGAACCTCACAAGGTTCCTATAGGCCCACTTCTTGAACCTATCCAGGTCTGTCTGGATGGCATCCCATCCCTCAGGTGTGTCAACTGCACCACTCAGCAAGGTGTCAACTGCAAACTTGCTGAGGGTGCACTTGATCCCACTGTTTTATGTCGTTCATGAAGATATCAAACAGTTACTGATCCCAGTATGGACCCCTGAGGGACAGCCCTTGTCACCGATCTCCATCTGAACAGTTAGCTGTTGACCACTACCCTCTGCATGTGACTGTCTGACCAATTCATCATCCACCAAGCAGTTCATCCATCAAATCCATACCTCTCCAATTTAGAAAGAAGGATATTGTGGGAGACCGTGTCAAAGGCCTTATAGCAGTCCAGATATATGACATCCACAGTTCTTCCATTGTCCACTGTTGTACTCACTCCATCATAGAAGGCCATTGAGTTGGTCAGGCAGGACTTTCCCCTGGTGAAGCAATGCTGGCTATAATAAACTGCCTTCCTGTCCTCCACATACCTTAGCAGAGCTTCTAGGAGGATCTGTTCCACGATCTCCCCATGCTGACAGGTCAGTAGTTTCCAGGGCCCTCCTTTCTACACTTTTCAGAAATGGGTGCAATGCTTCCTTTTTTCCAGTCACCAGGGACTTCACCACGACTTTTCAGATATCCTCAAGAGTGGCAACTACGTCAGCCAATTCCCTCAGGGCTCTGGAATGCATCTTGCTGGGTCCAAAAGACTTATCAATGTATGTAGTTCTAAGTCTAGGGTATTTTTATTGTGTAACTGAGTGGTTTAACAGAGATTTAACTTGTAAAAAAATGTGGTTTTAATATCACCAAATGTGAATCAAATATATTAAAAATAAATAACGTCAGTTACATACTGTATTAGCAGGGAGTTGGTACGGTTTGTTAAGCAACAACTTCAAAATAGGTGTTATGGTATCCAACTGCATGTGATCTTATAGTAGCAAAAGTTAATATGATCCCTAAGTGGATCAGCTGGTGGGTATAAAGTAAATTTAGGGAGGCAATATTATTGCTATAACATAGTATTAATTATATGATTATTGGAAGGATTCCCTATTCTAAAGAAAGATGTTGACAAATTGGAAGGATATCAGAGAAGAACTATGTGAATACTTCAAGTTTTATCTTTTAATGGCAGATTAAAGACTTTGATTGTATTTCATTTATATGCAGGTTTATTAATGAAAAGAAGTTCTCTTAAATTAACTGCCAGTATAGATTTTAAGACTATTTTTGATAGCACTTATTGGGTAAATAATATTCTAGAATTAATTTAATCTAGATACTAATATGGGATTCACACTCTGAAACTAAAACATCCCATAATTAAAATTATACTCAGTAAGAATTTAAAATTACTTACAGGAGTAGTAACTTAAGAGGTATTGTGATCTCAACCAATACAAAATATAAATAACTGTAATTAATATACCTGCTGGAATAGTTCTCCTAGAATGGTGCTACCATTCTCAGTGCTACCAGAATCTTTGATTAAAAAATGGAGATATTTTTGAAGGACATGCTTTAGGTCTATCAGTAGCTATAAAACTGGTAATAGGATTACTGGAAGAACAAAAAACTGAATTCAAGAGGAAGCAGAAACAGGATTGTTTGTTTGCTGTCATAGATCAGAAAAAAAAAGAAAATAGATACACAACCTATGTGATTAAACATGTATGCTGATAATGACTTCAGAAGCAATTTGGATACTAAAGTTTGTAATCCATTTTAACTTCATTCTTGAGAATGAGGTAAAAATTTTATTTACTTTCTTATTTTTCACGAACTTAATTTGCTGTATGTCATCAATCCACAAAAGTTAGAAAGGTTACAAAATAAGCCTGATTACAAAAAGAATATGGTAATTACAAGGTTTTGCTTTGAGGTGTTAATTAACCTAATTAGAACAGATCCATGTTCTGAAAAGCAATGGCAATTTTTGTTCCATTTCCCTTCAATACATATATTTGAAGATTGACTGATTTATTTGCAGTTCAAAGAATTCAGGGTATGGATACATGGATGGATTTATTTATTTATTTTTATGTTAATTTCCTTGGAATATTGATTCCACTGGATGTACAAAAAGCCAAAAAAATATAGATATATATTGCAGTTTAATCTTAAACACGTGTTCTAAATTACCATATTTAGTTTCCCGTTCGGTAAATTAATTTTTAGTATCTCTTTGCACAACCTCATACGTGGTTGGTGTTCTCAGATCCTCAGATTGCGAAGAAATCTCCTCTTCTACTTATCTCTTTCAATGGGATGATTATGATGTAAGACGTTATTCTCTTATTTTCTATAATTCTCTAGAATCATAGAATCATCTGGGCCAGAAGGAACCTTCAAAGGTCATCTAGTCTGACCCCCCCCACAGTCAGCAGGGACACCCCCAACTAGACCAGGTTGCCCAGGGCCTCGTCGAGCCTCACCTTGAATGTCTCCAGGGAAGGGGCCTCAACCACCTCCCTGGGCAACCTGTTCCAGTGCTCCACCACCCTCATTGTAAATAATTTATTCCTAATGTCTAATCTAAATCTGCTTTTCTCCAGTTTAAAGCTATTACCCCTTCTTCTGTCATTGCCAGCCTTTGTAAACAAACTCTCCCCAGCCTTCCTGTAGGCCCCCCTCAGGTACTGGAAGGCCGCTATTAGGTCTCCTCGGAGCCTCCTCTTCTACAGGCTGAACAACCCCAGCTCCCTCATCCTGTCCTCAGAGCAGAGGTGCTCCAACCCCCTGATCATTTTTGTGAGCCCCCTCTGGACCTGTTCCATCAGGTCCATGTCCTCCTTATATTGAGGGCTCCAGACCTGTACTATGTACTACTATAGTCACTCAGTACTCATTGATGGCACTTCTCAAACCTTTTTCTATTGTATAATGTGGTTATTTGGCATATGCAACTCATGCTTAGTATATGAAATAAAAAAGTGTCCAATAGTGTGCAGGAGACCTTTGAAAAATAAACAAGCAATATTGGTCTGCTAAGTAGAAATTTTCCTTTTTATAGGTAAACATTTTTTAGAATAAGTCTTTAAAATCCTAAGTGAATTCAGAACTAGAATTTTCATCCTCGTGTAGTTTGTTGGGTCAGTGTGGAACAAGGAACTAGTTGCTCGGATGTTCACTTTTTGCCAATAACTAGCTGATAAATAAAAGGGTATTTAGCAAAAAAGCATAATCATAACAAAGTAGCCCTGACACCTTGTTTTATATTAGTACTTTTCTTAGAAAATAGGTTGAATTGATTATACATATCCATTTAAAACAAAAAATAAAGCTTAATTTTAGCTTAATAAACTGTTAGTGTGGAAAGCAAAAATAATTCCTCATCTTCTAATAGTTACTGCTGCCGTGGCTCTTCAGATTGCACTCAATCTGCTTTCCTTTCCCAAATCACCTGCCACACTACTGATGTTTGGTATGTGTGGCTTAGCAATGTCCTGTACTGTGTCCCTTGCTCTGGGCTGCACCTGACCTGGTGGATCCTGGGGAAGAAGAGCTGTGGCAGAGCTCTGTGCTGCACCCAAGCCAGGTTGGTGCCTCCTGCTTGCCCATTGCTTGGCAGCAGCCTCACGTAGCCCCTTGCTCTGTCATGCAGCCAAGGAGACTTGGTTGTTGATGAGGGGTCTTACACAGGTTTCATGTGGCTTCTGTGACTCCTATGACCACTTTGCTTATCCTGTATTATGTGATTCAACATTTGAAGATTTTTCACCTTTTGCCCCACCTTGAAAACTCTTGACAACGTATGGCATTTTCAGATCCTGTTCCATTTTTCTGTCTGTTTTCTTTTCCCCCCCAAACTTTATCTTCCCTGTCAGCATGTATTTGGGATGGAAGGGATGGGGAACAGATTAATCCTTGACTCTTCCTTACGGACCTAGGCATGTACTTTCTCTGACTTACTAGGGAAAACTTGTTGCAGCAAGTCCAGTGTAATTCCCTTCTCAAAGCAGCAATCAGATTGGGAGTCAATCAACCCTTCAAAGTTTGTTCATGATCCTTAGGGTATACAACAGTACACTGACCTTTCAAATTTTGAAGTCACAAAATTTGTGTGCTTGTGAGGATCATATTATTAGATGTGCAATCTCTCACTCAGAAACCTTATCTGCTTGTGCAAATGGTTAAACTGTAGGTTTTCAGAGGATTGTGGAGAAGTGAGGTTTGCAACAGGAATTAATTTTCCTGATTCATTTCATTTTGCTCTATAGTAATGAAAATGTATTGTATCTGCTTATGCTAATAGTAAGGTCTTTTATTAGAAGGTATTCATATGGAAGCATAATGAATCCAGTGTACTGAATGGCTATTGAATATTGAGTTGTTTCCAGGGGATACACATTAAGCTATTCAATTTTTCCCAACGAATTACACATATCTGTGCTCTGTACTGCAGAACGATTAAGTTTTTACTACTCTGCTTGAAATATTTTAATAGCTACATAGTTTTATTCACTTTTCTAAAGAAGCAATTGATTCAAAAAACTTGAAGAAAATGAATGTATGAGTACTGCATATATATATATATACACATATATATATATGGGTGTTTATATAGAATTTATTTTTTTTTTCCTGTCTTCAACTCAGTCCGTATTCTTTTAATCTGCTTCCTTCATCTGTTCCATCGTATAAGAGATCTTTGAATGCTTCCATGAAAATGTATTACCTATATTTTTTTATTTCTTTTGAAACTGAGGGACTCATTGTTTTCACATATGTGAAATGTGATACTGTTGATAATTGGAATGACAACTGGATTTAAAAAAAAAAAAGTGTAGTATTTTTGTCTACATATAAAAATGGACTTTATATGAGAAGTTTCTGTCTGACATAACAAAAATACTTGTTAGAGTAACTGAAAACATGCAGGTGTATTTTTGGTGTAGTAGTGATTATGATAACTTAGTTAATTGTATAATGTGGTCCATGCCCTGTAAAATAAGCTTTCCTTTATGAGCTACTTATGTGTAGACTAAATCAACTGTCAAACAGATATCTTTATATGGGAATTTCTGAATTCAACAGCATTCTAGCTTGCTTGTTCAAGATGTATCTGCATTACATCATTTATTTCCAACCAGAATTGAATGATACTTTACAGACATGCCTTCTCATCTAGAGCATATTTTTAATTGCATTATCGCATGTATCGAGAATTCAGGACAGATAATTTAATTGTGTGTATGTTTGGACACAGAACAAGAAAGTCCAGACTGTGAGCTACGTCTGTCTGCTTCCCCAGGAGGCAGACATATCTGGAGAAAGAAGTTTCTACTTTCTTGCTAGCTTCCTTCAGCAAGTAAGAAGGACCTAGGAATGTTATTTTCTATTTTCATATGTTGGTTAGTATCTTGTTGTTAGAGGCTTTCGGCCTCTCTATTAGGGACTTTCCTGTGTTCCTGGCCTGGTTACCTATGTCAGGTTTTCTTGAGTTCATAGTGTGCAGTAATGTTAGGTAGAAAGCTGCAGTGCCATATCACTGAGAGTGAAAAGTTGGTCTTCTGTTTGCAATCAAGGTAAAATTTAGGTACCTTGGCACTTTATCAAAAGTACTTTATCATCATTCCTGAGCCATTGTTAGTTTCGACTGTTACTTGAAATTGAAAAGGCCAGACCTAGTTTTGGAGTATGCATAACTGTTGACATGGGAGGTCACGTATTTTGTTATTAATATACCCTGTTACACAAATATTATATGTTCTTTGGGAAAAATGATTGAAGTTTTATGTATTCTCGTTAGTGCCTGTCAACTTTGTTGGTAGATACATATCAGTAGTATAATATATAGAATGGACTGATGCAGCTCAAAGTTATTTCTTTTTCTCTCGAAGGGCATATTGTGAGTGCTTCTCTTTGTTTATCTTTCAGGTTGTTTTGAATATTATGTAGAAAGTAGTGAGAGGTTTTTGTTAAATAAAAAGTTGGAGCAGTGTCGTAGTTTAACCCCAGCCAACAACTAGGACCACACAACTTCTTGCCCACTCTTTACTCAGTGGGATTCAGGAGAGAATCAGAAGAATAAAAGTGAGAAAACTCATGGGTTGAGATAAAGACAATTTAATAAGTAAAGCAAAAGCCACCCTCACAAGCAAAGCAAAACAAGGAATTCATTCACTGCTTCCCATCAGCAGGCAGGTGTTCAGCCATCTCCAGGAAAGCGGGGCTACATCACTCATAACAGTTACTCAGAAAGACAAACGCCATAACTCCAAACATCCCCCCACTTCCTTTATATACCTTTATAGCTTTATATACTGAGCATGATGTCTTATAGTATGGAATATCCCTATGATCAGTTGGGGTCAGCTGTCCCATTTGTGTCTCCTCCCAGCTTCTTGTGACTCCCAGCGTACTCTCTGGTGTGGCAGTGTGAGGAGCAGAAAGGGTCTTGACTGCTTAGCAATGCCCAAACCCATCAGTATTTTACCAACACTATTTTCATCCCAAATAAAATAGCACTACAACAGCTGCTAGTAAGAAAGTTAACTCCATCCTGTTTGAAACCACAACAGGGTGGTTCTTTGTGACACTAAAAAAAATTGCAGCAGTAATTTTGTTTTGGTGGTTTAGGGTCTTTAGTCTCCTATAAAAATTGACTTTCTTCTTGCAGTAGAGCTACAAGGGTGTAAATTATTGTTACAATCATCATCCAAGAGCTTTTGTGGGTGTTTAAATTTTACTGAACAAAAGTTACTAAGCACTTTGAAATTGAAGACTGGAATTTTGAGCTCAATGTTATAGCCACTGCATAATATTTTATACATCTTTAATGAGAACTTAGTAATGCATATGCTCTTCACACCTCTCAGCCTTTTTCATTGAACTAAAAATGTTCAAGAGTAAAATTGGTATAATCAAGTTCCGCAATTGTGTTCTCTTTTCAAGTGATTGGCCCTGCAGTTTTATCTTTAGACTTGGAGAGTATCCTCAATTAATGTGAGGAATTTTGCATTTTGTGGTTGTGGTTTTGTGGGGGTTCTCATTTGTGTTTTTTCTTTTTTCCAGTTTCTTTCTTTTTTATGTTTTGCAAATGTTTTTTTGTTTTGCTTAGTTGTTTTTTTTGGTTTTTGGTTTTTTTTTTTGTTGTTGTTTATTTAACAACCCAGCAATAGCCCTTTAGGCTGGATGAGCCAGCAAGGACATTAAACATCTACAGACTATTTATTTTACTTCTCTCATGGAAATGAGATAGGAAGCCAAGAGTATCAGTTAGTATGGAGTAGTGACAGTTTTGTGTGTAATCAAATAGTTGGAATGTGTTTTTATACATACTTCTGTTCGCAGAGAAATTCTAAAACAATTATGTCAAACTAAGTCAAAATAAATTAAGACAAAGCTTCCCAATTCGTTAACAGTGATACTCCTAATGCTGATTTGCCTTGAAGCAGGATGCATCTGTCAGAGTTGTTCTCTCTGCAACCTTTCCTCCAAGTCTGCTGAGAAGCAAGGGAGGAATGACTTATATTTTTCTCTCCAGGGAAGTAGTGATAGGGGGGCTAGTGATAGTAGAATCTCACAAAATATACTTACTTAACTAACTTTAAGAAATGTCCCCAGCGCTGCAATGAAGAATAATCTTAATAATCACATTGATTATTGAGTCCAGTTTCTTTGTTCCAGTAGATATAAGCCACCACTGACTGTAACAGAAGAACTATGATCGCACCTGCAGTTGTCTCTGTCAATGATCTTGTGAGCTGATGCCCATAGAAGTCCTATTGAGTAACCAATAGTTTGGTGCTTAACTCTTTTCAAAATGGGATCGCTACTCCTGTGAGGATTCAAAGTGCAAGTTGCTATGAGTGTCATGACCCTGAGCACTGGTTGAGAGCTTTTTGGTCTTGTGCATCTAAAAATCATCAGTTGAAGAAGGTACATGCTAATGCACTGTTCACATGTAGTTGTTAATCCATTACTCCATTAATTCCTAATTCACTGTAATTCCTCTGCTACTTGAGACCAAGGACTTCAATGACTGCAGCACTTAAACTTTTATCTGAGTACTATTCTCTGATGCTCTGCCTTTTACTACTGTTTTAAAATGTTGCATACATAGTGTTGAGTGACTTAGTGTTGAGTAGGTTCATACCGCAGTCACATCCAGTTGAGTTTACGGACTCGGCCAATATAAAGCAATATAAAGAAAGGCCACTAAAATAGACAATGGTCATATCCACAAAATTTTTGAGCATCCTTAGTAAAACTATCAGTCCCTTCCATTTTTGGGTAGTATTTTCTTCTTAAATCTCAGTTCTGAAGAAACATTTTGCTTGCTAAAGTGATTTAGAACATGCAAATATTTGGTGCTTCTTGGAAGTCTATATTCTGATATCAGAGAAGTCATTTTACAGAGAGTAGTTCTCCATCCCATATTAGAATCAGGTGCAACTGCAGAGCTGCTGTGAAGGACAAAACCGTGTTCTGAAAAAATTATCTGCTGCTGCTTCTGCTGACCTACAGCTTGTGCCTTCCACTGGACTTGATACCAAATGTTAAACCATGACAGGGAACCTAAAGGATCTTTAAGTTTGTATAATGTAGTCCTCTCATCTCCCGTCCTCTCTCCCAGTCTGTTGCTTTTGCAGTTGCTTGGTTTTGTCCCCCAGCATTGTTCTGTTCCAAAATACCAAGAAAAGTTATGAATTGCATGTCAAGAAAAGGTAATTAAATACTTTTGTACTGGAAGGAAAACTCTGTAAAATATTTAAGCTCTTATTCTTTATGAAGTTAGTAAAGGGAAGCATTTTTAGAACTTTGGAATTAATGGTTTTAGAAGTTTAATTTTGGTTTTTAGATTGCCATAGTAATTTTATGCAGGATTGTCTTGCTACTTCCATTTGACCAGTCCTTTTCTGTCTACTTCTTCAAATATTTCCCTGTGCCAAAAGACTTCTAGTTATTACATTATCAATCTATGTTCTATGATAATTTATTTTCTTTTTTTCTTCTTCCCTATTCTTCCTGTTTATAATATCTGTGTACTCTAGATTCTTTTAAAAATCATTGCATTAAAAAAATTGCTGCTCCTTTTAAGCCAGAAATTCTTGTGCCTTTCTTCAGGCCACAGTCTGTGGTGGTCTGTCTCTTCTCTGCCAAACTCCTTGCTTTTACAGTTGGTATGACAGTAGTTCCTTAAGGCTCCCATGGTAACATGTAGTTCCTAAGTACTTCTTTACTCTTTGCTCTGCAGACACAGCTTTTGGGCTGGTGTGTTTTTATTGCAGAAAAGGACAGGAACCAGCAGGATTGCATTTTTTTGGTCTAGGATTTCCTGTTTTCGAGAAAATTATTTTAGATTAATAGGCTGTTGGATCTCAATTCATCAGCTGGTTATATATTGAGTTTCATAAGTCTCATTTAAAGAAATCTCATTCATTCATTGGAAATTCAGTCATATTACAAATGTTCTGTATATTTGGCAGTCTGAAATGCAAATTTAATTACAAATTTTCCATTGAACTGCTGGCAAATACCTAGGTAATGTATACTTTTTATGAGTCAACTCAGTTGCAGTGAGTCAGCTGCTCTTCTGAGGCATACGTCTTTCACTGCTGTGGGCACTGGAAAGCTGAGGTTTCAAAGGCCACATATTAAGAAGATGTATACTTGAACATAATATATTCTTTTTTTATGATATGCCTTTTTCTCAGTTGCACTACCCAACACTGCATAGGACATTATCTTCATTGATTTCCTTGTCAGTGGTTCCTGCAAGTTTACATGACGTATACTTTGAGGTTATATGATTTCCTGTGTAGGTATGTGATACTGTCACTGTGCATAACTCTATATGTTATGATATATTTTTCAGTGTAGTATCTGAACACTCTGCAAGAAGCTTATTTAGCCAGGAAATTAATATGTGTAATCAGTGTCTAATTTCACAAAAGTCCATCAGGGAAGCTTATGCTGAGTTTCTGCATTTCTATCTATGTAAGGTGGAACTATCAAACAACTAATTGTTTCATCAAAATGTGCCTTATGCTGGATTCATTAAGCTCCTCTTTTGTCCACTGAGAGTGTGTGGGCTACTTGATATTCATAAAGCCTTTATTAACATTTATAACTATATTTTATACTGCTGCATGACTCATTTTTACGTTTCATGAGATTTTTATGGCATTGCTCGTCCTTGTAAATTTATTTCCTAGGGTCTTAATTTAGTAAATCTCATACAAGATACTGAAGAACTTTACATGAATAACGTGATTAGAGGCTTTTTCATGGAGTTTTATTCTTGACACATTTTTTAAAAATAATTTATATATTTCAAATGAGTCTGTGACAGTAGAGATGTTTGATAGGTTTTGAGTTTAATAAAGATTACCACCCCAACCAACCAACCAAACCCTCCCATAAAGGAAAAAAAAAGAAAGGAAGTTTTACTTCATCAGATTTAGTTCTGGTTCTAAATTAATTTAGAAAATATATTTTGTACTTTTTTCCACCCAGGTAAGATTTTTTATAATATTCTATTCCTCAGTTTATGCTGTAAAATTGGATCTAGCAAGAGATAAAGTGCATATAATAGTTCATTATTTATCAGATATTTCTGCTTGCCATACCATATGTCTTCATTTAATATATGCTTTATTTTTACAAGTGATTCCAGACAGGGCAACATAGAGCAACTGGTAGTTAGCCAGTTAGCCCATCTGCAGCTGGTGGGATGTGGATTGTGTGTACTGGGAAGCAAGTGTTTGGGAGCTGAGAAAACAAAACACATTGGTGACTAAGAAGTTCATAGAACAGGTGCTCACAGAACAGTCTTGTCTTACTTATTCTGACCTCTTCATCCAGAACAAAGAAACGACTTTAAGACTCAGCCTCCCAATGTAAATTTTGGTATGATAACAATGTGGTTTTCCCTGATTCTCATAGCAGATTTATATAAAAAAAATTATCATAGTCTAGTTATAATGAAAATTTTTGCATTGCTTCCTAAGTGGCTGAAGGAAAAGAAAACATTTCTAGATGAGACAGATGAGCAGTTTTCTGCTTCTTGAAGAAAAAAAAAAAAAAAAAGAAAAAAACTAAGCGTTTGGAGAATGTCATTGGCAATTTGAAATGTTTGGAGCTCAAAAGAGAGATCGCTGTTTTGTGAGGTCTATTTTGAGGTGCTGCATTGCTACAGTAATGATATACCAATATGTTTTAAAATAAATTTACTGAAAATCATTGGTGTTTTTTCCATATGCTTTTACTATTTGAGGGGTGTGTGTGTGTGTTTTGGTTTGTGGGGTTTTTTTTTGTTTGTTTGTTTTTGTTTTTGTTTTTGTTTTTTCTGGAATGGTTGCCCAGCTGTGAGATACAATTATAAGCAATTCTTTTTGTCCAAGGTTTATCAGCTAATCCAGAATCAGAATACTTCACAAGCATTACATTGTTTGTACCCAGTTATGCAAAAGACGCTAGTTTAAGTTCTGCATTGCTTAAAGCAGAGATTTGTTATAATTTGATATAGGAGAGTGAAATTATTATTTTTTAAGTACGGGTGAAAAACTAAGAAGTTAGGAAAAGGCCCTGTGAACTTTTGAGTTGTTCCTGCTTATTGTTCATTTTGAGATGTGTGCAGCAGGAAGACGCAGAAATCATTTGGCCATGTTTGAGAAAATTTTCAAAGTGTCAGTAAAAGCAAAACCAGCCACCTCCACATTCTTGTTGGGCAGCCTTTTCTCCTTCTCCCCTTCATAAATTTCATGTCTGCAATTCAAGAGATAGGAACACTGGTTCTCTGTAACAAAAGGGCTGTAGGGTATTGGCAAAATAATGCTTTTTTGAGTAATATTGGTCTGGAAATGGTAAAATCATTGTTGATGATCATGTTCCCCAAAAGGGAGTATAATACCTACATCCAGAGTGGGAAACTGGAGCCAGTGGGAGGATAAAATTTTGTGGCAATTTATAAATACTCGAAGACAGAGTGTTAGTACTAGATTGTCTCAACTATTATACTTACTGCCTATTCATTTGTTTATGAGCTAAGAGTAATTCAAATTTATACTTTCTAGTTCTTACAATTTTGTGTCTAAGATGCTATCTTTCTCATTTACAACATAGTTTCTTATAGTTCTGTTGCATGACTTTGGGATTTACCTTATTCACTTGATTTATGAAAACAATTGAAACTCCTGTAAATTCTACTATAAGTACTTGTTAAATGCTAAGTATGTACTTAAGTATCATCCTGACTACAGGCATTTATTTGAGATGGCTTCTTGATAAGAAGTGTAACTTTCAGTCGCCTGATTTTCTTTAGCTCTTGTTTGGTTAAGCACAAGTGCCAGTTAAAAAAAAAAAAAAAAAAGGCAGCATCCAATTCTTTATAGCTTGGGACAGTGGAAATCAATAAGGCTGTTCTGGATTGATTTACATCCCTGTACTAAATAAATAGACATTTTTCTTAAATGATATAATCTTAATTCTTTTTATAGTTGTGTGACAAGATTTGAAAAATTTGCATTAACTTTGTTGTTAACATCTGACAGTAAATTCTGTATAAAATAAAAATAAATGAAAAAATAAGACTGATAAGTTTTAGTGTGTTGGTTCTTCAGGTATCCCTAGAGTTATTTTAAATCACATATGCTTTTAGGAATTGGTTCCTATAGATAAATATAAAAACAAATAATTCAAAGACTGAATAAATGGAAGTGCTTTCTCTTAGGAAGGATTAGCTAGAAGTTGGTTGTTTTGTTTTTGGTTTTTTTTTTAATTGTGTATTTTACTAAAAGAGATATACAAGCTTTAAAATTCTATTTCTCTAGATGTTAGAATAAAAATTATACTCTATGTCCATAAATACACAGAGATTGCAAAAAATTAAAAATGATACTGCAGAAGTGTTTGTTGCCATACCCTGCCACTGCACATATGAGTAATGTTTTATATTACTCATTCAGCTACTCTAACCATCTTTGCTTTCATCACTATCAAATGCAATAGTAGACCTGGGCAGATTTATTACCATTTGTTAATGTATCAGTGGAGTTGAATTGACCCAGTTGCTAGGCAGTTCTTTAACAGATTTTTCAGGTGGTTTTTACTATGGTAAAATATGTTTTAATATGGTTTATATAATATGGTTTAATATGGTTTTTACTACTCTGGTAGCCAAGAAATAAATTTTTGGTGGCAAAAAAATCTAGTTGGTTCCATTGAAATTTTCTTCAAACCCTCTGATGTTATAACATTGGCACAGGAATTATCAGTGCTGTGAGACAGTTGCCACATCCAGGCAGCCTCTTTCAGAAGTAAAGTCCTGTTAAAAATCAAAAACCACCTCACGGACAGATGCTTTTATAAGCAACTCATGCTTGTAAGTGCTGTCAGGCTGAGCTGTGTTTTGCCACGTCTCCTGTCTTCACCAGTGTCCAACAGCAGATCATTATGGGAGATTTTAAGGCTCAGTAAATGTGTAGAGATTTGTCTTTGAGTCACCAACTGGCAAGAGGCAAGACTTCCTGAGCCTTGCACTTAGGGGCAGAGAGGAGGGAGGAGAACACAGAGTTCATGAAGATTTGACAGGTATCATGAAGTTGTGTGTGCAGGAAGGAAGATTTACTACCTCTGTTCATTCTTCTTCATCAGGTTTTTATTCCAGTTCCATTGATTCTTTTTTGAAGGAGTGATTTGAATACCACCTAGTAGCCAGCAATGCTTTTTTTTGAGCTTGTACAAGGGTACAGGAAATGTGGATTCTTGCAGTTACCTAGTGTAACAAGGACTAGACTTGACTGAGTGAGAAGAATTTGTTATCATACCTTTACATTAAGACTTTTAATACTGTCTGAAATGGCATTCTCAGGAGGAAGCCATGGTTGAGGTGAAACTGCAGTGAAATGAAATTTACTTCCAGGTTTCATTGCCAATACAAGTGAGTCAACCAACTGGTATTCTAATTTTTTTCAGTATTTTGACTAATGGTGCAGACGATGGATGAAGACATACCTACTGCTTTTGCACAGAACACCAAGCTACAGCTGGGGCTGTAAGCATGCCGGTAGACAGAATTAGGAATCAACATAACCTTGGCACATTGCAAGATGGTAATTCGAAAATATAGAACATAGTTCAGTACAGGCAATTAGAAAGCTCTGCACTCAGTCAAGCATAATTAACTGCTTAAATTCACAACAATGACCTGCTATGGCAGAGGAGGCAAAGAATGGTAGTGGATCATAGCTGAGCATGTCAAGTGTCATGATTTACTAAATAGGAATGCATTAAATTCAGTTGTAGAACATAAATGCACGTTCCTGAAAAATAATCCTCCCATGCTTTTCAGCACTGGGAGGACTGTGCTGGTCAAGATGTGGTACGGCGTACAGTTTAAGCACTGCACTTCAGGAAAGATTTGAGCAGTTACCAGCAGTCTAGAGAGCAATAGCAAAGATCAGAAGTCTAGAAAACACGACATTCTGCTAACAATTGGACAACTTGGAGCTGTTATTCTAAGGAAAGAAAACTGAAGTGGAATGTAATAGTTCTTAAATACCTGAAGAGGGAATGGGACAATGTGTTCTCTGTTTCTGTACTGGATAGGATGAGAAACAATAGACTTAAATTGTAAAGGGGAGGGTTCTAGATAGATTTAAAAATAAACTTTCTCACAGTAAGATTAGTGAAGCATTGAAATAGATTTCCCAAGGAAATCATGCAATGGACAGTATTCAAAATCTTCAAAACTGGAATGGAAAATGGTTCCATCATACCACTGCCAGCAATGGCAGAGGTAGAGCTGATTCTGGTTTGGGGTCAGATACAACTGTTATTTTTTTTGAGGTCCTTTCTATGCACGTGGTTGCAAAATGTTTTGAGGTTTTGGTTGGTTGGTTGGTTGGTTTTTGCTTTGCTTGTTTGTGTTTTTTTCGCTTTCTGAATTTCTTTCCTGATAAACCTTTGCCTTTTTTGAGCATCGGTGAGTAATAGCATTTGGCATGCAAAGTGTCATTCACAGCATCTCTTTGATCTCGTCTGAATAGTGATAGCTTTGTGTTATCCTTGTTTTTTCCTCATTGTGCATACCTTTGTATTTTCAGTATTGAATTTTATCTACTCGATTGCTAATGGTAGGTAAATGCTAAATGCAGCAAGTATCCTCTCCACTTCTTTGTGGTCAGCTTTAGGTTTTGCTTAATTTCATTAACATAATATTGTATTTTATGCTTATTGTGTCATCTGTTTCTTTTCCATTTATTCATATATCAAACACCAGAATTGTTCTTGAATTCTCCAGTATCTTTCCTGTGTCCTTTGCTAAATTTGAAAACCGAAGTATTTCAGTTAAATCTCTATCACAAGCCCAAGAAGAAGTAAAACTGATAGAGACCTTTGATGGTCAGAGATACACTGCATGGGTCAGGGGAGCTTCACTGTTACATTTTAATTACTTTTATTATTGAGTTATATTATTCGGGGATTTGTGAAAGGTTATGGCTACAATCTGAGCAATTTCCCAAAAAAAGGATGTGAACAAATACAAGGCATAATATTAAGGTTTTTTGTCATAGAGAAAAGAGGAAAGGTCACAATGCTTATTTTGACACTTCTCTTGTTTCAATTCTCCAGGCATTTTTCTTTAAGAAAAAGATTGGCAGATTCTACTATTCTAAGAAAGTTGTAAGATTTGTATTAAGTATTGGGATCGGGATCAAGGACCGGGTCAAAAATAAACAACCATCAGGTTTGTCCTTACTCAGAGACTGATAATTAGAAATAATGAGCAATCAAATTTTAAATAATACTGTGGGAGTTTTCATGGTGTTTTGCCTTTTTCTGTGAAAATTCCCTGACATCTCTTGAAGGAGCAATTCTTTTCTCTGTATTAAAAGCAAACACAGAAAGTGCTCCTGGTGCGTGTGTGTGTTTGTGTAAGTTTTCATTTTCATTATTTTTAGAGACTGCATAGTTTCAGGTTGGCACTGAGGCTTCTTATTCTGGTAATAAATTATTCCCTTCCACTTAGTGTGAAAGAGCCTAATATTCTAGGTGACGAAGTCTGGCTTTCTTCCCAGTTGGTGCTCAAGTTGGAGACTAATAAGCAACGTAATGCCTTCTTAAAAATCAGGGAATTTATCAGGTGGAGATAAATCAGCAGACATTCTTCCTGTGGTAACAGGATTTTAAATGGGGACTTTATCTTTTGAGTGCAGGCTGTGCCCCCGAGTCATAGTGAAGCAAAGTTGTGATTCATTACAAAATGCTCAGCCATTAGCATCATATGCCTAATGAATAATATCATTTATTTGGACTTCAGTATCTTCTAGCCAGTGCTGCTGTGGATCAGAGCTCTGTTGCAACATGTGCTGTACAAACTCACAACAAAGTGACTGTTCATACTTTCAAGAGCTGTTTGCTCCCTGACTCTGTGCTACTGTTTTCTTAGTTCTTCGTGCACCTATCTTTTAAATTCAGCATTGGGGAATTTTTATAAAGCTGTTTAAGCGTGGATTGTTTATAACAAAAGACAAGGCTGCTCCTGAAGCTACATTTTTTTCAAAGACATTGAAATAGGAGGGGGGAAAAACTTCCTTCAGAGCATCTGTAGTTAAATAAGAAAATATTTTGGTTTTGAAAAGTTAATAGATGTGAAATCTTTGCTGTGCAATCAAACATTAAATTTAATCAATTTTCCATTCATAACTGGTTATATTAAAGATATCATAAATACTTAACTACTTGAATTCATATTCTGGGGAAAAAAATTAGCAATTGTAATGTGGATTTCTATGATAATTTTGTAAGGTTATCTAACTTGATGTCCTTTCTGCAACTTGAGTTTCATTTAGGAAATAAAAAGGAATATTTAAGCCTCTTGAATGTGTTACTTCCACCTGCATTTGCCTATATAGGCTAAATAACCATCGGGTTATTTAGATTTAGGCTTCAAGTTTCGTTGTTAGTGCCAGATACTGGAAATATTGAAGATCGGTGTGTGAATTCTGTTCATTAAAAAAAAAATAAAATCTGTCATTTTGAGGCAGATTCTGCCACGTTATTGCTTGCCACTTCTTTTCATGCTATGCTATAATTTTTTATTTCATCTGTAATTTAACTCTATCTTACTTATCTACTTTATAAATGATACGATTAAAAGAAAAAACACATTTTCTGTAAACATTGAATTCCCAAGCAAGCATTTGGGAGACGATAAGTATTGTAATGTCTATTCTAGTACTCAACAGCTTCTAGCTCTTTTGAAAGTCTGAATGAATTAATAGGAACGATTTCTGTCTGTCTAGTACTGGTGGATATCCCTGGATGTTAATTTGGGTTGATTTTGTTACTTAACAATGGAACCTTTCCTGCTGATTGTATTTTAATTAATCAATTTCCACACTGCTTGTATTCATAATCATGGGTAAAAAATTTTCAAATAATTAAAAACAACAATAACAAAAAACCTTGAATAGACAGAGGAATATTAGATAAGAGAGGATGACACCCAGGAAATGTAAATCTTTCTAATTATGCTTAAACTGCACACCAATGTATTTATCTTCCTGAAAAGAAACATTTCCTGCTATTGAATATGTGTAATCCCTTTCTTAAGGTAATATAAATACATCCAAGAAAGTCATTTATTCTCTAAAACTTATTCTTCTCAGTTGCTGATGTTGTTAAGATATTTGTTAAGATGTTCGTTAAGATTTACAGAGTCTTTTGTTAGCTAACAAATAAACAGTTGAAGCAAAATTCTCCTTTCCTTACAAATTCATGACTTTATTAATTCTGTTAATATCTTTCTAGTCACTGTGTTGCAGACCTATGTGACTATCTGCTGGGATGAGTGAAGTGAGATTGTTCTTTTTCCGAGTTCCTCTTAAAATTGTGGATTACCTCTGAAAAATACAGCATTTTTTTTTTCTCTGGAGATTGTGTTTTCCTACTTTACAAACAATCTGACCAACATCTGAAAAAACTCGCTCAGTAGGCTTGAACCCATTTGTATAGAAATGCAATTTGTTTCCATGGTAAGCACTGAGATTTCAAGAATCTCATAATTTCTGGATTTTCAGAGTGCTAATAGTTTTATTTGGCTGAAATATATGCACTGAGAAGTCCCTTTCTTCTTGCTGGGAGCTGTGATTTGAGATAAGATGAAACTGAGACTTCAAATGAAATTATGTCAAATTTAGTCTAATGACCTAATTAAATCTAACCTGCATTTAGCTTTCAAAGGAATACAAGTAACTGGCATTATATAATGTACAACATATAAAACTTTTCAAAAGCGTATTCCACAGGATTTGTTTTGTATTTTTTCTTCCAGTTTAGATATTAAAACCAAACAAACAAAACCCCAACATAATCAGTTAGGCATGTACTTTTCTATATTGCCCTCCTGCATCTACTTCTAAAACCTCTTTCCACCTTTCTGACTATCAACACAACGAATCACATTTATTTGACCTAGAATTTAATGGAAAAATAGTTCAATTAACAGGGGCCTTCAGACTTTAAAGTAGGCAATTTTAATACTAAAAGACTTTCTTACAAATTTTGTATTATTTGGTATTATTTATTAAGAATGACATTTAATCTTCAGTCCTGAATGCTGGTACTAAGGAAACACCTTCTAGTTAATGCTCTGCCATGAAAACTTGTGTGTATGGAAAAGGTTTGCAGCGTTTTTTATTAGAGAAGTTGAGGTTAATAGTAGTAAGATGAAGTGAAAAAAAAATTGAATATAAGAGCAAACCCAAATTTCAGTAGAATCCTGCTTGAGCCTTTAAGCGTAGTGTTACAGTGGGTAAAATTATAGTCTGAGCATGTTGACCTGCACTAAATGTATGAAAGTTCATTTGTTCTTCCTACCATTATGGTGTTTTTAGTGTCAAGTTGACCAAAGCAAATTGCCTTGAAGAAGTCCAAGATTGAATGAAAAAAGTGCAAGATCATAATTTTTCATAGCTAAATACTAAGCAGTATCTACACATTGCATTAATACAATCGGTCTTTGAGTAAGGGCTCTTACTTGTGCTGACTAACATATTATTATGTACATTAAGTGATTTGTAGCAGGCAAAACTATAAGGTAAAATATGTTTGACTTGAATTCACAGTAATTAGCTATAGTGGGCTTTTAGTTTAACTCAACTGATTTGTGAATAAGACAATTTTTTTGGGCCAAGTGAAAATCCAGTATGGTTATGGTCTGCTAGTATAGCGGGATCAGCAGCTGTAAGTCATAGACTCTTGTTCATGATGGGCCAGTGCTGTTGCCTAAAAAAAATCCCTGTAAAGTGCAAAAAAGCTAGGCTTTTTGAAAATGAGATTCAACAATCAGCAACAGTTCTGGCATCAAATCTTTCTAGTACAAATCTGGCCTCAAATAGTTTTATAACAACCCAAAATAAACAGGGTTGGTTTACACTAGGTTTTTATACTTCTTTTATTCCTTCTTTTTCAAGAACTTCTGTGACACTTCCAAAACTTCATACATTAGCAATAAAGAAACAGTTTTTTTTCAATCACAGGCTGAACACATCATTTTGCCATCCTTGTGCATAAATAAAAATTGATAGAATTTGCATTGATAAATAAATCTTAGGTAATTTTGGTATTTTGCAAAGGCTTTTCTTTTGAAAATTAAAGAAAACACAGTTAAGAGGTGCCTGTTAGGAAGCCAACTGGGGGAAAAAATCTACCACCTTTTTTAGTTTTTAACAGTGGTAGCCTACTGAGATAATTAGTGCAAAAATGTAATATGGAATTATATATTGTTAAGGATGACATCCTTGTTAAATAGCTTATTATTAAAAAGACAGCCTGAAGTCCATATGCTTTAATGTTAATTAATACATCTATTCTTTAATAAAAAGCTTATTTTGTGTGCCTTTGCTTGTGCAAGAATGAGTTCAAAACCAGCTTAATGTCACTTTCTATGTTTCAGACATAACACCTTCTCTTTGGCACCTGCTGTTTTGTTCTACCAATTGCCACTTACTGCTGGGAATACAGATATCAGAATTTTTTCTTTTACTTCTCTAAGACTTTTATTGGCTGTCACTGCCAGTTGGGGTTATTCCACTTCACATTTGTAATTTTGTTCTTTTCTTCTCCATATGGTTGTTTAATCCAAAGTTATTGTTCCTGCATTGCTATTCAGAAAATTGATGATGATAGTAATAATGGTAAGAGACAGTGGGTTAGGAAGGACTGATGCTTTTGGAGCAGGAGTGGAAAATAATCTGATCTCTTTACCATGGGGGTAAAACACAAATCTAAATTCAGTTTTCAGGTAGGCAGACAAATGCCTAGTACTGTGGTGATTAGAAAGGTTTAGGTACCATATGCAGCAGGATAATTAGATCTATTACTCATGGTTTTGTTGAAACAAACAATGAAAAAATTGTTGGTGTCTACTCAACTAGATCTATCTGTGGATTGTGTAGGACAGAAGTAGCTGTTAGTTCTGTGTGGGATGATGTTGCTGGTCTCTGTTCTTCTGACAAAAAAATCAAGATCAGTAGAAGGAATACAGAGATGGTTTCTTTTCCTGGTAAATTCTGGAAGAAAGCCAGTACTTGCTTCTAGTTTGACTGAAGGTGGTTTCTGGAAAGGTTCTCTTTTGCCGTGTCTAGAATTCTGTTTCTGAATAGGTTATCTGAATTAGCAAGCTGTACTGCTGTGGCAGGTTCCCAGTGATAAAATTCTAAAATAAAATTAAATTTGCTTGTGTGCCAGCATAGCACAGTGCACTTTTAATGCATGGAATATGTTCTACTGAAGAGTAATATCCACCCCAGCCCAAGTGGATGAGGTGTTTACTCTCTAGTAGCTGATATGATCATCAAAAGACAGAATTGAATCTCATTTTAGTTGAATAGTAATAAATCAAAAGCCCAGTCAGTTGATATTAAAAAAACAACCCAAACAAACCCACAAAAGAAGCAAAACAACCTTTTAACAAACTCCTTCAAGTCTCTCACACAATTTGTTTGTAATAATACAAATGTAATCTTCTATTTTTTTAGGATAGCTTTCTTTCCAGTATTGCTGTGCAAAAGGTACACAATAGAGAGAAATTGAGTGCTCTGTCAAGGGAATAGATTTTGACTGTAGACAAAAGACAGGCTTTGCCTTCTCAATTTCTGTGCAATGTTTAGGGGATAGGTAGACTGCAAAGCAGGTCAAAAACTGGCAGACTGCTGGATTTCAGGAGTAGTGGTCAGTGATTGATGGCCAACAATTTCCGGGAGTGTTCTACAGGGCTTGGTGCCAAGCTGGTATTGTTTAATGTCTTTTTGTTAGTTTGGGCAATGGGATGAAATGCATCCTCAATGAACTTCCAGATTACACCAGTTTGGGAGGACAGTGGATATGCTTAAAAGCTAGGGCTGCCCATGAGGACTGCCTCAACAGTGTGAGGAAATGGGCTGACAGACCTAATGAAGCTCAACAAAAGCCAACACAAAGTCCTGTGCTGGGATGGAGTAATCTGATGTCATGATATGGGCTGGGGGTGGGCTATCTGGGCACTTCTCTGCAGAAAAGGACATAATAGTCCTAGTGGACAACAACTTGAACATAAGACTGGAGACCAACATTGTGGGGAAAAAGGGCAAATTCATACTCAGCTGTTTTGGTGGGCTTAGCATAAGTGGCTTTACTCTATCAAGCAGATCCCCGAAGAGGCCAAAATCTGTTCTCCTGAAGTTCGGGATAGTGAGCTTACTGTGCACCCTCATTGCTGCCCTAAGGATTTTGAACTCCACCATTTTGTGGTCACTGCAGTCAGGGCTGGCCTTGAGTTTCACGTTCTCCACCAGTCCCTTCTTGGTGAGAACAAGGTCCAGCATGGCACTTCTCATTGGCTCTACCCTGTCCACATTTTGCCTTAAAGAAGGTGTAACAGTCTTCTTGGAAAAAAAAAAAAAATATTTTTTTCATTTTCTTGACAGTAATTTTAAATAATTTTCTTCATTTTACGCAGTTGGTTGTTATTTAAAACAAAGCAAAACAAAAGACTCAAGGAATAAGTTAATTTCATTATTCTTTATACTATTTGAAATAGAACTCCCAGAAATATAAATAATATCCATTTGGGGGGGATTTTGATTTAATCTGTTGTATAAATAGAGTGGAAGATTGCTTGCTTCTGTTTTTTGCTGTTCTTTATGGGAAAGGTTTTCATTAAAAAAAGATATATTACTTGTTACAGAGAAATTAAAGAACTAACTCGCTGCATATGTCTGAAATATTTTGCTTCTTTCACTTCCAGCTCTTTACACCAGTTGAAAGTGAAACTCTTGGGAATCTTTTTCTTTAGGCTTTTAGTAATGTATAAGATTGTTTTAAATGCTATTTAGGAGAGTTCACAAACAATAACATTACCCTAAGAGAGCTGGTCTTCGAGGCTCCATCAATAGCTAATGGAGGGAACTCTCAGGAATGCCAGCTTCTCTTCTCTGGCTAGTGGAAGCCTGAAGAGATTAACCTCCCTATGGTAAACTTAAATGTGATGCTACCTGCCTTTATAGTTGCCTGCTAACTTAGTTTAGTATCCATTTAAGGATTCTTTAAATTCTCTTATGTTATTTTCTCTAATGCAATGTATTAGACATTGGGAAAAAAAATTAACAAAATAGACAATATTAAAGCTTCTATTTTAGATTATTATTTCCTATTAAGGTAGGAAATAAAATTCACCCTTTCCCCCATCCCTCCCTGCCCCGGCTTCCCCCCAAATAAATAACTCCAGAATTAGGCAGAAAAATCATTAAATGTAAATTGTTACTAAGGAAATTACTATCACTCTTTTGCCCCCCCCCTTTTTTTTTTCCCTTCCAGCCAAAAGAACTGTTGCCTGCTTTGGGGTTGGTTTTCTTTGAGGACTAAATCCTAAATAATGTTGCATTTAAGACTGTTAACAGATTTTTAAAACAAAAATAAGTGTCAAGAAAATGGTACGTTAAATATCAACCAAGAATTTTACTTTACAAAGTATATGCTGTTTATAGTGACAAGTCTTACACAAATCCAATAATACAGCTCAAAGTTCACTAAACCCAGGGATTTTACAAGTAGCATGTTCTACTAGTAGAACTCTAGAGAATAGAATTACTCTAGTGTGGTGTGCCCTCATGTGGTTAAATTAAATATCTTCCTTGAATGAGTCAGACAACCTTCAAATTTATTGTTTATTCTACTCAAGAACTGGAAAAAATAGAGACTATTAGCTAAAAGGGAGATAGCTTGATGCTAAGATGATTTTTGGTAATTTTTTTATTGTACAGCTCTCAAAAGATTTAGTACTTGGAGATGAGTACCAAAACTTTTGGTTCTGATTCAACAACAGATGTGTGTGTTTTTCTTGGGGTTTTTTGGGTTTTTTTTGAGATTCTGAGTATCTGCTGACCAATACTTCAAACAAAGAGGCTTCATTTCTGATTGGTTAATACTGATAACTCAAGTATGGAAATGGAAACCTGTTTGATTTTCTCCCACATTAGATATAATACCACTAGTTTACTTTTGATACCGTTTAAGTACCACAAAACTTAATTTTGTGATAATAATGCATAGCTAGCTACTCTACGTATCTCAAATCATGCATGTTATGCATTTGTAAGCATGACTATTAGTTCTGTATTCAGTTTAGAGTTAATGAAGTGTTTTTTATTTTTTATTTCTCATAATTCATGTAGATTGCTACCCTTTTTTCTTGAGGGTATCATTGCACATGATAACAACTTTTCTTGTTCTTATTAAAGTAACATATTTTTTCCCTGAATTAAAAATTGGTAAAATTAGAGAAAAACAGGAAAATGCACTTACGGCATCAGTGACATTTGCTGTTTTAATTAACAATGAAAAAAACAGCTTTCAGTAGGGGGGGTTGCGCTAGTAATAAGTTGATAAGTTATTAACTAGCAATAACTTATTAACTATGATAAGTTAAATAAATTGAAGTTATTTAATTAAAAAAAATACTTCATCCTCAGTTACTGCTCAGTTGTTGCTAAGACCATTGGACACAGCACTGAAAGTTAAGATTTCTCTCTGCTTTGAGGTCACATCCACTTAATGCATATTTACTGATCATCAGGTATACTTTAGTTTTCTGATTATTTTTAGTTTAGATAAGAGAAACCTCATGATTTTCTGTCTAAGGGACCATTTTTTAGGTTGTAGATTTTTAACCATTGGTGAGTTGCAAGAAGATGATCATTTGGAGATAACTAACTTGCCTTGCCTTTACCAGTTTCAATGTTTTGTGTTTGCACATGGATAAGTGATGTCGTCTCAGTAGGACAGTGGTAAAAAAAAAGGAAGATGGTATCAAGATCACAAGCAGGAAGGACTGGTATCTCCAAGTATTTTTGTTGCTCCAAATAAAATTCAGTCTACACTATATGAAATTCATAAGTATCATTGATTTAGATCTTTGGAAGACTCAAAGGTATGAAAATTCCAAGTCTATTTAGGCACCCAGCTCCTGGAGTGTAATTCATAAACCGAAGTTATATGATTAAGCTCCCTTTTCAACACATGGAGAAGAAGAGATGCTTAGGAGTGAGATTTATAAGATGATAAGAGGGAGAGATGTCAAAGGAAGTGGACTTTTTGAAATTGTCTCTTATATGCTCAAATCTGAGCGCACAGAGGGGAGTTTACCCGTATGATGGTTAATAGATAGCAAGTTTGCTTGGAGTTAATCTTAAGTCCTCCTTCAAGATAAAAAAAAATGGCTCATTCTTCTCTTTTAAAACCCAACCACACTAGTGTTGCAGCCCACCTTCTGATATGCTATTCTAGATGTTAAAGTATTCACCCAAGAAGGAAGAAGACTTTGTTCAGTTATCTTCTGAGCCTGAGGTGTACTTCAAAGCAGCATTTCTTAACTCACCAAGACAATGCTGTACCCACCAGTTCATAGCCTGTTGTCAGTTACATAAGGTAGTCATCCTTCTAAAATTATGCCATTAAGTGAGGAAGAGTTTTTGTTCATCTGTCTATCTTAGTATGGTCATCAGCTTATTCTTATCCATAATGAAGAAATAGATGGCAGAAAACACATGCTTAACACTAATCATAAACTTCAGTTTTTGAAATGGTACAGCCTAACTCTCTTGGTGTAATGTAAAAAAACTGAAACAATCGGAATCTGTGTATTTCATACTGTCTTTTGCAGCTGTGCTTGACTGGGAGCAAGACCTTTTGTGCACGTAGAAGAACTGTGGTGCATTAGAAACGGAATATTCTTAAAATTTGACGATTATGTTTTACGTGCATTAAAGGCATTGAGCAGATTTTTAGGAGTCAGATTAAGCCAATGGTTTTGTTGAAGGCTATTTTCTCAAAGTGACAGTAACCCATTGTATAATTACCCCAATTAAACACCTGCTTAAGCTTTTCTGGGTTGGCGAAAGCTGGAATTATCAAAATTGCTAACAAGATACTAGAAACGTATTCAGGAAGGGTTTTATTCAGTTCTTAAAAGAGAGGTTTTGCAATTGTAATATCACAGAGCCAGAGAAAGTATGTTGTAATTAACGTTGCTCTTTATACTGCCAGTTTCATGAGATGGTCTTGCTCCCAGTGCTGTTACCAGTTGACAAGTGTTCACACCACAGTGCAGCATCACTATAAATGGCACTAATTGGCATTCTTGTTTTCAGGCTTTGCACAGCGGTTGAGCTGTTGCAATTGAAAAACTGTTTCTCTATATTCAGGGCTTTTCCTGGGGTCACAGTTGAGGCAAATTGTCTGGGTGGGTGGTGTGAGGAACCTCGAGTCATGTACATGAGCAAGTGAATCCATAGGAAACTTGAGGAATATAAATCTGCTCTCTTTCATGAGTGGAGTATTAAAACGATCTCTTTTTCCTGTCAACCAGGATGGAGTTATAGGAAGTTGGAATTCTTATTTGCCTTCTAAATAGCATCACAGTAGTTTAGTTGCAGTTCACAGTAGAACTTTGTCACAAAAGGAGAGTTTAAAAATTTTTGCTCCTAATTTATTACAAATTAGAAGCAAAATATATTAGGAGAGACATTTTAATAACTTAACTGATATTGATTCTTGTTTGAATTATAGGAGAGCCAGTGAAAATGACATACAGGTTTGTATGTCTACTGTATAAAATACAATTTTTCAGGAAGATTTGTAGGAGGAAAATAAGTGTGATGGGGTTTTATTTATTGTTTTTTTCTTCTTTTTGTTAACATAACAAGTAATAGGAAATTTCACAGAGAATTAATACTTGCTGAAGAACTTTAAAATACTTTCTGAAGAACATTAGAAGTGCCTTATATAATATTAATTCACATTGGCTAGGATATAAGCCTCTTCCCATGGTTTGAACACTGATAAGAAGAATATAAGTTAACAGTAACGGTGTTGCTATCTCTAAATTACATCCTAAAGGTACATCATGTAGACAGAATAGAAATATGCAAATTTGTTCAGGAATTTGTGTTTGGCAGCAGAAATGTGAAGCAGAGCAGCTAGCTGTCCCCAAGCTAGATTGGATTAATATATACTGGCTCTAATCAGTGTCACCCAAGTTATTTACGTACTTTGCATCCAAAAGATAGGTGTGTCGCTGGCATTTTTTTAACATCCTAGCTAATAATTTATACATTAGAGAGACTATCTGCCTATTTATTAATTCTTCTAACCATCAGGAGTTTGCAAACACTGAGGAACTGGAAGGAGTACAAAATGACTGGGTTAAAACACTGGAATTCAGTGTGGATAGGCAAAGTTATATTTTTCAATTAAAATTCAAGTATCTATATATAATAGAAAAAGAATTTCAGTTTTATGAATTAGGTAGACAGCTGGTGCTAATTGTGCAGAGATAATTACAAGAGTTAATTATGTAAGCTGCTATGATTTATGAGCTAAGGAGAGTGGCAAATTACTTAAGTTGGTAGAGAAAATTGAAGAAAGATTATTATGAAAAAATGAATTATATCAAGAACGGAATCATGTTCAGCAGAACTTCTGTGTTCACAATTATATTCGTGTAATACAGAAACATTTTTTTCCATAGGACTATAGTACAAGAGAATAAGCAAAAATATGGAAAAAACCTCAAGTTAGCTCCTCTCTATTTTATGTGAATGAAGAAGTAGTTGTTGAAAGTATTTTCTACTGTATTTTGCTCAATAATGTCTTGTAGTTGGAATAGGATTACCTAATGAGCCGTATCATAACGTAAGTTTGTGGTGTGCAGAGCTGGGAATATATACAGCAAAGTCCCATGTGTTTTTACTCCAGTTCTTGATGTTCAAAGTGAAGAAGGTCACAAACCCAGTTCAGGTCTGTTCTCTACTTCATTTTGAGCAAGGAATTGAATCATATCTTCCTACAGCCATGCTGGTGCTTTAACCCATGCCAGTGGTTTAACCCATAGCGCAATCTGTTTCTCTCCCAAAGTATTTTGAAAGGTCTCCTGCTGCCAAAGGACACACAAAAAAAGAAAACTCAACCCTGAGACAGTTTGGAAAATGAAGTTCTTGTTTTCCAGACAGTTGTAGTGATTTTTTTCTTTGATGAAACAAACATATTTTGGAAACAGGAGGGTTTTGAAAAACAACGCTCAAGGGAATACCATTATTAATACCAGTGAGGCAGTAAGATGTGCATTCGAGTGGAAGGGTAGTCTTATATCTAGAAAGAAAAGGCTCTTGCACTAAAATGTCAAGACTGTCTTTTTTTCAGGTCATTGAATGGTTCTAGCAGCTTGGTGATATCTGAGTGTATGAGAAGAGTGGAATAACTTGTAGCTATTCACATTCAAGAAATGCCACTGGGAAGCACAAGTAATATTTACTTAAAAATGCAAAGGACGTAGGGGAGAATAGTGAAATTTTTTTGCAAATAATTACTTATCTTTCAAAGAAACTCTTTTACATTGGTTTCACCTGTCACAATTAAACCAAAGTATATGGTTTTCATAATGAAAATGTTTGCATAGCCCTATTTGATTTACCTGCTTTGGTTTATTAAAAAGAAGAAAAGAGATAACTGCTGTCTGCCCTCTGAAAAACTCCAGCTTTTGTCATTGATATTTAAAAATTATAGAATCACAGATTCATAGAATAATTTGGGTTGGAAGGGACCTTCAAAGATCACCTAGTGCACTCCCCATACCATGTGCAGGGACTTCTTGCACTAAGTTGCCCAGAGCCCCATCCAACCTGATGTGAATACATCCACAGATGGGGCATCCATAACTTCTCTGTTCCAGCATCTCACCATCCACATCGTAAAAAAGAAAAATATTCTTCCGTACAGCCAATCTAAATCTACCCTCTTTCCATTTGAAACCATTACCATTTGTCCTGTGACTACAGGCTGTAGTAAAAAATCTCTTTCAGTCTTTCTTATAAGTCCCCTCTAAGTATTGAAAGGCCACAATGAGGTCTCTCTGGAGCCTTCTTTTCTTCAGGCTGACGAACTCCAACTCTCTCGGTCTTTCTTCATAGGAGAGGTGTTTCATCCCTCTGACCATTTTTGCAGCCCTTCTCTGCACTCGCTGCAACAGGTCCATGTCTTTGCTGTGCTGGGGACCCCGGAGCTGGATGCAGTACTCCAGGTGGGGCCCTATAAGAGTGGAGTAGAATCACCTCCGTCAACCTGCTGGCTGCACTTGTGATATGGCCCAGGGCACAATTGCCTTTCTCGGTTGTAGGTGCACATTGCTGGCTCATATCTAATTTTTCATCTACCATTATCCTCAAGGCCTTCTTGACTTGACCTGTCCTTAACCTGACTGGTTAAAGCTTCTCTGAAGCTTTTCATCACCCGGTCTGTAAAAACAAGGCATCAGTCCTAGATGAGTGATCGCTAACAAACCACAAGGATTAGTATTATAATAGTTAAAAAAACAGGAGTCATATAAATGTTTTCCTGAAAAATAATGAATATATTTTCAAATGTAGTTATGGAAAATCTTGAGAAACTAATGCAATTGAGGAAATGAGGGAGACCATCAGTATTACAGTTCTCCAGCTTTTGGCCCATGCATTTCAGAAATCTGTAGGGAAGACAGTTTAATTCACGGAGCCAGGAATGTTTTTCTATGAGCTGTAGCTGTTGTCTGGAGATTAATTTGACAAGAATGTGATCTAGCTCTATTCCCTTTCACTTCTGGCTTCCCTGCCCGCACGTGACCTCTACAACAGGGAAATCCATGTTAATAGAATTTTCTACTTTTAGCAAAGACATCCTCACCTTTCTTTTGTGCCGCTTGAGATGTGTAAGGAAGACTTAATTCAGGATGGGACTAAACTATTAATTAGGGAAGTTCTGTTTTTCCAACAGAGTTCTGTGCTAGCGCTGTGTGAAGCTTCTTTAATAAAATAAGAGAACAAGGTGTGTTTGTGTGATCCCTCGTGTGATCACAAACCTAGGATCATTATAGGGTTTCCAAATAAGCTTATGGCAATTATCAAGTGATATATTTGATAATTGAACAGAATTTTGGGTGAGGTCTGCATTAATTAGTAACATTAGCTGATAGACACATTCTTTCCTTTGTACCAGCATAGGTGGGATAAGGTATCTAAAATAAACCAGTTAGCTTTAAAGCTCTGCCAGAAAACTGGGGTCTGAGCTTTTTTCTTGTCTTTTTCCCTTTTGTTGTTGTTGGGTTTTTTGTTTTGTTTTGTTTTTTGTTTTATTTTTCAACAGGAATGCAGTTAAAATCTTCTGGGTAGACACTTCTAAAAAACACCAGCATGCTGTTATAGTGTTAATAACAGATTTTTTTTCTCTTTATCATGCAATTTTTATTAAATTATGGGTTGATATATAGCTTTTTTAAATGGGGAAATTAGCTAATACAGTCTATAAGGTGAATATATCTGTATAAGAAGTCTTCCTCCCTCCTTCCTCTCGCCCAATACAGCTGACTTTTCTGAATGTTATTTCTAATTTTGAAAGAGACTGCTTTCTTAGCATTTCAAACTAGTAATTTGGTGTAATTTAAAAGTAACTGAGACAAGGTGGGGAAAATGGCAAGATTCCAATTTTTTCAGTGTTTTTCTTCCTGTAAGGGCTGCGTATTATGCAGAACCCAAACTGTTAGTGTAAAGGCTGGAATCCAGAATTGCCTTTTTCTGACCCCAGATTAGAGAATGATTACTCTCCTTGCTTCCTGCCTTTCGGCAGAATCTTCAGTCTCTTGCTATGTGATGGTTCAGCTTCAGTTTGAGAGAAGAAAACCCAACCATTCCGGTTAACATACAGTTTATTGATCACAATACCTCCTTGGGAAGTGGGAGAGCTCTGTATCATGAGGATCCAGAGTTTTACTTTTCTTTGCTCTTTATGTTAGGCCATTGTATTAAAGTTCATGGAATATTTTATAAATGAAAATCATTGTACTTGTACAAATGATTGCATGAATTTTTCCTTATATCCAGTTTGAAGCTCTTGTTTCAACTTGTGTCTGCCTTTCTGGTATTGAAGACCCCAGAACTGGACATGAAATTCAAGGTGTGCCAAGGCATAGTGATGACAGGTTGCCATCCATGAAGGTCCCTTGGGTGCCTTGAAGGATGCTTGCTGACCAGACAGTCAGTCCCTCCCCTGTCTTACTGCCTTCAGTTCCTATTTAACTGGTGCAAGACTTTCCACTTGTTCTCGTTGACAAGTTCCTCTGAGTGACAGCCCTCCCTGCCCTTAATTATATAGACTGATCCCCCCAATTCATCATCTGCAACCTGATGAGAACGCACTCCATTAGTCATCTCTATCCCTAATATGGAGATTAAGTCTTCTAAAAATAAGTGCAGGGGAACACAAGATATACTCACCATAAAATTATTTCAGTAGTACAGTAAGTCTGACAGTTTTCTCTGACTCAATGCATAAGGAAGATGACCATGAATGTTCATAAGATAAGGTGCTCAGCTTTCTGGGCATATCAGTAGCAGTTAGAGTAGGGATTTCTAACTTGTGGTATATGACTAGGAAAACTTGTCATGTTCTGTGCCAAATATCTGCATTTTGGAAGGAGTGTATACACTCTCTGTGTCTGCTGTCAATGTTTTCTTTACTATAGATATCACTTCAATGCCCAGATACTTTCTCATTCACTCAGAAATTAAACTGCAAATGCAGTTTCTGACACCTGAGGTTTTTAGGCTTTTTGCTGTGCTTATAAATTCACATTAAGTAGTTTTGGTAGGCAGATTACTTATGAAACAGTACATTGGGAATAGTCCATGTTAGGCCACATCATTCTCTTTGTGTTTACTCCAACACTTGGTAGTGATTGATAAATTCAGAATGTGGAGGTTTTTTAGAAGACATGAATTTACATGTGCAAGTTATTATATATGGCAGAGTTTTCAATATATACTTTTGTTAAAATAGCTGAAAGATGCACATGTCAAATTAAATCTGGGTACAGGGGGTATTTTCTTTTTCTTTTCTTAAGCAAACTAACATCCAGTGTTTGTTTCTAGAGCTGTGAATGAGACTCTCTGAAATGGATGAACAGTATTGTTTTGATTAAATTAGTTTGCAGCCCTGATTGGGCAAAATAATTAGTTTTACCTATTAAGTTAATTTAAGTGAATATCATATTGAATATTTTTCCAAGCAGATTCAAATGTCTGGAATAGAAAAAGGAAATGAAATCATATATAGGAAACATGATGTGTATAAGGTCAGAGACTTGAATGATAATGCTGGGACTAGAATAGATGTCTTCTCTCTGCTGTTCTCATCCACAGAACACGTTACAGCAGATATTAAGATGTTCCAGTGGTGCACACTGAAGATTTATTGCTCTTCCTTTTCTTTGTAGTTTCTATTAAGAAATACTTTTTCATTAATCTATATCAGCCTTTTCTTTGATGTTAGAGGTTGGGTTTTTTTTTTCTAATAAATTTGTTTTCACAGAAAAAAATAGGTCTATCTCAAAAGTTTCTAACATTTAAATTGATTTATTTTTTTTTAATAATAATATGATAAATCTAACTTGCTCTTGGTGGTTCCTAACCTAGAGTGTAAAAGAAAAAGAAATTTCTCTGGTCACTAGTCATTTTAATTGCTGAAGGGGGTTCTATAAACAAAATTAGGAAATACACTCTCCATTTAATTTTAAATCTCGTTCCAATATTTAGAAACAAGAAAGCAAGCTACTAGAGTTTCACATAAGCTGATGAATATTTTCAGATAGGCCATACTGGGGACACTCCATCTAAGTCTTCTACTAATCTCAGATTGCAGATCTAAATTAAAAATAACGATGTACTGGAAAAAAAGAACAATTGAGAGCAGTAACCAATGTAGGTATAAAGGGTATTCATTCACTTTCTTATTGTATTCAGTTGAATTTAAATGTATATAAAACTGATATGAGAATCCAGTTGGACTCAAGATTTTTTCTTCATTTTTATTTGAATGATCTTACCTGTGTGTTCCAGGTCACCTCTTTGGAATCAAAATAAAATTTAAAAAAAAAAACCACGAACAACTAGCATTTGAATGCTGTGGTTTACATAGTAGTTAAGATGTTGCTATTCATGTATTTCATGTTTATAAGTCTCCATTGTTTAAAATTTATAAGCCTTTGTTTCTAATTTACAAATCGTTGAGGTATCTTGGCAGACAATATCTCTAGCACTGTTTATGAACTTGTGCTCTCTTGCTAGCACATCTTATATGACTTTATGATTATACTTGAATCAGAGCATTGGCATGTTAGAGACTTTTTTATGTTTGGTTTTTTTTTTTTTTTAAGGCTAGAAACAAAACAAAAGAAATAAGAAAAAACAGCAGCAAAACTTTTATGAGGGAATTGGTATGAAGAAGAATCCACCAGCATTTCATTTTGAAAGACAGTATTTCCTGTGGGGTTGTTGTTTTCTACATGTCTGTTATAAGAAGTGGCAGCAAAGTATCCATATTCTATGGCAATTAGGAGCTTCTTGTGTTGTGCAAATTTGGGACTCATAGCAACTCAGTGCATTAACAGGGTTTTATTCCAGTGCTGGTTTATTTTCATCTCTAGGACCTGCACATGTACATATGCTCTACGCAGACTCTGACATAGAGATTCTTTACTGAGAAGATCTTGGGCTTTAGTAGAGACCTTTAAGTTATTTTTGTGTATATCTGCATGGTAGTTGGCAAAGGACAAAGCAATTGTCCTATGTTAAAAAAAAAGTGTTAAAGAAAATGCTATTAAATACTTTATTTTACTTTATAATTATTTCTGTATTTTGTGGGAAGTTCTGATAAACTTTCCTTATTGTTTTATGGTTGGTTTAGAATTGTTTGCATTCCTGTAAGTGTCCATAATTAGATACCAATGTTCTAGGATTATGTTCACTATTTAAAGCTGAATATGCTGTGAACATACTTTCTTTGAAAACAAACCACCCCTCAGCTTGCTTTCTGTCCTCAAGAAGGGTTCTTTTTAAATGTATACAGATATTTTTGTCTGTTTCTGATGTAAAAATATACTATTAGCTTATTTTGAAAACTCCTTATTTTTGTTACAGATATGGAGAGAAAAACCTCCCAATATATGGGCCAAAATAGATCAGTATTTATTTCCCATTTCTTGATTTAATTGCACAATCTGATGTGGCCTTGCAGTCACTCCAGAGCTTGCTGCATAAATGCCCGTGCCCTAACTAGTTTTTTCTTAGGAATTCAGCAAACCACCCTCCATAGTCTGGGTTACTGATACCTGGCTCATTGATAACCAATGACCAGCCAGCTCCCATTAAACAAAATGCACATAATCAAAATCAATGTATGTTGAACCAAGTACTCTTCTGCCTTTGCATATTTTACATGCTTACCCATTCAATAAATGTATATTTGCAGGACTTGCCTCATACTTATCTCTTTTAAGAGGAAGGCCTCTTATCAGTCAACATGGTGCAAATTAAACCAGGATATGTACTTTTCTATTTAAGTACTTTTTATTTAAAATTGCCTGGAGATAGTTGTTGAATTATGAGGGCTGTATATAAAATGGTTTATTGGTTGTGTTGATACCATTGCTGTAATAATAAATCCAACGTGTAGAAACATTTTGTTAGAGAGTACTCACACATGTTCACTCTTTATCTATCTATATCTCTAAAAACATATTTGTATATACCACCAAAACATTTTGGAGATTATCATAGTAAAATATTCATTCAGAATTTATGTCGCTTAATTTAGCAATCAAATAGCTATTTGTTTGTTCTCAATCTGATTTTCTAGGTTCCCTTCTTCGTCAATGATATGCAATTGACAGTCTATCTGTAGACACAAATTAATTGTATTCTATGACAGCTGTGGTCCCTATTGCAATTCACTGACTGCATTAGTTCTGTACTTGTTGGTGATCTTACAAGGGATGTGTAACTTTTTTGTAGGTAAAGTTAGGTGAAAACAATTCCACCTAATAGTTGAATTTTGCACAGAAAGAGCAGACTTGCAGACTTACAATCCAGTAACAGTGGTTTTGATGATTTTTAATGGAAAAATACAGTTTTAGGGCACCAGAAGTCATCTGTAATCCAACTAATTTCTGTGTCTTCACAGGAATTCAGTAGTTCTGCCAGCTACAACTTCTCACAGTGCACAGTGTAGTGTGCACTGCGGTGTATTGTTAAACTTTGTGAATAAAGATTGTAATCAGTTTATTGTCAGTTCATTAAGGAATTCCTTCAGGAGATTCTACCAACATGGAAGCAGATTTTCTTTCTTTTTAAATTCTGTGGAGAAAGTTTGATCATTTCACTATCTGCTTGTTTCTTATGCCTATACTTTGTAAATATTCTGGAGCAATACTAAACTGAATAGTTTTAACCTGTATAATCTTTGCAGCAGGAGCTATTTATTCCTTAATGTCTGGAAAATATCCACAATGTTTTTGTCACCACTCGAATGTAACTGATGGTACTTATGTCAAGGGAATATTGCATTTTGAGTGGTTTCTGACCTATATGTGTTAGGTTTTCATTTGATCGGCTTTTTTTTTTTTAAATGAAAAATAGTAACAAAAATGATGCTTTAGCACCAATGCCTTTCCATACCTGTTTCTTATCTTTTCTCCTTCACTGCTTCACTGCTTGACTGTGATTTTCTTAGCCCAGACTAAATTGAGCTTTAAAGGAAAAACCTTTTTTGAGGTATGTGCTGCCATGCTTTGGATTTTAAAATTCAAATTTTATTTTATCCAATACATGTGGCCATTACATCATCTCAAGGATGAAGAAAATAGTGAGGGCATTGAATTAGGTGATTATCTATTGCACTGTTAATAGTTGAAGAATCATTTAAAATGACAAAAACTTGTTTTTCTTTTTCAAAGGTAACAACACTTGTTAACACAAGCAACAAAGGACCATCTGGCAAAAAGAAAGGGCGCTCTAAGAAGGCTCATGTGTTGGCTGCTTCAGTAGAGCAGGCCACTCAAAACTTTTTGGAAAAAGGAGATCAAATTGCTAAAGAGAGCCAGGATCTCAAGGAGGAATTGGTTGCTGCTGTAGAGGATGTACGCAAACAAGGTATGTGGAACGAGGTGCTTAACTGGGTAACTGTTTTATTTGATGCTTTCAAGAATTCAGCTGCTCTGATAATGTGTATATTACAGTATATTTGTATTAAAATAGATTTACCTTCATGAACGGCAATGAGTATAAAGAATGTTCTAACTTTGGTACAAAAAGCGCATGTATTTGGGGTTGTGTTTTTTCTTTTTCCTTTTAGCTGTTTTGTCACCAAATAGTGAACTCAAACATTATTTTGCAGCCATGCTACCCAGTGCCAAAGCTCACTGTTTAATATTCTACTTGCTTTTTAATCTGCTGTGTAAAAAAAAAGACATGGTTTTTCACTTTGCTAATTTTGAGCAGTGCTTTAAAGTCTATGGATGCAAAGGTATTAGGATTATTGTGCATGCATTTCTGAAAAATCTAACCATTATCAACCAAACAGTACATCAATATAGAATTACTTGTGGTTTCAAGTATATATTGAAATATGCACAAAGATTATTAAGTCTAAAAACATACAGATAATAGCAATGTTAAAACATTTTTTTTTTCTGGGTGTTGGTGTTGATAAGTTAAATGTTAACATTAGTTTCATGCTGCATAGGTTTAACTGCAAATCTCAAAATACACAATGTTACAAAAATGACCTAGTTGGGCATGGGACTCAGCCGTGGGGTAATACTGGCAGAAATAATTCTGGTTTTGCAGAATTTAATATTTTAATTTTAAATTGGTGTTATAAGAAAACTGCTTTCAAATAAAGCTTTGAAATTTTAAAAATATCATTAATATCATCTTCAATTTTCCGTCAAAAGGTAAAATGTATATCAGATGCTTTGAAATTTAGATGTCTGTAAACTTAAAGGGCAAAAATGTGTTTTCAATATATGCTCATAATAAACCTTTTCCTTTTTATTGGCTTTGATTGCAATTATCTTCACTGCAGCAGAATTAAGTACTTGTCAGGTTTTTTCCATTGTAAATCTTATAATCTAGAGGTACTTTGTGCCAGAGTCATCAATCCTGGGTTTTAGAATAAGACTGGCAGATCTCCAGCTGAGTTTTCAAAAGGAATCTAAAGGACTTAGGTAAAAAGTACTGATTTTCAGTAAGTTAGTCTCCCAACACTCATATGATATTTTTTCAATTTGTGAAAATTGGACTCAAATGGTCATGTGAGCAGACAGGGTTAAAATTTTGTATACATAAACACTGATTAGTGAATATTCCAGTCTGGACTCTCCTGAGGCTGTTTTTTCCTCTTGTCCACTATATGTATATTTGGTTTCACTGTTTTTCTGTTCCTATCTATTCTGATTTAAAAAAAAAAATATTAAATTGACAGAATACTCAACCTAGAATAAGTTGAGTATTTGCTATACACTGTATGTATACAGTGTTATGCCCCTATTTGGGGTGGGGTGTGTCCTTGTTCTTAGGTGGTTTGGGGTCTTTTGTTTGTTTGTTTGTTTGTTTTAATTTAGGATTTTGATGCTGATACCTGTTTTTTCTGTCATGCAGTTTCATCTGTCACCGACTTCAGCTTCCTATTGCTTCCATTACTTATTATGTGTTATGTCATGTCAAATTCTAGTACAGCATCTCCAGTGCTGATGTAAGTGCCCTTGTTCCCTCTGAACTTTTAGTGCTCTCACTTTCGGGCTGCGATGGTGACTCAGTTTACCAGCTTCTCCCAAGGAGACTTCTCATGAGTTCGAGCCATCAGTGTAAACTGTTCATGCTTTTTGATCTAGGCAAATATACCACATTTATTATCATGGTATCAGAGCTTCTTATTATCTTTCTTTATCACTAACTGTGATGTTTTTGGTAGATTTTTGTTTTGTAAAACTAGAGGCATCTGAGAGGATTTGCTGTGGAGAGTTTTGGTTTTTTTCTTGATGCAGGAAGGGGAGAGGAAAAACATCATAAATGGTATTATGCAGAATGATACGGACATTCATGTTTTATCAACACTGCAGGCTAGGAAAAAAAGTCTGTCAGAAAACTGGAGCAGCTTTTTTGGGTCTGTAAAACATAAGTCCATAATTAGGAGAGCAGGAGACACCATTATTAGCACACAAGCTGCGTAAACTAGACCAGCCTTGATGCAATGTGAAATGATATGTTTAGTTCAGTGACATAAAGAGCTGGATTAATGAACTGAGGCTGTGTTTTGCCAGAGTATTGCTAGTTGATTTTCTGGCAAAATTCCAGCTTGAATAATTACACCATCAACCTAAAAATGTCTCCTGCAGTTACAGCTGGCTCTGGTGTGCTCCTCGTTTCCTGCCCTGTGTTGCTGTATACTGTTATATGCTACTACACGCGGTTGTTGCAATTCATCCCAGAGAATACATAAAACTTTTAATTGTGTAAGTATGTGTGTGTATATATTTATCATATAACAATTCCACAATAGGGATCTCGTAGGTTTTAAAAAAATAGTGAAAATAAGCTTTAGTTCAAAACATCTAAGGGAAATTATCCAACTGCTATCCATTGAGTATTTTGCTGTATGGATATTTGTTCCCATGTTGTCAGAACTGTGTAAAAGATCTCCCAGATGGGGGACAGATGTGACCTAGGAAAATGCTGATGCTTGTTGTTCATGTTCTCTCACTTTAGATGCGAGGGAAAGCCAACAGTTTTCTGCATATTGAAATTTTAGGAGGAGTGAGATTTTCGTGTATTTTTTGGTTATAGTAACCTTAAGGAAACTACAAAGCCTGAGGAATGCAGGAAAGTGAATAGAACTCATAGAAATAAGAAATAGAGTCTGGAGAGGCGAACAGAAATGTATGTTCTCGTTGCATAGGTATTTAAATGCAGCTGGTCTTTTATTGATCATTAGAGAAGAAGGAAATTCCCTGTGGAGGAGACATTCAGCTTGTGATTCACATAAAAAACTGCAAAGTCCATTGTGCTCAAGTCTGATTTAATTTATTAAGAAACTGTTTGGGGTGCTGAGGAAAGCAGGACAGGGAAATAGATTATATTTATGTAAATTTATTCTATGTGTTAAATGACTTTGGTGATGTAAGTATGTAATAGTAACTACCCGATTTTAATATAATTTTCCTAGAAGTTTTCTGGCATGTAGCTAAAACATCCATTAAAAACATGATTTAGTCTAGCACTTGGTTGTTGTGTTTAAATTTTTTGCTTTTCAAGCAGGGTAAGTATAACTTTACACCATAATCTGGAATTTATAGTTCGATAAAGGGACAGAAAATAGCTGCTGATGTTTTTTTGTGTATGAAGAGAGTGTAACATTGAGGTAGACCTAATTTTTTGTTCATGCAGATTTATGCACAGTGCATAAAAAGAATATGATATGATCCATGTACTCCATGATTGTCAGTAAGCATGAAAGTATGTATCAATAACTGAGACACAAAAATAACTTTCTTGGTAACTTTTTTTCTCTGTGATGGAACATAAGAAAAGGTACTAATTAAAAGCTAGTAATTAAAGCATTTTTAATGCTGTAATGGTTTTAACTGCCTAGTTTTTAAAAATTTTTAAATGAAGATTTTAAACTAAATCCTGTGAAATGTATTCTTCCTTACTCATCCCTTCTGTCTTCAGTTACTTTGGGAGAAAAACAGGGAATCTGCATACCTTAGGTGATGGAAGTGAACTCCAAAACCATAAAACATATACAAGATGCTGGGTGTTTTTATAATAATCTGTAATGTTACTTAAGCTCATTTAAGCTTTTCTGATTTCAGTGATGAGTAGGACCTGGAGGGAGACAGATTCAGTCTTGATATTTGTAATGTCACGTACGCTGTCACAACTGTCTTAGCTTTGTGTTCACAGAGACTGCCAAACTCAGATAAATGCATGTCCTAAAACAGTACATGTCCATCTCATACCCTAGTTCTGTATTCACATAAGAATCTTCTCCTTATCTCTCGTTCAGTCATGGTTTTGTAATGCAAAATAAAAAATAAAATAAAAAGTCTTCTTTTAATCTCTTTTTTTTTCCCTTTTACTTTACAAATTTAATTACCTTGTTTGTTGTCCTTGTTTTCTCTACCAGTAGGTTACACTTTGCTCTGAATCCCTCTCTTACCTGCTTCACCCTGTTCTGTTAGTCCATCCTTCTCATTGTACTTATTTTTATCCAGTCTGTCCCTTCTGCCCCTTAAATTCTTTCCTTTCTCACAATGAAAGCATTGCTAGTAGGCAAATCTTATTTACATTTAAGTCCAGGATGTGAACATCTTACGTAGCATGTTAAACTGATACCTCAGATGTACTCTCTTAGCAGAGTCATCTGCAACAAGCTTTCCAGGAGCTTGAGATAGATTGGTTTACCCAATCTACTCTCTGTCCTGATTAAAAAACAAACAAAACCCCCAAACAAACAAAAAAAAATGGAAAGAAGAAGAAGAAAAAAAAAAGAAGAAAAACGGTTTGTACCCACTAATATCTAAAAGCTTTCCTGGAATACTATAGGTTTAGCACTTTAAGTTACATTTAAAATACATAAAAAACCCCTTAGATGAATACATTACTTTGGTTCATTTGATTAATAAGAATTCAACTAATGGGTGTAGGCTTGCTCTCTCTCTGTTCTAGCTTTTCTGCGCTTTTCCTAGGTTATAAAATATATGGAAGTGAAATTACTTCATGAGGGTGCTTTTGTAGAAGCCATTAAAAGACCTGTCACGGTATCACTTGAGGTTGGAAAGGAGGAAATGTTTTTCACAGAGAGCACCGGATTGTCTGATTTCTGCAGCTGTTTTCAACTCTGAATCTGAGTGACGGGATTCAAAATGAAAGAGCTGATCTGTAATGGAAGCTATTTAAAGGTATCTCTTACTGTAACAACTGAGCTCTGGGTGGTTGTTATTCCAAAAGTCTGAGTTGAATGAAAGAAATGTAGGATATTGGGTTTGAATCTGGTAAGTATGAAGGAAAAAAAAATAATTGATTCTTTTAAAGAAAATAATACATCTTATACTAATACTTTATCACTTTGAATCTGTCTGCATAACCTGCTTCTTACCTGGGTTAAGGTCTAGAGAAATCTTTTTTTTAGAAAAGAAATTATCTGGTCTTTTTACTTAAACCTAAGTTCCCCCTGAGTTTATTTATAGCGCTTTTCATTGTTGTATATAAGAACTTATATCTTTTTTGCTTATAGAAGTTAGTGACCGCTATTTCTAGATACAGGAAAAAGTCTGTGTGTGTATGAAATGAAATTACTGAAAAGCAGTTATTTGAGACAATGGACTTTATATCCATTTCTGAAAGATGAAGTGAGGCTGTGGTCAGTCCTGCTTAGTGGGAGAATGAGTCTTGGTCTGCACTTTGGAAGAACCTGTGTGTATAATAAGCATATCCTCTAATTTGCCAAAAGTATCTATGATGAGATACTCTGAAACTTGCTTTTTTTCCAGTCTCTCTGATGGCTCACCCCCTCCTACAAGAAGCTTTGAGTATGAAGATTTGAAATCTTATTCAGCAAGTCACTGATGCTGTGGTCCCAAAACTCTATCTTGTTATTCAAAAATATTCATAATCTATTTTGAATTGCTTGTTACAGCTGGAAGCGACTTCAATTGTTATTCATGTTTGCAATGCTCATCCTAAGAAATGTGGCGTGCTAAATGTCATTCTATGAAAATACTCTAATGCTAGCTCTTTCAGACCCTTTTCAAATCCATTAATTATCTTTCAGCTCTCAGAGACTCTAGCTTCTGAATGACATTAAAATTCCTTTTCTAAAATGATTTAAATACACTTCTGATGAAAAAGCAGACGTTGTACAAAATCTCAAAGAGCTGTTATACTGATAAAGTGTTAGGTGTTCCCAAATCCAATAGTGAGGCTGCTGCAACTCCGTTGCCCCAGGTCCAAGCCGTAGTGAGGCTGAGCATATATTCTGAGTAGGAACATGCACACAAACTCACATACACAAATCATATATACACACCTGATGACACACATCAGGCACTTGGCACTCACTGTTCTATGAAACACTGGAGGAGGTTGCCCAGAGAGGTGGTAGGTGCCCTGTCTCTGGAAACATTCAAGGTCAGGTTGGGTGGGGCTCTGAGCAACTTGATCTAATTGAAGATGTCCCTGTCAATTGCTGAGGGGTTGGATTAGATGACCTTTAAAAGTGCCTTCTAACCCAAACCATTCTATGATTCTTTGAAATAAACCTAACAGCACCAGTCTTCCCCTCTCTGGTTAATTAGGATTGGAGGTCCATTAGTGGAAAATGCCTATATTTATATTTATAACGTAGCTCCCTTCAGCAGCTGGGTTTAGATTCTCAGTCTATCCCATAGCTGTCCCATGCATCCTGGTGTCCTCAGTTGCTCCACTTCCAAACACATGGAAGCAGATGCCTTAGTTGACCTCCAGACACTGTGGTCCCTCCAGCAGCTGGAAATCAGAAAGTCTGGCCCAACACGTGGCCAAACAAGTGCACTGACCAGCAATTTGTTTACACAACTAGCCCCTTTTATCCTCTTAATTTCCTTATTTCCCACCTCCGTTTTCCCGTGTTTGTTCCTGCCCGAATAATCTCAGTCCTTCCTTTTCCCCACTTTTGGTTCCTCGCTTAAACATCCCATTGCAAGTCTTGTGCAGTCCGAAAATGTTTTTCCCCTGCATCCCATAGTGAGTCCTGTACCCTTAGCAAGCAGCTAAAAATAGAGAAAAATGAAATATATACAAGTGTTTTTCTGTGTTTTCCTGTTCTTAATGGTTCAAGGCAGTTGGGAAGGTCATGAACTGATGATGATATTGGTCCTTGTTAAGGCCAGCTGAGGAATGAGATGCTGCACTTAATTCTCTGCACCATTTTCAAAAGATTTATTTCTGTTACAGCCTTGGCTAGTATTGATTTCCCTTTTCAATATTTTGTGTAAGCTTATGTTAGTTTAAATTTATAAAAGCAACTTCCATGTCCCAGAAATGGTTTTTATAAAGGGTGGTTGGTGTTTGATATATTGTACAAATTTGACAGTTTGAGACATATTTACAGAAGCACAGTGATATCTGTTCGAAAAATAATATAAATAAATATATTTGATTATTTTTCTGTTTTCACACTATATTTACTTATATTGTCTTTCTTTAAGATTTTATTACTATTGTGACTATAGCAGAGAAGAATGAAATTGCTTTAGAATGTCAATTTCTGACACTTGTCAAAAATTAAATTATATTTATAAATTTAAATTTATAGAAATAGTGTGTCTTCCAGAAAAATTTTACTCAAATCCAAAAATCAGATCCTAAAATTACTACTTTTTTCTTTAGAAACAATAATTCTGTTAAGAAAGCTTTTATTTGAGAAACACTGTAGAAATATACCACAGCTAAAAATAAAATAAAAAAAAAAATCAAGGGATTGTAAGTGGGGCATATTTTTCAGTAAATATTTTACTCCACCACCCATCACAGTGTAGTATTAGAATGCATGAAATTTCTGAATTCAGGTCAAATTTAGATTTCACTAGGATTAAAAAAAAAAAAAAAAAGAAGAAGAAAAAGGGACACCATGGGCAGTTACCTTTCCCTCTTCTCTTCTCCAGCAGTAATTCCAAAACTTGGTAGGTTTACTCCACAGTCAGTAATCCCCAGCAGTATTAAATGTATGACCTTTCCAATTAAGTTTTAAGGTAACCATGAACAATGTTCTGCAAGAAGATTTTCAGGTACGCATGAAATCTGTATTTAGGTTCCCTCTGTGCACAATTTCAATATAGAAAATTGAATTGAAGTCTCTGGCTTCTCAGAGGAACACGGCTACTGTAAAGCTACAGAACATCTTGGAATGAGCATCTCAGCCTTTCTTTTTGAAGCTGTTCTAATTTTTGTGCTAGTGAAACATCATCTGGATCACAGCTGAGTGCTTGAAATCACTATCAATTCATTGGGCAGAAATTCTGAACTTGGGTTCAACCCCCAGAAAAAAAAAAAAAAAAGGAAAAGAAAAGTTTGGTTCACCCTTTGAACTGGAAAGTCAGTTCTTTTAGGCTGTCAGATCAAAAGTATTTGGAAGGAGATTCATTTTAGCTTGGCAATGGAGTGGTCTCAGGTGAGAGCAACATCAGCAAGTTTGCAGATGACACCAAGCTGTGTGGTGTTGTTGATACACCTGAGGGACGGGATGTCA
>JAOQGH010000032.1:43464391-43491244 GCA_025769975.1 Gallinago jamesoni
GCAGGGGGGTCGGACTAGATGGCCTTTGGAGGTCCCTTCCGGCCCAGATGATTCTATGATTCTATGATTCTATGACTCTATGTAGGTGCCCCTTAAAACTTCCATCACCAGCGCTGGAAGTTTTCAGCAGAGCAAAGGCAATGTGAGTTTAAGCAGTTGTCTGTGTAGTGATGTATAGGGTTTGGGGAACTAGGTGGGAGGGTTGTCTGGATTGGTGCAGAGACATTGTTTTGGAGATGTAAATTAGTAACTAGTCCATCCAAGGGCGAAAGTCAAGGAGATGAGCTTGAGATTTGGTCGTTGCTTTATGCTTCAGTCGCATTGCTTTGAATGAAGAGCTGGTGGACAATATAGGGAGCTTTTACAAAGCCGACCTTCACCCGAAGTGAAAGACAGATTTCCTTCTGCACTGTCACTGTTATCCTCTCCTTTTGCCTCCACCTCTCCAATCCTTCTCCCCACTCTGTGCTCAGTGATGAAAACAGAATTTTCGGTCTTGCAAAAGTTGTAACTGAAAAATTTCAAGAGTGATTTTTTTAATGATTACATAGAAAAAAGTTAGTAACAAACTTATACAAAAAATTTCAGTCTATGAGTAAGTATTGTAAAGGAGGTAGTGAAATATATTTTCAGTTTAAAAAGCAAAGATTTCATTGTTCACAATGTAATTGTAAATACTGCTGTAATTCACCTGAAAAGTAGGAACTTTGCATTCTAATCTGTGTTACAAGGATTATTTCTGCTACTTACCCAGTCGTACTTAATGAGTCAAAGTCTTATGGAGATGAGCCAGGGGCTTCTGGGATAGTTGAAGTCAACACAGAAACACCTGCAAGACACCTCAAGGGGTGTTCCACTAAGAAGGTTACACAGCCAACAGCCCAGCTGAAGTACCTCTACACAAATGCACGAAGCAACAAACAGGAGGAGTTGGAAGCTACTGTGCTGCTGGAAAGCTGACAAACAAAGAGGAGGACATTAAGGTTGGGGAGAGAGAGCCTTGGCTGCAGTGACCATGGAAAGAGAGTTCAGGATCGTGGGTAGTATGTGCAAAACAACAAGTAGGACTGAAACCTTGGATTTCAGGAGGGCAAAGTTTAACCTCTTCAAGAAACTGCTTGGAGAAATCCCATGGATTAGGGCTCTGGAAGGTAGGGGGCTCAAGAGAGTTTGACTTTATTAAAATATCACTTTCCCTAAACTCAGGATTGGTGCATCCCTAAGAGCAAAAAATCAGGCAAGGGAAGCAGGAGACCTGCATGGTTGAGCTTGGAGCTTCTGAAAAACTCAAATGGAAGAAGGAAGTTTACAGTGCGTGGAAGAAGGGACTGACCACTTGAGAAGGTTACGAGAAAGCGGGTAGAGTATACAGGGATGAAACGAGGAAAGCCATGGCCTCTTTGCAATAAAACCTGGCAAGGGATGTCAAAGTCATCAAGAAAGGATTTTTCAAGTATATTGGAGGCAAAAGGAAAAATATAAAATATGTGGGCCCACTGTTGAATGAGACAGGTGCCTGGATGGCGGAGGATCCAGAGAAGGCAGAGTTACTGAATGCTGCCTTTGCTTCAGTCTTAACTGTTTAGGCTGGCCCTCAGGAGTCACAGACTTTGGAGATAACAGAGAAAGTCTGGATGAAGGAAGGCTTTCCCTTAGTTGAGGAAGATCAAGTTAGAGTACAGTAAATTGGATATCTGCAAGTCCATGGGTGGGATGCAACCACGAGTGCTGAGGGAGCTGGCAGAAGTCTTTGCTGGGCCACTCTCCATCATCTTTGAAAGGTCGTGAAGCACAGGTGAGTGGTCTGAGGCCTGGAGGAAAGCTTTAGGCTTTAATTTTGGATATGGTTTCAGAAAGTGATAATTGATGAGATAAATAATAAAAACAACAGCATGAAAATCTGAAATATACTTCCTGGTGTCTGAAACCTAAAAGATGTTTAGTCAGTGTATAAAGGACTTTATTATCTTTCCATTTACCATTTTGAACATCTCATTGTCTGGAGTACATTTTTCACATATTACAAAGACCAGCATTCTAAGTAATACTTTACAGAGTGAGGGAATATAAAATGTTATAATCAAATAACATGTGCTACTTTCCTCTGAAAAGTGTCAAATTATAGTATTTTGATCACCAGCTGTCTTGTTTTCTTTCAGTTTCATTCCCTTTATCAGAGACTAATACTTTTTAAACTTTAGGTCTTCAAGATCTTATGGCTGCTGTTTATATACGAAAACTGGAAAAGGAGACCTCTCTGTAATGCCTATGGAATTTAGAATTATTTTTATAACTACTAAAAATAAAAGTCTATACTCTCCACTGATCTTGATTTGTGATGTTTGCAAATCTCATTCATCCATAATTGTTCCAAATTTGACTTTCAGAGCTGCGCATGGCTTTTTGTGTGTGTGTGTTTAATTGCAGATAATTTAGTTTATATCCTCTGCTTATATTATTATGTGATTTCTACAGTAGTTGATGAAACTTACACTGTTTTTCTTCACAAAAATATCAACCTTATATTCTTTTCACCTGTTTCTTCTAGACCTTATGGTTTTAAATCACTCTTAGTTTTATTACTTTGATGATACCATTATTTTATGACTAACATGTTAATTATAATTGTCCAGAAACATATGCCTGAATTAAGGTACTGTTCAGTTAAGTGACAACTGTGTTTGCAGCTGTCACTATTGACTAGTTTTTTTCTGTTCTGTTAAAATCTAACAATAATCCTGTGTTGTTTATGAACCCTTTACTATACAAAGCATGCTGATCTGCCTTTCTATGTGTTGGTGGTGATCCCTACGTTGACTTTGTGTTTTTATAGCTGTACCAGAGTGTAATTTCACAGTATGAAGTTCAAGTCTCTTTATCTCTCTGCACAGAAGGTCTTGCAGTTTTGAAACGTCTTTGCATCATTTGTAGTTATGTAAGGGGCTATGTTATATTAACACCTGTAGAGTATATGAATTCCAATTAAAACAGGCAATTAGGTGTGAGAGTATTAAAATTCTTCCAGGTCAAGTTTAGATGAAAGATTGGTATAGTCTGTGAAAATTAATTTTTTTAATATAATTTCCAATTTTGGAAAGATAGGCTTAGTTTTCATGTAGATTAGTGCTTTGGGCAGGGTTTCAGAAATTCTTGATAAGTTCTTTTATGGTGTAAAAATAACTCCATTTGGTCTCAAATATAGGTTACTGTAAATAATGTGTGCAGATTATGTGAACAGATAGTAGAAATGAAATAATGCTTTAAAAGTGCTATTATACCTTTTATCTCTTGCTCTATGTAAACCTGCAAGTGCTTTTCTTTGTATTCTTTGTTGTCTTTTTTCTCTTAGCTTTTCTTATTGTAAGCCTATACCATAGACTTTCCTGTGATGGTGACCCTCGTTGGTTTGCTTTTCTCCTTTCTCATGCTTTCTCATACTGGAGTCCCTTTTTCAATTTTTGTATTCACATTTTTCCTGTTGTTTTTCTGTCCTTACCACAAACCCCTAAAAAGTCCAACATTAACATGCCTGTTCTCTTAACCCAGTCAGGGTGATATGAAAAGGCTTTTTTACTTTCAGCAGTGTTTCCCACATTTTTAATAACAACGTTAAGAATATGCTATGTGCCTCTATAATTTTCATAAGCCGCCCATTTCCTTTATCTTAGGCTCATCAGAAAACTGGGTGATCGACAGGCAGCAATACCTCTTGATATATTAATCCCCAAGCAACAATATGCTTGGAAATGTACTCTGTTCAGAGTCAGGTGGTTCCTACTTCTCCTGTGGCTTCTGTCAAGTCATTCACAAGTAGGATCTAAGTATAAGAAAAAGCATATAAAGCAATGCAAGGCTGACCTCTTTAAACATCTATTAAAATGATCAATCCACTAGATTATCAGTCTCACCGAAATCCTACCCACCTCCTCACAGTGTTTCCCATGAGCTGACATCAGTGATTTCCTGCTCCTTCTGTTTCAGAGCACATTGGGAATTTTTTGATAAGTTTTGTCAAGAAAACAGAGCTTGCTGGAAAATACGAACCCTTTGAAACTGAAGCTTATCTCAAAAAAATATCAATTTCAACTAAAGTTTTCATTGGGCAACTTTTTTAATGTGATAATAGAGAATGATGGAGCTGATTCTAATTATGATTTTGAACTTAGTTCACAGTGCCTGGGGCATAGATACAATCTACCAAGTAACTTGCTTGGCTATGCAGTATTTGTAAGCCTTTTCAAGCACCAGAATAAAAGTAATATCCAAAATGATGGAATCTGTCTGCCTAATGGAGAATGCCACAGTAGTTTTCTTACAGCACTTCCTTTTCTATGCCTGTTAGAAAGTTGTGTATGCTTTTCAAATGTTGTTCCTTTCTATACCTGATACTTTTCACTCAATTTTATTAATCACAATTCCCTTTACATTTCATGAGATGTGTTATGTAGAAACCCATTAAATGATTACATTCAAGACTTTAATTGCTAAGATTGACAAAAAAAAAGATTTTTCTGTGAGTTACATACATTTTAGTCAATTTTTACAATAATTATTTTAATAGATCTACTATGTATAGTTCACCAAAAAGATGGCAATTTTTCCTAGCAATTGCCACTGTAGTTATTTGAATAGTTTTGTTTTCTTTATGTCATGAAATATTCCTTTTCAACAGGCTTCTTGTCGAAGTTCTACAGCTATCTTGTAAAGAAGGAAAGAATTCTTATTTTTAATTAGAAATCTCATATTTTTAGAATAAACATAGAAGTTATGGAAAAGAAGTAGCAGGCTACCTGCAGAGCTGATAGCCCACTATCTTGCTGCATGGCAAAAATACGTTCTGCTTCATACTGATTATTGGAAGACAGTCCTGCCACTTCCAGTATCTACTGAACTACCCAAATAATCACACCCAGGCTTCATTGGAAAATGTTTTATTCGATTCTCTCCCAGAGGGACTGTGTGAGCAAACTAGCTGTTGTATAGCCTTGGACAATCTGGTTTATCAGGTCACTGGAACAAAGTAAAGAAACAGCCAATTTGGCAGCACAGATGCTACTTTGAGATAAAAAGAAACATTTTGCTTGTTTCATGTATAATTTTGAGGTTCAGCTGTATGCCTTTTGCCAGGATACAAATAAGGCTATATTATAATTCAGTTGAGTCTGAATTTCTAAATTTGCTTCTGTTATTATTGATATCTTAAGAGATCCAGCGTGCTTTCATGTTCCCTAGCACCAACCACGATGTTGAACATCTAAAATGTTCATGTTGATGTTCATGTTCATGAACTCTCCGGTTCAGTGAAGACTAACCAATTGTTTAGTTTATCCCTGAAAGATGTTAAACTGTGGAGTAGCTGAGAGCTGCAGAAAGAGAGTGATTAGAAATGGCAATATATTCTCACATCCAAAACAATTTACTTTTGAATTGAAATTTAATTAATGTTTTATTGTACTTAAGTGTATCAGTGATGTTTCAAATGCACTATTAATCTGACTAGTAATTGAAAAAGTTCTTTCTAAAATGTAACATTTGTGCAATAATTGTTTTAGATTGCAATGGATATGTGGCTAAAGATCTTAAAGTTCTATATTCTTGGTATTTTACTATCCCTTAGGAAATAAGTAGTTGAGTTAATTAAAATGATACATTTTAATGGTCTATCAAGTGAATGAGAAGGCGTGCTATTGGATCTAAATGCAAATATTGAATCTAAAATACATAATAACATTAAGGGTATCCATTGTGCTTTAAAATACATAGTGATTCATCTTCCATCACTTTAGCTAAATGTCAAATGTAAAGGGAGTCCACAATTTAAGTGAACTAGATTGTCTGTATAATCAGTTCCAGAGAGACACAGCTCTAGTAGTTAAAATGTAATGGGAAAAGGTCAGGCTAGTTAATATATGGCTTTTTCTGGCCTTGAAATCTATTAATACAATGAGAACAGTGGTCATTCTTCCACAGACGGAGAATAAAATCTCAACTGCAAGTGAAAAGGGGAAATGAGTTTGGGGGACATCGTAGCAAAGATTTAAAAATATTAGGGAAGGGGAGATGAAGATTTAACATCCATCCCTGTGAAGCTTTAGGAATTCTGAATGCATTTTTAATGCATATTTATATTTAGTAAATATGCAGTATTCTTCAGTATGAAAATACTCCACAAATTACTTCCCAATTTACTTACAAATTTTATCAAATGATTGTGCAATGTCAAATAGAGATTGCTATTGAAATGAAATATTTTCAGATATGAACAATGGATTTTAATGTACTGTAAACAAAATGTGATATTTTAAGATATGGGGTAAATAATCAATATGATTATTAAGGTAGGAGGAATATAGACGGTGAGAAACAAACCATTAAAGACCAGATTTAGTCCATTATTTCTGGGTCAGAAACTTGACAGTTGGCAAGTAGACTGGAAGGGACAGTAAGCGGTCCTACTGTATTTGGTGTGTTTCTAGGCAAGTCCAAAGGGGATAAAATTGAAGATTTTTGCATCCCAAAGAGTTTGGTTTTGTTTGTTTCAACTACAAGACAGCATCCATGAGGAAAGGATTAAAAACCTGCTTACATTATTTAAATATACCCTATTAGCAATTACCAGTTATTCAAATTTGTCATATTATGATTAGGTGTCATAGGCACTGTTCTATATGGAATCTGCAGCTCAGTTTGGGTCTATACATTATTTTAATTTAGAATAGCTTCATAAGAAGGCTTTTGCTCTAATTACAAGGATAGCACTCTAAAATACTTTAATTAGGTCATGGATCAGTTGTCACATCTTTTTAATCTTGGCACATATAGAACAAAAGACAAAATCTAAAAGAGATGGATTAATTAGACCATAGCTTTATTAATTTCTTCCATTTGAGAACTGTTCAGAAATGGTACATACACTCAAGCTGTCATTGTTTCCTTAATTATTTCCAGGTGCTTAGAGTACTGTCAGCATCCCCTACTGATCATAGCTGCTCTCTAGATTGCTGCTTTGTGCCCACCATCCTCTAGCTCTTAATAAAGGCTTCAAGGCTTTGGAAAAATGGCATTTCCTCAGTGGAGTAACCATTAAGAGTTTCCTTTCTTAATAGGTAGATACTTACCTTTAACTCTGCTTATGATTCTAAAAGTTATAGTAGCTCAACGCAGCACATTTATGCATCCGTACTGAAAAATCTGCCAGTAATCAACACTGGTACCTCTCAACAATCCCTTTACTCTTTTTTCCTTTATGCTATTTCCAGCAACTTGCACTAGCTATGTGTCCTAATTTCATGCAAGCAGCAGTTCTACCCGCAATCATTACAATTCAGGAATTAAGCCGGATTTCAGTGTTGAGGTTGATGTTTGGGTTTTGGGTTTGGTTGTGGTTTTTTGGGGAGGCAGGGTGGGGGGCAACGTTTTTTTTTGTTTTGGTTTGGATGTTTTGTTTTCATTTCTTTTCTTCTTTTGATGAGCATTTCTTAATGTGGCTAATAGGGGCTTTCTCCACTAAATGTTCTAGGTTTTTTAAATCACCTTCTAACTCAACTAAGACTCCTTATTTACAAAATGTAAATCAAATGCACACTTTTTTCTCAATGTGAGATGCCAAAAAAATTAGTATGTGGGTCTTAGTGAGAAAACGGTTGACACTATTTGTCTAATGGAAAGGGTATATGACTGCTGCTATATCAGGTGAATTATTTCTCATAGCTGTGAAAAAAATGCAGATCTTATTGCATGTAGTACAGAAAGATAATTGTTTCATAGGGCTGCTGTAATTATTATAGGAATGGATATTGTATGCAATAAGAGGAGGCTGAAGTACTGCCTTTAATCTGTCAAGGCTCATCACAAAAATGCATGAAGCAAAAAAGCAACAATAGGAAACACAATGGAAGAAGAATACGTACTTAAATTGAAGGACAAATAGGGCATGAGAAGAAATGGATATAAATTATCTACAAATACAGTTATTATGGAATTAAAGTGTCTCTAATGAAAAAAAAAAAAACCAAAAACCACCCTGTCAGATTCTGGAGTTCATTTTGGAATGAGTTTCCTACTTCCAGTAGGATTAATTGGGGTTAAATGACTGAGCTGTTTCTAAGATGGAAGCGTGATAAGTTTGTGAATGTAGTTATTATCATATTAAGATTATTATTAATTATATTATGACATGACTGTCTGCAGTAGCAAGGAAGCAGACCTGATGACTCAAGATGTCTATGTTTGTTGTGTTGACCTAATTTTCACTGAAAGTAATTAATTTGGATTATAGAATAACTTTAAATGAATTTGGAAAGAAATGGAAAACTGAAAGTAGAGTTGGCTGTTTCCAGATAAAAAGGTTTCTCTGAAAAATAATTTGACTAGCTGTAGCTCCGGCAATACCTTTGGCCTAAGAGTGGTTTGATACCATTGATTTTCAAGGATAAAAATATGTCAGTTAGCACTGAGATAGACAATCCTTCCTCCCCAAAAATGGCTGGCTTTCTAGGTTGTTAGATTTTAAATTGTGAATTACTAGCTTTTTATAAGGTTTAAATAACCTATTATGAACTTCTATATTAATACTTCTATTTTATTTGCTTAATTTTTTATGTCTATTTGATATTTTCTACTTATTTTGGAGATTTGTTTTACCTAACTTCAGATTCCTAACATAAAATAATTAGTTCAAACTTTTTCAACTGTTGCTTTGACACTCCATGTATTTCTCCCCTGTTCACCAGATTTAATTTTCAAATATATTTGCTAGTTGTACCTCCTTGGATATTCAAGCCTAAGAAGATAATTTTCCTGCTTGCTTTCCTGGTGCTACTGGCCAGATTACTAAATATTATTTCCTTCTTTCATAATTCAATATTAATATTCATCTGAAGCTACAGGCTTGTAATTTGGCCGAAAACTATAATATCTCTTCAGTACAAAAATGGAAGTTAAACAATTTGTTGGCATCTGATTCCAAAATCCAAAGCTTGCTTCAACTGCCATTTCGTCTTAGATGAAAGTTCAAGTTCCTTCACATACAAGAGTTTTGTTGCTGGATGCTCAGAATCACTTCCATCTCATCTGAATCTAACCTAGAGTTTAACTACCAAAAAGTCTTGCTGGACTTTTCATACTGTTGTATGTATCCACTTGGGTACAGTCAGCTATATATGTTGTAAGAGAGCATCAAACTTTTTACAAGGAGCTGTGATAGCTGGTTTCCTTTAATAAACATCTCAAGGGAAGCTGATGCCTTCCCAGTTGAAGATGAATCCAGTCACTCATATTTTGGAACAAATTCCTAGGTTAGGAAATTTGAATCTAACTCTTGCCCACATGCCCACTATTATTCTTTGGTCGCTCTTAGGCTCTCCTTTTACACGGAATATTTTGAGTCATTGACTCAAGAATAATAGTAAGAAAAGATTTTTGGAAATGTTATTCCAAATTTTTAGCACACAGCCAAGAGGTGTTGATAATTTTTTCCAATAACTCTTTGATTTAAAGTATATTTCAGAGAAATCTTTGTGGCCTCTGACTTCCTTGCTCCTAATTTCAGTGGTTTTTTGGCACGTGGGTAAAAGGCATGGGAATGTAGACACAGCAAACTGTGGTCCTCCTCTGCAGAAACCTTCCTGTTTCTCTGCAGAGACCAGGTACATAGAAATTTGACTCTGTGATGCTAAGCAATATAACATTAAGCACGTTTAAAATTTTGGTTTGTTGTCTCTTTATCTGAATGTTACTGTTTGTTCCTTGTCTCTTAACAAATCCTTTGAGAGTTTTGGCAATCTTATGGAAATCTAAAAGTGTGCAGCCTTAGAACTGAGCCATTTGAATTTTTCTAGTGAAATTATATGTTATCAGCTTATCACCCAAGATACACTGCACACAAATTATAATAAGAACACACAGTCCTTATAGTAATATAATAAGGAAAAGAGTTCTGATGGGAATTATTCACTGGGGCTGTCTTAAGTCTCTTCTTCACTATTTGCATTATCTTATGGGAAGTTCTGTCATCTGGGATTTTCTTTGGGATTTGTTATAATGGTCTTAAAAGCAATATAAACATGCTTTTATTTCACATTAGAAGTACTTTCTGAGTTTCTACTCTGGAGACAAACAGGATTTATTTCTTTATTTTTAATAATAAAAAAGTTTGGGTTAATATAAAATCTCATTCAAAATGGCGTTTGCTCCTCTTGCAGCCTGATTTCCTAGGGAAATGAGGCTTGCAATTATTGATATGTTGGTAACTCCTAATATGTTTAAATTGTTGTCTATTTTCAGACTATGCAAAAATACGGAAACATAATTTTTAAAAGTTTAATAAAATCAGCAACTGCAGGGTGAAAAAAATACAGTAGAAACTCAGACTTGTGTTCACACCAAGAGCAAGGCGGGTTCAATTCAACCATGTCTTTGCTCTAAATTTCTATTTTTAGTGCATACTTTTTCTCCCATTTCTTGAATTAAGAATGGAGGTGATGCATTTTCACTTCACTATTTTTCATCTGAAGCTGTTAAGAAGCAAGGTGGTGTAATCACCCATTTGCTAAAAGGATGAAGGTAGAAAGCATGTGATGCATGTTTTCCCTGTTGCCTAGAATAACATTCTTTTAGTTCATAACAATTTTTAAGGTTGCGGCTCTCTGTCTATTAAGATACCATTCTCTGTAACTGCCCGAAAGGAGGTTGTAGTGAGGTGGAGGTCAGTCACTTCTAAGAAACAAGCAATAGGACGAGAGGAAATGGCCTCAAGTTGCACCAGGGGAGGTTTAGATTGGATATCAGGAAAAATTTCTTCACTGAAAAGGTTGTCAACCACTGGAATAGGCTGCCCAGGGAAGTGGTTGAGGCACCATCCGTGGAGGTATTTAAAAGACATGTAGATGTGGTGCTTAGGGACATGGTTTAGTGGTGGACCTGGCAGTGTTAGGTTTATGGTTGGACTCAATGGTCTTAAGGGTCTTTTCCAATTTAAGTGATTCTATGACTTTATGACTGGGGGGAAAAAAAGTCTTTGATAGGAGTGATAGCTCTTTGAGGTGGAAGAGAGCAGAATAGGTATCTGAGCGAGGAAGTGAGGACTGAGGAGCAGGAGTGAAGGAGGAGACGGCAAGTTCAAAGGCAGATTTGTAGAGAGATGCAATTGGGATGATGCTGTTGGGGTGCTCTGTCCCATCATCCCTACCAGGGCCAAGTGAGTTCTGTATTTCTGTAACACACACTGCTGTTTTTCTTACGTTGTGCTGGTTGCACTCAGCAGTCTGTTTGGTGTTTTCATTTCCTTTTTAATTCTTACAGATGACTGCTTTAGAAGAAGAACAGTTGGGTAATAAAGAAAAAAAGGTGGAGAGTATGGAGGGAGTTGCTGCACATGTTTTTAAAAAAATATTTCTTCTGAGCATTTCAATATTCAGTAATTAAGCCATTATTTTTTTTCCTAATAGCAGTTAGCTTATTTAGTGAGTTGTTCAAACTTCCTGGAAAAAAAGTGCAAGTGTAAAACTTATCTTTAATTACAGTTTTTTTTTTTTCAATTCTAGGAGAAACAATGAGAATTGCCTCTTCAGAGTTTGCTGATGACCCATGTTCCTCAGTGAAACGGGGCACCATGGTGCGGGCTGCTCGTGCCTTGCTTTCTGCTGTCACCCGCTTACTCATCCTGGCTGATATGGCTGATGTCATGAGGCTTCTATCGCATCTGAAAATTGTATGCATTTTTAACATTATGTATTTTTGCATGTTTTGTGTGTAATAAAATAGGAAAGAAATAAGTAATGGATGTCACTTCAGGCTTCTCTATTTCACTGTTTTTTTCTTAAAGTGATAAACAAAAAGTAGGACGTAACACTTTGCTACTTTAATCTTCTTGATTTTCTAATTTTGCATAAATTGCTTTTCAGAGACTTAAAGTAAAAATGATCAGCTCTCTTCAAGGCCGGGACTAGTACTGCTGTTAGAGCAGCTCTGAGCTGAGCAGACGCGTTTTCTTACATTGCCCGTTATCCGCATGGTTTGCTCACCCGGTACTTGTGACGTGCTGCCATCGTGTGGCTGAGTTTAGGTACTACCGTTGTTTGGGGTTTTTCCTCTGTGTAACTTCTGGATGTATCAGAAGACTGACTCTGTAATTTGGAGTGAGGCAATAGTACAAGTGTCTAATCAATCATCAAAGAGGAAAAATAGAATAAAGAGGAAGTAAAGGTGCCAGATAGTTTGGTATGGATTCGTATCCACTTTTGGCTGCCACCATTCACTTTTTTATACAGGAATATTAAAAGACTGCAGTTGAAACTGGGAAATACAATTATTTTATTTTACTTTTTTTTTTCTGTTAGATATTGGACCTTTTCACTTTTATTGCACAAACAAACAAAAACCTCTGAAACAAAACAAAATGTTGCAGAAACTCATATATAGAATATTTAAAGCCTGCAGAATGCACGTGTGGGTTTAGCAGAGGAGACGGAGAGCTACTTCTTTTTAATAACTGTCCAAAAATTATTATTTTTTTTAATTATTTGTTTTCATAGTGTAACTGTACAATGACATGATCTGGAAAAACAACGGGAACCCTTTTACTTGCAAACGGTGCAGATAAACTAAGTAGTTTGAAAAGAGTTTTCATAATAAAAAGGGCACATTTTTCTGTACAGATTCTAGTGAGCTCTGCTCTAATGAACAGAATGCTGCTGTTGTAATGGCAGCACGTGGCTCTGATTATCTGCAGTGTAAGCATTGTCTCTCTGGAATATGCTTTGAATTTCCCCCCCACAATAATTCAACTGTAATTCAAATAATCCTTTGCTAGTGAGACTAACAATTTAATATTACCACCAACAGATTTTTCTAAACTTTATGATTAAAATTGAGATTCAAGGACTCATAGGTCATAAGATCTTGCATCAGAGGTTTTGTCCGTTACAGCAGAGAACTCTGTTACATGAAACACAAATGTCCAAAGCTGTTTTGTAAGTGGGTGTATTCACTTTGACAATTTGCACCGTAGATTTGCAAGGGCAGTGTATGGCAATGTGGTTTGTAATCTCTCCATTTGTCAAATGTATTATAAATCCTGTTTCCAAGACGACAGACACCTCTGTTAGTTTTTAGCAAAATCCAACTCATGAACCCTAAATTTTATTATTTTCTTTCAGGTTAAAAAATGTAATTTGTTTCTGAGGATTGACAGTGTAAATACTTTTATCTTACCATTTTGTAATGCAAACTAATTTTAGATTAACACAAATTAAATTACTAGGAAAAAAAGTGTTTGTATTTTACAAAATTGATGAAGGGACAGCTCTTGTATTGACTCAGAGGTAATGTTCCAAGTCAGGTGTTAAGACTGACACAACAGAGCATGATCAACACCTTTCAAAATCTGATTATCAGAGTGGAATCTGTAACAAATTTTCTAGCAATTTTATTTAATAGGAGGCTGTAAGAACTTACAAAATTGTGTATCAGATGTCATGCCTGTGCTTGTCATTACAACCATATTAAAGATGAAAGCTTCAGGTAGTTTAATATAAAGGCTTCTTGATCTGAAAAAAAAGATGTTCATATTATACAGGGAATCCTGAAAGAAAAAATTAGTTAATTCAATGATGCTTTTTTAATTTTTGTTAATGGTTAAGGTAGGCAGATAGTTCAGATTTAAAAAACTGCTGTTCTTTTTGAGAGTAAAAGGGGAAGGAATTAGATTCTGAATAAGGTGTACCTTGCAACTCTCAGACAGTATAAAATTCCTAACATAAGCACATAAATCCATAGCTGTTGAATTGCACATTTTCCTTAGAAATGTACAATTTTCCTACTCTGCTGCCCTGTAAGTTTTACATCCACTAGGTGGATGTAACTAGGTAAAAACTCAAAATAAAAAATATCCTCTCTTGTTGGTAGGAAAACAGGGAGCAACACAAATGATAAGGTGGCAGGTTCTGCATGTAATTGTGCCTTTCTAAATTCATTAGACACCAGCTGCTGCTGAATTTATGTTTTCCCAGTGGCATTTGGAGAGTAAGCTGCAAACCTCTGTTCTTGCATAGGTTTTTTCAGAATTAGCTGTTTCTCTTTGAGGGGAAAATTTATTGAAAGCTTATGCACATTCTCCTGAATTGAAGCAATGTTTTTTAGAAAGAAGGAATAGAAACTCTTCAGTTGTCAATTTTTATTTTTTTTTTGCTTGGAACTGTTTTTTTTATCTTGTGGGGGAGAGAAATAAAGCTTTGAATTTTCATCTAGTAACAACAAAATGCCTGTTACTTATTGGATGAAAAGAGCTTTATAACCCTTCAGATATTTTTCCCTGCTGTACATGAGGTAAAATTTCACAATAGATTTGGTAAGTTAACTTGTTGGTATAACTTTTTTTTTTCTATTTTTCCCTATTACCTGCAAGATGATTACATATTTTTTTGGTAGATTCTTCTCTCAATTTTAAAGTAATTAAAAAAGTAAAGCTGAGAGCTGAGAAAAAAAGGAAATAATAAATGTATTCTGGGTTAAATCTATTGTAGTTTCATTTATTTCACAAAGATACAGCGTTTTGGATATATCAGGGTAAATTTAAATCTTAATGGTAAGTATGGATTTGCTTTTTAAATGTTTTTGGTTTTTTTTCCAAAATTAATAATTTCTGGTTGTTTTCCCACAAATCCAGTACCACACATTAAAACCATATTCATCTATTTTGTTTTAAAACTTGTAGATATTGAACATTTCATCTAGTGTGAGTAGGGAAATGTATATAGTTATGCCCTTTACCTTAGTTTTACAAGATACCAAAGTACAGTAAATGGAAAGTAATGCAGAATGACAATCAAACAGCTTCTCTGTTACAAAATCTAATTAAAGTTAGTGGGACTATCATGAAGCCACTGTACAGTTATGGATGTAAAAGCTAAATTGGGTCCATATAATAGAGTATTGTGTAGAATAGTTAGAAATCTTGTCAGAATGCACTGGGACCAAAATAATAACACAGTTGATATATTATGTTCTAGGTAGAGGAAGCACTAGAAGCAGTGAAAAATGCAACAAATGAGCAAGATTTAGCAAATCGTTTTAAAGAATTTGGAAAAGAGATGGTAAAACTGAACTATGTAGCTGCTAGACGACAACAGGTGAGTACGTTTTAAAGCGGTGGTTGAGAAAGCTAGTCTTGGTTCTGAAGATCTTGTGTTTATGCCCAAGTCTAGTTTAAAATGTACAATAAGTAACTGCTGTATCATGTCCTGTAATTTAATCACATTGATTTTTTTTAATGTAATGAAGTTTTTCAAAAACACAATTTCTTTAAGAATGTTTTCAAATCGTCTTCAATTAGTAACAGAATGAAGGATGGCAAGTGATTCAGGAGGTTAAGGATAGTTTTCATTAGATGATTATTCCCATTTAATTCTAACCTGTGCTGACTTGAGGTCACTCTGAGAGCTGGTAAAGCACGGGCTCTTTGGTAATTTAGTATAATTCAAATTCAGCAAGAACAGAAATTATTATTAATTTTCAGACACTTAAAAACCCAAAGTACTTCATTCATTCATTACTAAGGCAGATGCAAAAAAGACCAGAAAGTCATGATAACATTTATTTAATGCCTGCAATTATGCAACTTGGCAATAAAGATAACTTTCTCCTCAACACTGTTTTTTTAAGAGTCCTGACAGTGCTGTCACTATTGAGTTGAATAAGGTCTCTCCAATTTTGATTGTGTTTGAATGCCATCAATAATTCAGGAGTGTGACACCTTTGTATTACATAGCACACCAGATTTAGAAAGCTGGCTTTCAGTATTCATATGTCTGTTTACTTTATTTTCTGCATTACAGTAATGACAATTTACTTTTGATCAGTATCATATCTTTTTATAAAATATTACATTTTCAGAGTTATACTGAAATTAAATACATTAAAAATATAAAATCTAATCACTGCATGAACAGTACTGTTCTGTATGTTCAAAAAATTCTCTTGTGGAAGTATAGCTCCAAATCTGGGAAAAAGAAAAAGGTAAAAGCTAATGAAGGTATAAGTTTCTTAAATTCTTACTGGAGGTATGAAAAGGTTACAGAAAATCTTAGTTACAAGCCTTTTGAAATTTTCTTCTTAAGGTGCATTTTTATAATTCCAGTAGGGTTTTCATATAACTGTGGAAAATCTTGATAGTATTAGAACTTACTACTTAGATGTTTGTATATTTTCCTTTCATCTCTTCTGTTGTGTAGCCCGATAGACTTTTTAGGAACTTAATTATCTCTCAAAACTGTTACCTGTCAGTCATGTGTGGTTGAAGTCAATGGATAGAACCTTTAAATACAGAATATCTGGGTTCTTTTTTAATTTTTGCCATAGATTCTATGTGTGAATGTAAGTAAATTATTCAGCTCTCCAGACCTCCTTGGTCAAAGTTTCTAAATAGAAGCAATAATGTTTTATTACTCCTTATGAATATTGTTAGGACTGCCTTACCTAATGGTAAGTGTGATACATGCTACAAATAAATAAATTAATCAATGGATTAAATAACAATAATACAGTGTCCTCTTATTCTGGTAACATTGTACAGTATCTGATGCTTGTTGTCGGGAAACAAAAGTATATGTCATTGAAACTAACACTAGATGATATAAGGAATAGAATAAATGTGAAGGAAAGGCTAAAAATAATGACAGACATTTATTAGGTCTTTAAGAACTAAAAATATATTAATCAACTTAATATTGCAAGTTCTACCTCATGATGATTTTATAAAGGACATACATATAGTACTTACAAAAATATAGCCCTTGCTCAACAGGATTGTTGCACTTAAATTACTTCTATGGAATCAGCAGACTGAATCCAGTCAATTGGGAAGAGTCATTTTGAATGTTTTACATAAGTTTTCTGCAAGTCTTTGAATGTCTTCTGATCAGAAGATATTGTAAGCAGAATATCACAGCTGTAGCTACACAGAAGGAATGGATTTTCTTGGCCAGGAGGGAGATTTCCTTCTGTACTTTATGGTAGATCATAGAATCATAAATAATTTCTTCCTAATATCTAATCTAAATCTCCCCTCTTTCAGTTTAAAACCATTACCCCTTGACCCCTTACAGTTTTGTCATTGACTCCATCTCTGCTAAATCACCAGAAGGTATTTGAGACACTTAAGCTGTATAGACAATACATTCTAACACAAAAGCTTTCATTTGCAACTATAAAAATTCTATGGTTTTGTATAGGAACTGAAAGATCCTCACTGCAGGGACGAAATGGCTGCAGCTCGAGGTGCTCTGAAGAAAAATGCCACTATGTTGTATACTGCATCCCAAGCATTTCTCCGTCACCCTGACGTTGCAGCCACTAGGGCCAACAGAGACTATGTCTTCAAGCAAGTACAAGAAGCAATTGCTGGAATCTCGAATGCTGCCCAGGCCACCTCACCTACTGATGAGAACAAGGGGCACACTGGCATAGGAGAGCTTGCTGCTGCACTAAATGAATTTGATGTAAGTATCAGAAATTTATTGAAAATGAAGTGCTTCTCCATGAAATCTGGAGTGATTTTAATTAAGTGGGTCTTGAACAGGACTGAAATTTCCCTTTTCATTTGGGTCCATTTTCATTTTGGGTTCATTTTCATTTTGCAGAGGTAAAGTGCAGAGAATGATTTGTGTTATTTGTGATGAGGAATAGTTGTTTGCTCCTAATGGACTTGAATTATAATAAGTTATTTGTTCTCATATGCAGGGGCTACAATAGAGAGAAAGTGTCCTTGAAAAATCCCTAGTGTCCTTGAAAAATCTAGCTTCAGATGATAGCAAATGTGATTAATCTGGCATTTTAGTTCTGTGATTTGTTGAATGGTAAAATCCTATTTGTCTGGCAAGTCATGAAGTCATGACAATAAAATAAAGATGGTGGTGGAGCTGAGTGTCCTGGAAACATTAACATTCAACTTGAATTGTGAATTATGTTAATCAAAGATATGGGAGAATCATCTTTCAAATGGTTGATACCAGTCACTTCAGCTGCAGGCAAAGTGCTGGAACCTCTATTGCAGAAATAGTTACAGTTTTGCTTAAGCAACTTTCCTAACAGCTAATTGTTTAACTGTTAATTTCATTGCCAGTCTTACGTTATGATTTTTCCCTGTCTTAAAGTTAAGGACTGTTCTTTAGAAAGTGCAAAAACCCCAAAATTGCAGACAGTATCTGTAAATACGTTTTTTCTTTTTCATTCTGACATCAGGTAAGGGTTTGTTAAAATTATAATTAGGGAATGGTGTCTTTTTCACTTTGATCAATACTTATTGTTGCAATGCAAGCATCTGTCGTACACCTGCAGAAGGTAGTCAATCCTGCTGTATTTAGGGCTGAAAGTGCAGATGGAGTACAGGTGGTTCATCTTAGATCATGATTGACTGGGCTTATCTTCTGCACCTGTGGCTTATTGTCATTGGGCATACTTTGGAGACGGTAGTAGAAAGGATAAGCATAGAATCAAAGGAGTATTGAGTAAGATATTGAGAAAAGGTGGAGAATGAGTATATGAAAAATAGCAAAAAAGGAAATGGGGATAGAGATGGAAACATGACAGCAGGAAATGTGTGGATAAATCTAGGAAGAGAAAAACAAAGAGGGTAAAACCATTCAGAACTACTGCAGGACCCAGAAGTTGATTCCACTTCCATCACTCTTTTCAAGTAAGTGAAACAGTACTGCCTACATTGACTATACTCATCTTTCTTTCTTTTTTTTTAATATCTATATTTCTGTATCTAGAGTTCTTCCTGTAAATTCTTTGTGTGTCAAGATGTAAGTAAATCTGCATGGTTTTCAGGGTCTTTGCAGCTCACAGATCCCTTACTGGTAAGATTCTGAGAATATCCCTCTATGGTCTGTTTGTACTCTGGCTTTTATATGGGACTTTGTGTGTTATGGACAGCAGAGGTTTGACAAACAGTAAAAGGAAACATGTGACAAACTGATGATGCTGCTGCTCTCTGGAAAAGGCTGCTGTTAAATGCAAAGAGAGTCATTGTGCTTAGTGAAAGTACATTTAGTGAAGACTATGCCAGACATCTGATATTGTCCCTGCCTCTTTGTGAGAATATTTGTTCATAATTTTTCTCCTCAGGTAAAATTGTTTCCATTTTACTTGATGTTGCAGGCACCATAAATGCATATGTGAGACTTGTAGCCATAACAAGTGTTCTGTTCACAATTTTGTGTGGAAAAACAGCCTTTTTTTTCTTGAGAAATTTCTCTAATTATAACAAATGGAATGAAAATTTTATTATCTGATTTATTGAGGATAAAAAAGTTGAAACTATTATTTTATTTGCTTTCTAACAGTGTTTTCTATTTTGCCTCACTGTTTAGCTGTTGAATGAGATATATTCACACCTAGTTTTGCAACAGAGCTGACGTTCTCTAAGCTCTAGGGAAAGCTGAAGTTTATAGGTGTGATGGTGGGTTGATAATGAATTTACCCTTGTGTTTTGTGAGCAAGAAAGCCAGTAAAATTACTAAACAAGAGAGAGTATTTCATGGCTAAAAAGAGGGTGAAGAAAAAAAATTTATTTTTATGCTGGCAATATATTACTTCAGCAATAGAAAGAAAGTTTCTATCTACTGGTGAAAATAATTTTAAGGTACATTTATTTTTATAGTATCATTCATACTGATTGACCAATTTGTATTTGTTATGAAGTGCATAGTAAACCTTGTATTACGTAAGGTAATTCTTCTCTATTAAAAATATGTTTGCCCATAATATCTTCATAATATTTAACACTTCTTGGGCTTTATTATTTCAAATTTCAGAATCAGTGTTCTGTGCCTTAACGCTTTGAATAAACCCACTTTATTAATGAAAATATTATCACGTGTGTGTAAATAATTATTCTAATGATCTTAAGTACTTGAGGTATTGTGTTTAAATACGTGTCATGTTAATTGTCATACTCTACACAATGGTGATCTGTGGTATAAAGTTACCTGTGAATTGTTAGCAGCAAAGTTTTGGAAAGAGTTTTTATTTATTGCTTCTTGAAGATAATTTGATAATTTATGTAGAAAGGAAGAGAGTTCACAAATCTGTTCATCAGATTTTCTACTTTTAAAGTATTGTTTAAAGTTGATTGATTACAGAAGTACATGTTTAATGCCTCATTTTTTTGTCAAACTAAAATATTCCTGCTTTAATTTTAGGTCATTTAAACCCAACTGGAAAATGGTAAAAGTATATGTGGGATATAGATATAAAAATATATTTATGTGTGGGTATAAAGTGATGGGATGAATATATGAGCAGTGGCTCTCTCCCACAGCATGGGCTGCAGGCAGATAGGTGAGGGGCACGTTCTGCATGACAGAATGTAGAGGGGGCAGTGACAGGAAGGATTAGTATTTCAGAACATAGATTGTGATTTCCTAGTTTCCAGAAAAGTGGCTGTGTCAGGGGTGTGTATGTATATATAATACATTGGCAAGTTCTATATCTATCAATGGAATAAATGACATTGCATTTGTTAAAATGTATATACAGTGCTCGTTTTTTAATATTAATCCAGACACACCCTATACATGGTGTTATTTTAATACTCCAATGATTTATTGTTTCTCTGTGTGTATACAAACCATTTGTCTTTAAAGTTGCTTACAAGCAATGTTGATCCATGTTACATCTTCATTGCTCTGCCTGCGTGTCACCCTTTTATTCTCTGATTTCAAAAATCACGTCTCTTGAATGAATATGAAAAGAATTCAGTTTATAAAGGAATTGATCTGGCTAAGAACTGAAAGAGGTGTTTAAAATTATTTTTGATATATGAGATATTTATTTCTATGTTTGAGATAAGTCCTGAGTGGCTGAAAATTTTTTAATTTTTGCTATGAGAAGGTTTTGAGCAGAAAAACTCCAGGCAGGGTAACTCAGTCTTTAATAAAATTTTGAATAGTGCAAGTCTACTGCTTGGAAGATTACTGTGTTTTATGGGAAAGACAGTGTCTGGTGACCTTGTCATTGTCCTCCAGGCTTTAAAATGCGGTTCATATTTAATAAATAGACTATAATAACATATTTCTCAAATATAGTAAAAATCCCTTGTGAATATTTTTTAGGGCTAGTGAATGCAACGTTCCTTATACTGAGTGAAAGATGTAATAGGCAGGTAATGGAAAAAAAAAAAAAAAACCCACAACCCCAAACATAGAAACTGAAAAGACAAAATACTTGGCTACAGCAGTAGAAGGCATGGGTTTTTTGGTAATAAAATTAAGAGCAGTCACAATGTGACATAAAGGTAGTGGACAGAAGAGATGCTGTATCACTAAATGACTACTTTTAAAATGCTGTTACTTTTTGGACAAATAAGTGCACAAGGTGTTCAGCCTAAGAGTGGACTTCTCAGACTCCTTATGGAATCTCAACTTACTTTTAAATATGTTCTTCAGAGAAGTGATTTGTGATACTGGGGATAAAAGGACAAAATGTGTTCTTCAGAATCAGAATAGAAATGTGTTAGTTTCACTATTGAAATAATAAGAAACAACTGCAAAAATATTACTGCACATCCCACATAGCAATTTTATTGAGCTCTAGTATCTAGGGAAGCACAGCCTAATGGCTATTTCTCTATAGTAGCAGTTATATATTGAATTTAAATAAGGACACTTGTGTTAGTTTGCACTGGAGAAAGCGTGATGCAAATTCAGGTAACCTCATATATGAGGTTGAATGAAATACAGATTTATTTATTTATTTATTTTTCCTTATGGAGCTGAAGCAGCTTTTAAACTGGAACTTTCACCTTTGAAGGCAGCAGGGCTGGATCCCAGTGCTTCAAAAGCTCTTACCCAATAATCCTTTGGGTTCTTTGGCACCTTTGGCAAGATCCTTTTGTACTTTTTATACTCCTCGGACCTACCCTGAGTAGGGAAAAATCACAGATTGGTCATCTCAAAGAAAATAATGAACAACAGCACAATGTTGTATTTCACAGTATAGCTAAAAACTTTGCCTGTTTGCAAAAAAAAAAAAAAAAAGATGTATTTGAGGATGCTAAACTGACCTTTCAAGAGGTAGAAATACAGAGGTGCTGATGATGCTAAGGGCCGAACAAGCATTTTCTTCTATGTCATTGCTGCATTTTCCCACCCACTGCAACCCCTTCTGTGTGCTACTTTTGGGGATTTTTTTCCCCCAAATTTTTCATGCAAAATGGGAGTAGTTTAGCAATAAGAAATGCAAATTGAATTTATATTGAGGGTAGATTCAGAGTAGATATATGGAAAACATTTCTGACAAAGAGGGTGGTGAAACACTGGAAGAGGTTGCTCAGAGAGGTGGTAGATTCCCTGTCCCTGGAAATATTCAAGGTCAGGTTGGATGGGGCTTGGAGCAAACTGATCTTGTTGAAGATGTCCCTTCTTGTAGCAGGGGGGTTGGACTAGATGACCTTTAAAGGTCCCCCTTCCAACTCAAACTATTCTATGATTCTAAATTTTATTACTCACCTGTTTCAGAAGTTCATTCTACTTTTAATCTTAGTAGTTGCCTTCATGATATATTATGGTTAATGTTTTATCTGTGCTTATTTATGTATGGAAATGTATATATACTCTTGTGGAAATGTCAGCTCCAGAGTACAAGAGGCAGCACTGGAAATGGCACGGTTTTGTACCAAATGCAAAGTGGAAGTGTGACCTCTGTAAAGCGAAGTACTCTCTCCGTACTAGCACTAAGGAGCATGTTATCCCCATTCACCTTTAGCAGCGAGAATGGTGCTGCTGACCTGTATTTTTTGTGTAAGAGCACCATCTAGTGGGTTTCTTGGTATTTTAATTTATTTTTTTTCACATGCAATGTTCTTTTGTCATAAGATACTATTGTAAAAAGATGTATCAATCAGAAATACTTTTTGTAAATTTAACCGTACCACATTGCTGTTGGATTGTTTTGATGCAACAAATAGTAGAAAATAGTAGCATGCCAACACACAAGGTGCTTTGTGTCTTTTCCTGTCAAATATGTTTAACATGTTTGTAGTAGAACAAGAACCAATTTATTTGCAAAGGAGTTTTTGTAGTGAACACTCATCCAAACACAAATTTGTTAGAGATAGTAGAAACACACAACGGAAACACACTTTAAAAAAACCTGAAAGACATTTCTATAGGGAAACACTTCTTCTGTACAAAGCAATTATTCTGTTATTATTCAGTTTATTACAGGTTGCTTATTTCATCATTAATAATAAATATGAATATCTGAACTGTTAAGTAAAAAAATTATTAACATTTTTTCAGCTCAAAATTAATACTAAGTGAAATTTTCCTATTAGACTACCCTTGGTACTATTTTGCTTCTCTTTTTAGCACATCTGAGATGTTTGTATATAACTGACATATGTGATAACTGAACCAAGCCAGTATTTCAGGGAACAATATCTTCACTTACATTTAGAGAACAGAGTCAAAAAAGGACTACTGGAGGCTGTGGATGTGGGGGTTGTTGCTATGTGGATATGTACTTCTACCTGAGTGTGATATTCGTCAAACTACTATAAATTTATTCCTTTCACTGTCCCAGAAGGAAAGATACTCGCTTATTTCTCCGAATTAGTTGTCTGTTCTTTTAACACATTAGATTGGCTCATCAAAAAGCTGCCGTGCCTGGAGTGGAGTGAGCAGGAGTGTGTTTTGGGGAGATGGAAAAGGCAGAGGAAGGGGGATGTTCCTCCTCCCTGAGGCATTACATTGCCATACTGTTCATAATTCTCCAAATTACACCTGTATGGTATGTCTGTGAAATGCAGCATAGCGACAGGTAGAAATGCTTGATTTATAGCTAATAATAGCCTTATTAGCACTTTGAGGGACACTGACGTGTGTACACAAACCACCCGTACGAGCACACTGCATTTGTTTTCACGGTAGTGCAAGCATTTCTGACAAAGAAGTACATGAAATACTCCTATTTATACACTCTTGTGTCACAGATTATTCTGAAAAACTGGGTATCTTTGGTATATTACTTGTTCCCTTTCACACAAAAACAGTTTTTCATACTTGTGGTTTTCCTGAGACATATATATTAATTTGAGTTATTAATGGCATTTTTCACTGAGTTTTTGATTCTCTTCTGACATATTTTTACTTCGCAGTGGCATATTCCTTAAAAATTGTGCTTTAACTAGAAAAAATAACCAGAAACATGCTGATAATTTTTTTTTAGTAACTTTTTCTTACTTATGGGATGAAATGTTAAGATAGTTCATTTGATGCAACTTTAGCCTTCCTACTAATGGATTAAATGTGTTGTTGGAAGATGAATTTATATTGTTGGTCTCTGAAAAATCCAAGTCCTAAGGAAGAATAGTGTGGTGGTGAACTCTATTCTTTAAGTATTATAATTTGACTGAAAACCACATCTACATAAATATGCATAACACCAACTCTTAGAGAAGTAATTTCTAATTTAGATGCTTGTAAAAATGTTGTTCTTACTACTGTGAAGCATAGACCCTAGAAGATACATATGAGACATTTTTTCACATTCTGAGTAATGTTGAATTTATTTCTGCTAAGTCAGCAGTTCCTGGAGCTGGAACAATATACTCTCTGGTTAAAATTCTTCTATGTGTACTTTTTGTTAAATAATGAATCTTCAGAAATTTCCTGACATGCTTATGTTTATTAGTATTTAACTGCTATGCATTCAGTTAAGTTTTATATTTGTCAAGGTTTAATCCTCTTTCTCTGTCTAGTAATGAGAGTTATGTTTTTGTGTGTGGAGTTAATTGGAAGTTTTATTGAGAAATAAGCAGACCTTTTGTAAAAGCCCTGTCCCATTGAATTAATGAAAGTGTATTCACTTGGAATCCAAATATAGCCTACAGTAAGTTCATTTGAGCATGTTATGTTTTAAAGTAAACGGATACAGTTTTCAATGCTAAAGGCAGATGTTGGTTATGTATCATGTCCCTAAATCCTGATTTACATTTTAATAGTGTGTTGTATTTTTTCAAATTAACTGTATCATTTGGCTTGTGTTTGTTGAGTACCCTTGGATATTAAAGGAAATAGACTAATCATAAAGTTATCAAAATGTTGTGAAAACTAAAATGCCTCATTAACAAAAATCCTATGTGCTTTAAAATAGGTGTCATTATTAGATTAAGTCTTTCTTCCTTAATTCATGATTTATTTTCTTTTAAGCATCAAACAAGAAGTGCAGAGCTTACAGAGCATTTTAATAAAATATGCAATTCTGAAAACTCTTTGCATGACTGGAGCAGAAGGTTACTGAATTACACCATGTTGTTAATGCATGTGTTAAGTGTAAGCAGGCAATTACTGCTTTTTTTTGTTACATTGAACCACAAAAGGAGAAAAGCATGTCAGAATATAATCTAGCGGTGACTCAAAACTCATAATATTACTTAAGGTTGTGCATAGTAGGGGTAGAAACTGTGTTTTAGACCTCTATGCTAAAGGTTAGTACAAAGACAAAGTTTTGGATTTTAGAAGAGCAAACTTCATCTCACTCAGAGGTCAGTTGGGAGGGATTCCATGGGAAGCTTCCGTGGAGGATAAAGGAGTGAGTGAGTGTTAGAAGTTTTTTAAGAACGCTCTCCTGGAAGGACAAAAACAGTTCATCCCCTTTAAAGGTAAGGGAAGTAGTAGGAGGAGACTCCTTGGCTTAATTGTGAGCCTCTGAGTCTGCTCAAAAACAAGAGAAGCTTACCAGAGATAGGAAAGCAGACAAATTGGTCTTTTCAAGAGTCTGCTTGACAGAGTCCCTTGGGAGGCAGCCCTGAAGGGAAAGGGAGTCCAGGAGGGCTGGACGTTTTTCAGGGAAGAAGTCTTCAAAGCGCAGGCCATCCCTGTGCGCAGGAAAGCGAGCTGTCGAGGGAAAAGTCCAGCGCCTGGCTGAACAAAGAGAAAAAGGAGAGTTTATGGTCTTTGGAAAAAGGGGCAGGCCACTCAGGAAGATTATAAAGGTGTAGCAAAGTTACGTAGTGAAAAGATTAGAAAGGCCAAGGCCCAGCTTGAACTTGACCTGGCCTTGGATGTTAAAAACAACAAAAAGAATTTCTATAAATATATTAGCAGCAAGAGGAGGACTCCGGACAGCCTCCATCCACTATTGGATATGGGAGGTAACATAGTGACAGAGGATGAGGAGAAGGCTGAGGTGCTGAATGTCTTTTTTGCCTTAGTCTTTAGTAGTGGAGTAGGGTGTCCCCTGAGTACCCAGACCCCTGAGCCAGCAGATAAGGGAAGGGAGCAGAATGAAGCCCCTGTAATCCAAAGGGATCTGCTCCAGCACCTAGACACAAACAAGTGTATGGGCCCAGATGGGATCCACCTGAGGGTTCTGAGGAAACTGGCAGAAGAGCTTGCAGAGTCACTCTCCATCATTTACCAGCACTCCTGGCAAACTGGGGAGGTCCCAGCTGACTGGTGTCTAGCAAATGTGACACCCATCCACAAGAAGGGTCAGAAGGATGATCTGGGGAACTACAGGCCTGTGAGTCTGACCTCGGTGCCTGGGAAGATCATGGAACAGATCATCCTGAGTGCCATTATGCAGCAAATGAAGGATGCCCGGGTGATCAGGCCCAGCCAGCACGGGTTCATGAGGGGCAGGTCCTGCTTGATAAACCTCCTCCTATCACAAATCACCCGCTTGCTGGATGAAGGAAGGACTGTGGATGTTGTTTACCTTGACTTTGACAAGGCCTTTGATACAATGTCCCTCAGTATCCTCCTGGAGAAATTGGCTGCTCATGGCTTAGATGGGAATATTCTCCACTGGGTTAAAAACTGGCTGGAGGGCCGGGCCCAGAGAGTGGTG
>JAOQGH010000032.1:43491344-43517904 GCA_025769975.1 Gallinago jamesoni
GCTACAGGCTGGGGGCAGAGTGGCTGGAGAGCTGCCTGACAGAAAAGGACCTGGGGGTGTTGGTCGACTGTCGGCTGGGCCAGCAGTGTGCCCAGGTGGCCAAGAGGGCCAACAGCATCCTGGCCTGTATCAAGAACAGTGTGGTGAGTAGGGCCTGAGAGGTGGTTGTCCCCCTGTACTCGGCACTGGTGAGGCCTCACCTCAAGTACTGTGTCCAGTTTTGGGCCCATTACCACAAGAAAGACATTGAGGTGCTGGAGCAGGTCCAGAGAAGGGCAACGAAGCTGGTGAGGGGTCTGGAAAGTAAGTCTTATGAGGAGAGGTTGGGGTTGTTCAGTCTGCGGAAGAGGCGGCTGAGGGGAGACCTTATCGTGCTCTATAACTACCTGAAGGGGGTGTGTAGAGAGGCAGTGGTTGGTCTCTTCTCCCAAGTCACAGGAGACAGGACAAGGGGAAACGGCCTCAGGTTGCACCAGGGGAGGTTTAGATGGGATATTAGGAAATATTTCTTTACTGAAGTGGTTATCAAGCTTTGGAATAGGCTGACCAGGGAAGTGGTTGAGGCACCATCCCTGGAGGCGTTCAAAAGACATGGTCCTCAGGAAAATGGCTTAGTAATTTTTATTTCCTATTTCTTATTTGGTTTTTGTCAGAGTTAGGTTGATGGTTGGACTAGATGAACTTTAAAGTCTCTTCCAACCTAGACGATTCTATGAAATACAAGCTGAGAAATACGAAGGCATTGCTAGAACATGCAGAGATGCAGTTAAAAAAGTAGAAGTTCAGTTTTAGTTTAAATTGACCAGAGATGTCAAAAACTACAACATTCTTCATGAACATAAACCACCAGAAGAAACAGAAGGAAAATATTGGCCTGCAGTTAAACAGGAGAGGTGAATTAATCACCAGCAACACTGAAGAGGCAGAGGTTCTCAATACTTTCTTTCATCTCTGTCTTTACCACCGCTGTTAGACCCCAGGCCTTTGGAACAACAATCCAGGTTGATACAAACACAGATGTACCACCAGTGAAGGAAGAGTTGGTATAAGAAGTATTACAGGATCTTGCACCTAGAAATAGATGGGCACCTGAGTGTGGATAGCTGGCTCTCTCCATAATCTTTGAGAAGTCTTTTTCTGGTGAAATAAAGATATTTTGCTAACCAGTAGGCTATTTGACAAATTAAAGACATTTTTAGACTGTCTTCACGTAGTGCTCTCTTTTTAGTTAAATAATCCAGAACTTTTTCCTGATTTAAAACAAACAAAAACTTGCAAAAGCCTTTTGAAAAAGGTTTTTAAAATATGCATTACAGAATGGGAAAGGTACTTAACATTTTTGTCTAAGTGCAATATCTAATAATAGTTTTCTTACAGTGTCAATTTCTGCATTTTTTAAAATTTAATTAAGAGGTAATCTAGTAGCATTTCAGCAGTGTAGTATACTAGCAAAAGTAATCCAAATGAATGAAGTATTAACAGAGAATATTCCACTTTCTCTTAAGTCATGGATAACTTGCACCTTTCTTATTTCCTGAATATCCATGAAATCGTAAGAAGATTCAGGAAAGAATACTACTACTTTACTTCAGTATTAAATATATAAATATTTACAGAGGTAAAGATACACGTATTGAATGCCTACTACAATAGATTGTACCAATTTATTTCATACTATGTCCTTCCTAAATACATAATTGAACAGGTTGTGTTCAAATAGTCTTGTAACGATAGGTTCTGAATTTTTTGTGTATATAGTTATTTTTTTATATATATATATTGGGATTTTAGAACTACCAGATATTTCCGTGATATTGAATTTTCAGGAATTTGATAGATAATTTATTTATATGAAAGACAAAAATCTTTGCTGACATAAGAGACACTTAAAAAATACCGAAGACCCGTGTACACTCCTGATTTTTCCACTTGTATTTTGTTTTTCTAGAACAAAATTATTTTAGACCCAATGACTTTCAGTGAGGCCCGTTTCAGACCATCTCTTGAAGAAAGGCTGGAGAGTATCATCAGTGGAGCAGCACTGATGGCAGACTCCTCATGCACACGAGACGACCGCCGGGAGCGAATTGTAGCTGAGTGCAACGCCGTGCGGCAGGCCCTGCAGGATCTGCTCAGCGAGTATATGAATAATGTAAGTTATACGCTCTTACTACTTGCTTCTTTTTCAGTAGATGATTAAACCTTTCTGAGGCTAATGCTATGATTTTAATAATTAACAAAAACAATAATGCGTCTTTATACCAGGAGTAAAGATAATGCTATTTGAATTATTTAACTTTTTAATGGTATGCTCTTTGAATTATATAACTTTATAATATATTGCAAACATTTGACAGAAGTTTGGTACAATTAGCAGTTCACAAGAATACTTTTTTGCCTGCAAAGGAACTCCCTGCTCCCTGTAATTTTAGAATTGAAGTTTCTTCTTATGTAATAAATAGCCAACAAGTATTCCTTTTGAGGTAAAGTGCTTTTTTAATGAAGACTAAGGCCAGACAATGTGAGTCGGAAATGGCCTTAGAATTATTGTCCTAATGAAAGTGAATATAGTTCATTTGCAACATTATTTCCACTGTACAATGGTGGTCACAGTGTTTGTATAATAGGTTGTTACCTATAGATAGTCATGTGAGGTTGTCCACTGTGTCTTCACAGCTATTGGAGCTGTTAAATACTCACTTGGCACGAAAGTAGTGAGTTTAGCACTAGTCCTGTTCACACAAAGAAACATATCTGCAGTATTTAGATATAGTTTTCTGTGTAGGGTTTCAGGAGGTGTTAAGTTGTTCAACATGGTATTAAGCTGTAATGCATAACCTTTGCTCTGTGTAAGTTATCCCAGAAAATTCTTTCCACCTAACATTGCGTATTAAAACTCAGAAGTACTACCACTGTGTGCTTAGGAGCATGTGTGGAAAAATCCTAAGCAATGTCAACAACCTATTTTAAAATGTCGATTTATTGTCGAGAACTTTGTTAATTTGAATTTATTTGTATTTGATTTTTTTTTTGTTATTTGAATAAGAATATTTCATTTATTTATTTGTCTTGGTGTCGAGAAAAGTTTGGTGTTTTTTTTTTTTTTTTTTTTTTTTTTTCTTTTCTAAAAGTGTGGTGACTGACATTTGAAACAAGCAAGAATGCTATTCTGTGACACTCTGGACACAGTGGACACTGGGTTTTAAGACTACCAAAATTTCTTACACTGAGTTTATGAACCTGCTTTATATGACCTGAAATGTTTGCAAATGGGCTTCAGGCTGAGCATCCTATACTTTGCTGTTCTTATCTGTTGTTGCTACCACACTATCAGATGGCATGTTTTGATCTCATTTTTCTAGAATCATCAACATAACATTGAAAAGGTTGTTCAGGTATAAACCCTAAATGCTGTTACTTTCTTTGGTACTCTTATAGTTAGTTGGCAGACTGCTAAAATGCAGCATCAATAGTGCAAAATTCAATCCTTTGGTTGTTTTACAGTACAGCTCAAAATTAATTGTGTCTTTTTTAGCTATTATTTCAAATAATAGTTACCTTAAGGAATAGCTGTTTGTGTTGTTGCAGAATTTAAAAGCATATATAATTTGCTTTTTGTTTTTTATGAAGTGATAGTTGAAAGGTTCTTGTGAATGAGAGCAAAGTCTATGCTGTTGTGTTATGGGCTAGAAATTATAGACACGGCATTAAATAATGAGTGATGAGACAGTAGTGAAAAAGGACTTGCTGGATTCCTTCCTACAAAATCTTGCTTTGTAGAATTGTTAGTTAGGTGTAATCTTTAAAGGTGTTTCAAAAAACTTTGAGAACTGATGGATTGTGGGACTTCCTATTTTACTGCAGTGCCTCTTTTTAAGAAAACAGGGTTTTGGTAACAATGCAATTTGCCCTTGACCAGAAACATTCTTATTGTATTTCTGACCACATTTACAGAGGAAGGAGAGTTTTGAATGATTGTAGGAATTATGAACGCACCAAAGATGGCTAATATAGTTTCATGGATTTTACTTAAAAACATAATGGTATATCAGCATCTGTTTTTATTGTTACCACAATACCTTTTTGAAATTGTCTTCCTCCTTTTTTGTATTGGGATTTTCTCCTTGTACTAATTAGTCTAAGCTTCACAATTCCTCCCCCCCCCCCCGCCCGCTTTATATAGGAATATAATAAATGTGAGCTATTTTTTTACAGCTATTGAATAATTTAGAGTTACCATTGAAAGAACTGAATGTATACCTAAGTATTAAAAGTGGAATACTTCCAGTTTGAACAATTCTGTGATGGTAGAATTTGAGAATGATACTGCATTAAACTTGGTTTTCCAAGCTGATCTTAGCAGATACAACAAATGGGATTCAGTTTACAGATTAATACACATAAATTTAGGTTTCTATACACAGCTACAAACAGGTAAACTAGAAACCTCGGTTCAGTCATTTAAAGATAGATGCCCAGATGCCATTTTTATACTGCTAGTTTAAATAGTCTCATGCTCATTTGAACAGAGGCTCCATAATCTCTCACTCAGAAGTATTTGGATCTACCACCATGGGTCTTGTGTTGTACCTGCCAGCCCCACTTCCATGTCGTGTATACTCTAGGGAAGAACAAATGGGCAGACTCCTACCTTTATCAAATCATTTGAGCCTCAGTTGCTTAAGCTCCTGTTAAAATTGATGGAGATCGATACTGTCAAAGGAACCCGAAGAGCCATTCATATGACTGTTATAATCTAATATGGGATAAGTTAAATAACTCTATAGTCCCTTGACTGTGTTAACTAAATCCCTGTTAACTAGGATAGAAGATTAGATACCTAGCTTATAGGCAGCTTCTGTTTAGGCATCTATCTAGAGACTGAGTTTCATCCATTCGTTTGCCATGGCAGAATTTCTTTAGTATTTAACTAGTTGCTAAGGAGGGATTTTCTTGGGTTTGCAGAAACCATCCTAAGCATGTTCATTGTGACAAAGGATTTTTTAAAAGCTTGCATGAGTTTCAAAAGGGTAAAACTGAAAGGCATACTCCAGACGTTACTCAATTATAAGTTTGACCAAGAAGTGGTTAGAATGTCAAAGCGTGTTATCTTTGAGATGGTTTGGCAAAGACTGACATCTTTAACATCTCTGCCCATACAGCCTTAAGTCTCTGAAATTCTGCTCTCACTTTAAAGCCTGTAAAATTTAATCAGATGCTGATGCTTTGTGTTTTTTGCTGTTTGATACCTGGAAAATGACAGATCATCTTTGGCTGGTGATTGTTGGTCAAATATGCATACTGCTTTTGATACTTGCTATGAGATACAGAGAAAATATGAGAAATTACATATTTTGTGGTCATATTTAAAGGATACAGACAATGAAGTCCACGGTATTGGCAATGTGCTGTACAGTCAGTGCTAGTTCAGCCCCTCTCCAGCTTAAAATTGTTTCTTTCAAGTTACCTACTTCTATGTTTTGGGTTCAGAGGAATGCTTCTTTTGTATACAAGGGCATTTCTGTATTTTGGTTTTTAAGTAGATTCTATATTCCCTTTTACCTGTTGGATGTTTGCACTGTGAAGTCCCATATAAATTGGTTGTTGTTTGTGTTCTATCTTATATTAAATTTTCATAGAAGGTAACTAAAATATCGAACATGCTTGGAATGGAGATGTTCTTCTTGAGGCTTCACTGATCTTTTGCGCCAGTAGATGGTATTGCAGAAACGAATCGGAGGCTGGATGATTTATAGGCAGCTGTATCAAATACAAGGTTGACTATGTGCTGCTGCATCATGCCTTCCAGCCTTTCAAATGATGAATGCTGAAGGCAAGGCAAGGAGAAAAAAGGATTTTCCCAGGTTTTGTGTGCAAGAAAGGAAATAGCTTCCAACTGAACGATGTAAGAACTTCTGCCTTTTAAGTAATATAAGATATATAAGAAAGCCTCCTCCACCTTCAGAACCCCTCCCTGTGCCCACCTCTTTCTTAGGAAGTTCTCTGCAGGGAGGGATGCATCTTATCTTCTGTGCTCTTGCAGCTGTGGGGCTGCTTTTATATTCCGTGCACCTGAGATCTTTTTTGTTGCTAGGTGCTTTACCAGACTTTAGTGGATCAATATGCTCTGCTCCATAGGAAGGGAAAACTTAACACAACAATGTTGTTTTCCTCATTCATCTACCCAGTTTTTATGGATCCATCTCACACTACGTGTGTAATGATCTTCTTACAGTTAGTTTTATGCCAGGGTAAAATCTCTGTATATTATCCAGAGTTTTACTGAAGTAAGTTAAAGCTCTTTTGCACTTCAGAAGACTAGATAGACAGATGCCACAGGCTGTCTGGTCATTTGGTGAGGAGGAGACAAGATTGGTGAAAAAAAACTTCTAAGTGGTGAAGCATAGGGATATGAGTTTTAAAAAAATGTAGATACATTCAAAATGTTGGCAACCATAGAAAAAATATGCAAAGAAATTATATAAAGAGAAGGACAGGGCAGACTTCAATGCAGATGAGCATTGTAAGGCTGGTTTTGTAGTTACGTTATTTTCTATTATAATGGGAAAGTGACAGAAATGTATTTAGAGGATTATGAAAGGAAATGGTTGGAGAAGTGCTTTTCGCTTCCTCCTTCCTTCTCCTCAGATAAATGTTGGTTTGTTCCAATTGCTACGTGTCAAATAAGATTTTTTAATTATTTTTTTTCAAGCTGTCTTTTTCAAGCAAATATTCATCTGTTCTGGTCCCATTTCAAATATTATTTCATTAATTATTATTTTGGAAAGTTTTTGAATTATTATTGCTGCAGGAAAATTAGTCTCTAGGATCTTTACCAGTTGTATGAATAATTATGCATTTGTATAATATATTGTATTGACAGAAGTCTCACAGTACATAAGCCTTCTCGCAAGAACTTCTATGGAGATGAGATATAAAGTGTTTCATTATTATTTGTGGATCTGCTAATATGTATTGGTTTCATTTGTCTTGCCAATATTGCTGTCAAAGTATTTTCCCAACATGATATCTATTATTTCTATTCCCAACTCAGCTGAACTTTAAGATCTTTTATTTCTGGGAAGCAGTGGAAAGACGTATCTCAGTCTGCAGGGTCGTATGACATTTTTTCATCTCTTACAGAAAACTGGTAGATTTCTTTTTCAGATTTTTATGGACATATATTAAATCCCATCATTTAATTCAAAATAAAATTACATTTCTAGACTTATATGCTACAGAGAAGAACTAAATACAGCTCCATGGAAGCTTTTAATATAATTGTTTTCCATTTGTCTAAATGAAAAATTATGTAATGGATCGTTAGTTCTGCTTGTGGTCTAGTTTCCTGCTGGTTTACTTCTCTGGATCCTTCTTGATTTGTGTTGCTGGCTGTCAGGGAGCAAAAGTCCTGGGAGCTCCAGCTTTTAAACTCAGACTCCTGGATTATAAGTGCGCTACCAAGCTCATATTACCCAACATTGCGTACCCTTTCTAGCAAGCATCAGGGTGCTGCTGTGTTGATGTCTGATAAGGATAATAAAAGAAGAAAATAATGTCTTTAGAAAAATATGCTTTTAAAAGGATACTTTGAATTCCCTCTGGCATCATCGGTTTTCTATGCCAAGCAGAGAAAGACTGAATTTTGGATTGCTGAGGTGTATCAAAGAGAAATTCGGAAAGCAGTTGACAAGTGAGTAAGCCATGACCATTAAAGACCCCTGCAAGCAGTTGAATACTGGCTTGGTGTTATTTCAAGTCCACATTTGAAAAGACAGTTCCTATCTGGTTCAAATACACGGTTATCTTCTTTAACCTTTGACCTCATCATTAAACCAACTTTTATTCTCACACCTTCCTTTTCCTCTCACCCAGTGCTCCTGCTCCCAGGTAACACTTCAGAAGAGCTTGGGGTTTGCTTTAATTGTAGTTTGAGTTTGGGACAGGGAATATTTCCACGTATCCAAGTGGAATGAACAGTCCTTTATGAAGCCCTTGTATTACTACTGATGATTTAATGTATAGACATGAAGGCATTGCAGGACAGGCACTTCTTGGTGATGTTTTATTGATATTATCAGAAGAGTAACATTGCTTAGTGTTTGCTCTTTGTAATCCTGTTCTCTAAAGTTGCCACCCATTACTGGTATCTGTTCACTGTAACTGAGATGCTATAAGCTCTAATTCCTGTTTCCTACAGAGAAGAGAATGTCATATCTTGAAAATGCAAAATATAAGAAGAATGAAAGATAAAAGGCCAGTCTACAAGAAGTTTTTCTTCACAAATGTATCAGTGAAAAATTTGAATCACTCATAGTAAAATTCTAGTGCTGCTGTCTATGAGAATGAAATGTCCTTAATGGACAGCTGAAGTTATTGTGCTTGATTGGAGAACAAAAAAATATGACAGCAAATGAAAATCTAAAAACTCTCAAGATACCATCAGCTTCCTTATTTAACAGGTCGATCTGAATTCATATCTAAGAGAAAAGTAATAGTTCTTGTGTACGTTGCAGTTCTAGTGCTGATTTACATAAGGTTAATCTGGGTGACTGTGAACAGTAAATTACAGTTATGAGACAGAGAAATGTCCGTAGCTGTCCTGAGATGAGTAATCAGGGCTGAGTGACAAGAGATTTGACTGCTGGGTCATCAGGATCAACTGATTTAAGTATGATGGGTTCGGGAGGACAATTTTTTCATTGATACCATTGTCGAGTTCCTAGCTTTCTGAATAATTTTTAGAGGACAATGATTTTTTTTAAAGCTTCCTACTGTATTTCAGGCTAGAGTTAAGCTATTTTAGTATTCATTTCACTCTTTCAGAGGGTATATGAACAGTTTTGGCTTTCCTAGCTTAGAAGAAACAAGTGCAAACACAGTAGTTACAACTGGAGGAATAGTGTGTATTCCCAAATGGGCAAATACTTTATGGTGTGTTGTCACAATGTTGCTTCTCAGTCAATTTCTGTTCCTTTGCATTTATGTATCCCTCCTGAGTGTGTTGACTTCTCGAGACTGTACATAAATCACTCTTTAAATATACTACCTACACTGTAACTTGAGCCACCTTTCAATGAACCTTCTGACTCTTCTTTTTGATGATATCATCAGGGCCTCATAGGGGATGCCCAGTGTTTTTTGATAGTTTTACAGAAATGTTGCACCACTTACAGTTGCACAAGGGGGTTTTGATTTATTTGTTCATTCTTGTATTATCTGGCTTTGTAAGTCCATGTTCAGTGTTTTGTCTTTCCTAGCAGATCCAGAGAACCATGCTGATGTTTCACATCAAAACAAATAGAAAAGCCTTGTGACAAAGTAGGACTTTATGGCTTGAAAATGACAAATATGCTAAAAAATTGTCTTGACTTCATATTTTGTTGGTTGTAAATTTACACAGCACTGTGGTGTTTCTTCTGTTTGGACCACTAGTTTTAAATTTACTGAATTAATATCTGTGGGAGGAAATGCTGTTTCTGAACCATAGTGCTGATACCTTGAGATAGGTGTCTCCTATATGCTTTTTGTCTTTCAAGCCAGACCACAATATGTCATGAGAAATATGTTGTCTCTCTTATTAATAAGTCAAGCAAGTGAGGTTTTTGAAATTTACAGGTGAATTGCTATATTAGGTTGAATGGTGTTTCTAACAAGATATTTCCCTCCAAATTATCATGGAAATTCTCTAGACTGCCAGTAAATCCAACCAAGTGCCTGCATGTGAGGACATATTTTTTCACTTTCTTATATGTCTCTATGTAATTAATGAACCTCAGTAATTGACCTGAAGGGTAGGGAAAAAAAGGTCTAAGTCATGTTACATTCCAGTGTCTCAATGAATTCTATTTCTTGTTGTCACATTGTTATTTCATTATTAAGTTAACTGCACTTTTAAGGATCTGTTTAAATGTAGACATACTCATTATTTGAAACCATGTATTTGGCATTTCCATAACTGAGGACTGAAGGTCAACTTCCCTGGAGTTGTAAACATTGCAGCAGGCTCATGTATGTAGACTTGTGCAATACTTTTTCCTGTCCACACATCTTGGTAGATGGCAGGTCATGAAGTTAACAGGCTTTGCAAGTTAACTTTACAAACCACATTAGATGAAGAGTGCAGGAGCGACAGGTATTTTATTCCATTTATGTGGGTAAAAAAATCATATAAACCTTAATGTCCCAGAATAGTTTCCAAGTAATATTTTGTAGAGCAAATCATCTCATCTAGATTGGATAAGTTAAAAAGGAGCTCCTTACTACTTCCATGTTGACCCTGTCTGTTCCTCTTAATATTCCTGTTGGTGTTACTTTGGATACTGTGATTGAAACTGTTTTCTGAACCATTTGGGTCTCAGCTGAAAAAAATCTCATTTTTTCAGATTTTTCTGTATGTTATATCCCACAACCTCTTTTCTTATTAGAAATTAATAGAAAAGCCAACGAGAAAGCAAGCCAGGGATCAGTATGATTTTTCAGAAGGTGTACACTCTGTCCACAGGAATCGAGCTTCAAAAAGTACTATATCTTATATAAAAGGTCTTTTCCAGTCTAAGTGATTCCATGATTCTATATTGTGTGGCATTCTAAAATACCTCTTCTATTTTGGGTAATATTACATTAATATATTGCCCCCCAAAATCATGTTACTTCTGTCACTACATGTTTTTAAAGAGTAGATAAGAGGAATGACAGAAGTCCATGTGATCCAGTTTTGGAGAAGATAGTTAAACAAAGTGACTATATATATATATTTATATATATATAAAAAATTAAATCTCAGTTACACTCATGCAGAGCTGTTTCAAGACACAAAATGGTTTACCTTTTTAAAGGCATTCTCACTCTTTTGGTTTTTCCCTGAAACACCTTTCCAAGAGCAATACAGTTTTTTTGGTCTACTTTTGCGTTGATCACTAACATAAAAGTGGGAAAGACAACTCCCACTTCCCTTCTCAAAATTCTGTGAATTGAAAAGAAAAAGAAAGAAGTGTTCCAATTCCCATCTGAAAGAGACAAATATAAAAGGCTTGTATGTTTTAAAGTGCATGTAGGTATATGACAATATGGATAGGCTCATAAATTATACTAGAGACCTGTGAGAAATTAAGTACAAGGAAAATGGAGATGGAATAAGATTAATGAAAGATGTCAGTAGAATTGACACACTTTTCATCACACACGTGCAATATCAAGGTTCTTTCTCTCATCTTGTCTAGGTACCACTGCAGTGTATTCAAATTGCCATTTTACGTTTTATATAGTATTTGGCTTTTCAAAAAGCGTTGAAGATAATTCTTATGCATTTATTTCCAGCTGCTATGAAGCAGTTTATAAGAAAGATTGAAAACAATATGTTTTCAGAAAGTAATGATACCTGTATATAGTAGTAAATATAACTGTGTTTATAATGATAGTAAATTGTCATGTGACCTAAGTTTTAAAGTACAGAACAATCAGATTTACAAGAAAAACAGAAACAATTGTCTTCGCAACTGTTGGTGATGGTGGTGGTTTTTAATGTTCCTCATCGCTTTTTACTTCTCAGGCCCCAGTTCATTGTATACATGTTTAAGAGTCTATTAAGTTGTAGTGGAATTTATTCACAAGTTTAAATGTTTTACCCGAGATTATTATACCAACAGTCCCATTTCCTTGGGGTCACATCAGCAGCAACTTCAAAACCAACAGTTCCTCCAGAGGGATTGTTTCTTTCACATCCTTCTTGACAACCTGGTCAGTTCACATAAGAATGTAAAAGTTAATCCGGCACTATCTCTCAACTTCTAAGAAATATATTAAAAAATAATTATTTTCTTGGTGTCTTATATAATCTCTTTTAATGATTAATATTTCTAATATATATTCTAAATTTCTATCAGATTTTTTTTCTCTGGATTTTTTACTTTTTTCTCTGTCTTTACCTTTAAAAGTACAGGGTGCCTAATCAGGAAATGCTGTTTTTTACACGTCAGTTCAAATGTTTTAGTCTCATAAAGAATTTAAGTATACAGGAGATTTCTATATATTATAGTTGCTCCTTTCTTTGCTATTTATCTTTGTAGGAAGGAATGCATAGTGGTTAAGCCACAGGTATGGGAGTAAAGTTATTTGCCTTTTATCCCTGATTTTGTATGTTCATATAATGCTTAGTTTTTCTGGGCCTATGTTACTCCAACATTAAAAATGAGTTTGTGCCAGTCTTAATTCATTGAAGTTTAAGGGCCTTGACATTTCCACATAACTTTTTTTTCTGTAATAATGTTGCAGTATTTATATAATTGTAGTGTTTGTCTGTTGGTGGGCGTGTGTAATGTCTGTCTCTTCAAAAACATAGGATTTCTCTCAATTTAATGACTGTCTTTAAAGACTACCTAAACCTCCTTAGCACATGTACTGAATTTTTACTATAACTGGGAAAATAATAAATTTCTTTGGTTTGCCTATTGAACTGAAAACTGGGAGAAGAATGACGTGGGACAGAGTGAAGTGGGCTCAACAGTCGTGGGGAAGATTACATGAAATTTCATATTGATGGGGTTTTTTGTTTCTGACCAACAAACCAAACTGCTTTCCTATAAAATGTGATATTAATTTCCTACATGCCATAGTTTGCAATAAATGATTTATTAAGTGGACCACAAGTGCATCAATACTTTGCCTCCTGAAAACTTGCTTTTTTTGATAAATGTATTTATTATTCCTCTTTGTTCTACTTCATATCTGGTTATACTTCTGGTATCTTATCAGAGTATGTGCTCCTTTTAAACTCAGTGTATTCAGATGAAAAACATTTATTTGAGGGGGGAAAAAACCCGACCAAAACCAGTGTTGTCTTCCAGTGATTTTTCCCGTTGTAGCTCATTTTATTTTGCATTAATTAGTTTTGTTTTTCCTAAAGTGTGTTCTTACAGAAGTAATGATTTCTGCATCAGTGCTTTTAATATGCAGGAAAGCATTGCCTTAATGTTTGCAAGACTTAGGCTATCTGAAATTAATGTTGTTAAAGCTATTTGTTCACCTGTGTAAAAGTCCTTTATCAATCTTTTGTATGTAGTGTGACTCATAGGTTCTATAAATTTTCTTTGTAATGAAGTTAGCATTTATGGGTCATTAATTTGTTGTTTTTCCATGTCTGCAAGTCAATATCAGTATGAGAGATATTATACTATACCGATAGCAGTAGTACGATTAGCTCTGTGTATACCTGCTTTTTGGTGTATGGATCTTGCTTTCAACATTTGCACAGTCCAGATTAATATTATTGTGCATTGTATATACTTTTGGATTCAAAACAAAATATTCCCAATGCTTATAGAGTTATTTGGAACACATCAAAATAAAATAAGCATGGACATACTGAAACTAGTGAGCTTTCAGAAAGCCACGTCAAAAATCTGTGTCACCTGGAAGCTATGTAACATTTTCTGTTCACTTAACATAGAGGGGCTTGGGGTTTTTTGGTATGCGTAATGTGCCCAAATTCAAGTAATCATGTGGAAAACCTGAAGGCGGCAACAAAAACATAAAGCTATGCGCATTTGTTTCCATGAGATATTATTATTCTGCAGGTGAGCAGAGAAAGGAATAGCAGTAAACAGGCTTGGATTCTCTGTGTGTGAGTGCCTATCAGCTATGTAATGTTAAGTGCATGATTGCCTTTCTTTAGGAAATAAGTCCTTATAACTTCTCTTGAGGATTTTCAAAATCTGATGTAGCCAACTGTATTAACATCATGATATACATTAAATCAGCTTTGAGTCTTTCTTCCTTCTCATTAAAAACTGGTAGGAAATCACATCAAAATAGGGGAAAGATTGAGGATGTGAAGTGAAATTTGTCCCATTTAGTACATTAAATCATCATTTGATAGTCAAAGATACATTTTCCTATAGGCAAAGGTCAAAACTCTTTTCATGTTAATAATGTCATTACAGTATTTACATTTCGATTAGCAATCAGATCTACAAAACTAGAAAATTACATTAGTGTGTGTAAACCTCAAATTTATGTACCCTGCATTGGTTTGCATTATTTGGGTTTGGTTTTTTTTTGGTTTACACAAGGAGTGGTTTTACAAATGAGGGTCTGTAATGTAGTGATGGAAAAATTCAGTATCGTTTAGAGAACTGTCATCTGAAATGATGGTGTTGGATGTCCAGAAGAGGGCACGCTTGCACACCAGAAATGTTTTCTGCCTAACTAAAGATCTGTATGCAGGAGGTATAGCTGTAATCAAAGAAAATGTAATGCAAAAAATTGAGAGGTTATCCGTGTTAGTAATTATGGGACCTTTAATAAAAAAGAAGATATTCCAATGATTATTTGGGGAAAAAGAAAGCCAAATTAACGTTAAGTGCATGAACTATCAAATAGAAATCAGATATTAAGATCTACTTGCATTGTTGAGAGGCATTGATGTTTTGATTTCAATGAGGAATTGGCAGGCAAGGGTTAAAAGCCTCCACTGCCCTTTTTGAAATTATTTCAGATGTAAATGTATGATTCAGAGCTCAAGAACACGTGCATGGTCATACCAGCTAATTAATAGTTAAATATATAATAATAGGAATGCTATATATTGGTGTTCAGTGGGATTTGATATTAGACCTGGTAGTTTATCTTATAACTTCCTAAATGCAGTAGAATTGCAAAGACAAATACGTCTTGTGACACAGTATCTTGTCACTTTTTGCGGAATTGTGTATTAGTGAGACACTGGAAGCAAATGTGGTTTATTTTTATATTTTTACTGAGAAATGAAAGACAGAAAAAGCATCTCTAGTGTAATCAATCCCCTGAAACTTCCTTAGTGAAACAGTAGGAGAGAAAGAGGATTGTTTCATTTCTTCTAAGATGACTGAGCTAAAGGAATAAGTAATTTTTGTTTTGGTTTGGATCCTTATTGGAATTTTAAGTTTTTATCCAGTTTTCAAAAAAATCTAATAACATTTGGAAACTTTGTTAAAATCCTCCCTTTTAACAGGTAATGCAACTGTTTCAAATATTTTAGCATGCATTTGGCTTCAACAGAATGAAATTAAACATTTTGTGAAATTAATTTACCTGTAATAAAGCTTTAATCTGATCTGCTTTATAAAATAAGTTACTACAAAGTTTAGGTTAACATATTGACCACACATTTTCACAATACATATGTTATGTAGTTTTTTATATATTTGTCTGATTAATTAACTACTACCTTGACTGATGTTTTTTTTTTCATTTGTTAAGCAATTATTTAAAAACAAAACCCAGAACAACATTAGAAGGGTGACAACCCAGATGGGTGGATTATAATTTTAATTATGCATTAACATTGCAATTAAAAGTATACATTTCTACGTAAAATCAGAGATCTTCAAAATTGTGTAGCTTTAAGTGGACAATGACTGAGTTCTTTCTGACGTGATCTAAAATACCTTGGGGCATAATGTGTAGTAATGCAGTTACTATAAGGCTGTAACATGCATTGCCAGATAGCATTTGAATCCTGGGATCAGATAAATTAGATTTTCATTGGGTTTTAAGAGTAAGCTGAACAAGTAGATGAGGTAGCATTAACCAGAGACGTGTTAACATAATGAAACCTTTGCTTCTCTTAAAGCTATTGTATTAAACACAGTACAATCTCTTGTTAAAAAGAGACGTCATGGCAGGATGGAAAGAGATTGACAGTTATATGTAAGACAAGTGGTGGTATCTAACGTAATTATCTAAATACGTAATGACATAACCACACCAGCTGAAGCACTGTAAACCCAAGAAACTGCAGAAAATTGGATTAGTTGCATTCTATGATAACATTTTGAAGGGAAACAAAACAAATAAACCAGAAGTCCAAAAGTTAATTTTCTCAAGGTGGTGGGACCATTCACCCAGGGAATTTACTGAGGCTGTTGAATGGTGGGTTTTTTTCTTTGTTATAGAGCAGAACAGAAGCTGCTGCAATGTGGAATGGCCAAAACACTTGTTGGTGTATTTCTTTTCTCTATGAACTCCCTTATGATATTTTTGCTCAGTGGAATTTTTATTGGATGCATGACTTTTTCTAGTAACTTACTTTTGTCTTCCATATAGACACATTTAGATGATGAAAAATTATAAAAGTTATAAAATTCAGGCACTTGAACTCATTTTTTATTCCATTATTTTATCTTTAAGCATATTTTTAATAATTTAAAGAGGAACAATATGTTTATTGATTAAAGACCTTGTAATGCAAACGTTGATGTGAATAATTTATTACATAAATGAAATCACAAGTCTGTGTCATGCATAAGTCTCCATAATTGCAGTAAGTACCCAGAAAGAGTAAGTTTTAATTTTATTTTATTTTCTTAGAAAAGTGAGATAGAAAAAAGACCCAGAAAGTCAGAGGAAGAATTTTTTGTTGTTGATGTCAGTCATAAATGCATTAGTTCATTACAGAATTATATCTTACTCTTCTGAATGGGTAGTTGATCACAAACCCTTTATGCTTCATGCAGTGCTTTTGATTTCTGCATATAGGTAGAAGACCATGGAGGCAAATCCCATGGTTGTCAGTGAAGAGTCGTTCATTGTTACACAAATGCATAAGGCATTCAGTCAGGAATATAAAATGCCTAAATTCCAGTATAAAGCTATCCCCAGGAAAGGCAGTAAGGCTAACTCTCAGGATTTAAAACTTAATTATATACATTGTTAGATGTGGGGCTTGGGTTTTATGGGAGCTGGTTTGTCCTGATGTGTTCTGCATGGATAGCCATCACATGATTAATCCAAATGTTCAATTGTAACCATTTTGCAAATGTGAATTTAAATTAAAGTTAAGAAATCAGATGTTTAAATAATAAAGCATAAAGAAGTTAATGTTTTGCAATTCCGTATCATCATTCAACTACTGAAATACATTTTGAAGCAGAAATGTATGCTTTTTTTAGGTTTTTGGTGGGGTTTTTTTGGTCAGAAGCTATCAAGGAACTTTGAAGGAATCTGTCTGTACATTTGGTGAACTTAAGTTTTATTTCTCTCTTCAAGCATTATTTTCTCTCCATTCAATGTAAATAAATATGTGAATTAATAAATGAAAGTGAGTGTGCAAGGCTAGACTTACAAAGTAGATCTGCATCCATCCATTTGTATGTACCAAACAATAAAACTTGAAAGCTCATTAGCTTGGAATGACCCAACTGTGTTTTATGCATAGGGGTCATTTCTTTACTAATGAGCCACAAAGCCAGATGGCTAACCCCACAGTAGTCTAACTGCATTAGAGTGATTTAGATTTTTAGGCAAATTGCTTTTCTTGTCCTTTTTCCCCTACAAACAAGAGCTAGAGAGACAGCTTTCTCTAGAACTGTGTAAAACAAAGTATTTTACCTTAAAAGACAAATGGCTAGGGTGACTATGTACTCCTTGAGGGTTTATATCAATTTCTAATATTTTTTTTTCTGGTTAGTAGTGTGTTAGATGCTATCCTCCCTGGAAACTGCTTTGTGTAGAAAGTTATTTTTACTGTCTTTATATTGGAATTTGTTTCAATAGATAATTGATCAAACCCATTATTATTGCCTCGTATCTGAGTGCATATGAAAATACTTGTAAATAAAATGCAAAAGATATATGATTCTGCTCAGGTGACAGTGGAAGACTTTATTTTTTTTTAATTTATGTTTTCTTACACAATTTTTGGTTGTCTTCATGAGTTTAGAATGTTTCAGGTGATTAGGATGAAAAACACTTGCTAATTTTGGCCTCGATTCACGTCACTCTAGAAACACATTTCAGGCATGTAAGTGAGAAACCAGGTCATTGTGTGTTCCCCCAACTCAATTGCAAGAGGGTGATACCTTCAAAGTACATTTTATTTCAAGTGAGCTGGATTATTTTCTGGGAATGATTTTTTCTCACCATTGACTAAATCATACAGAAGGCAACCTTGGAAATGACATAAAAATCCATGTAGTGAACAGGCCTAACAATACTTAAAGGAGGGGAGTTTATGAAGGACAATATCAGCAAAATGGTCTTGAAAGTGTGTTTCAAGCATATTGTGCAAATGAACACCCATGGTCCATTCAGCTATCCCACATTTGAATGAAATTTTGATATAGCAAATTTTTAGCATCTGTTACAGAGAATAACTTTATTTGATGTTTTCTTCGTATCTTATGGGAGTTTGTTGAAATGATGTTAGATAATTGTATATAAGTTCTTAGTACTGAAAATTGATTTTATCTTCAAAGAAGCTGGCTACAATGGGGGAATAAGAACATAAAATGGCTCAGAATAAAGCTTTATCTGGCCTAGTATCTTATCTCTGATAATAGTCACGGGGGATGACTAAAGAAGAGCATAAGAACCTGACAAACATACTGTGATTGTGATTCTTCTTTCCAAAATTTATTATCTTAGCCTCCAGCAATATATGATTCAGGGAGTTCCTGAACCAAAGGTGATATTTACTGTTTCAAAATGAATAATCTAGGATCCTTACCTACACAACCTGTAGAGCATTAAGATTTTAAGGGATTTACACAGGTGTCCAGAATAGCCATTTTTTATTGTTTTGTTTTCTTTTTTTTACCCTTTTCATCCCTTTTGAATTTTGCAAGGTGTTTAGTCCAGGATGAATGAGGAAGGGGAGAAATGGAGACAGTAAGTAAAGGAGAGGTGTGAAAATTATTACACTGTTGTAAAACATTTTTGAGCAGTTCTTCGTAGAGGTGACCAACTTCAACCTGTAGTTATTTACATTTCAAATACTGAAACAAAAGTGAATAAGCTGTATCATGTCTTTTACACGTACCAAGCCTAATACACTGAGATTTCCTTGCTTAGTTTCAATCCACTAGTATTTTCCTACTATTCCTGCCTCTCACTAGCACCAGTAGCTTCCAAAGCAGTGTGATTTCCTACTGTGGGAAATTTACCTAGAATTTACTGTGAAGATATGGTAGATGGTCTGGAAACCTGTGGTGTTACTCTGTGCTTTCTAAACAAGCTGTGTTAGGAGAAGTCCTGATAGAAAATACAGCATCTTCAGGGTAGCTACATTGTGACACCAAAATGCAGATGGCCAATGCATTTTCTTTGTCAGATGATATTATATAGTGTTTAGTAAAACATTGCTTCTTTAAAAGGGTTTTACTATAAGCAAAGTCAGAATTGGGGCCAAAAATGTACAAGATAACTTTCTTCAGAGAGGAGGAATGAAACCAGTGTTGAAAAAGGAGGAAAAATAAATTAATTGTAGATGTGAAAGTGCAAGAAAATCAACACTGTTGTGATTTGCCAGTGCTCGTAAATCTCCTCTCTACAAGAACTTGGACGCAGATCATGTTATGATGGGGATACTAATCACAGTGGGGAAAAAAAAAAAAAAAAGTTGTTTTTCTCATTTATCCTGATTTGAGCTTCTATTTTTATGAGCTTACATTTCACAATGTATTAGGGGGGTGCAGTGGGGGTGATGCATGTATCTCATATTTTTGACTTCTGTCTCTCTTAACCAAAGACAAATTAAGTCTCTCACTGAATATTAAGTGTTAGGAAGAAAGTTATATGCGAGTTCATTGTTGCCTGAAAATTTATTTGTGAAGAGGAAACTTCTGCTTTCTGATAAAGAATGTGAATCTGGTCTCCAAATCATACCTCAATTTTTAGTTTGGGAAATGTAAGTGGTATTTTTTTTTCTCTTTACTTAGTGTTGCCAGAAATGTAAGCAAAATTGTAAAAGCTAAACTGATGGAGCATCATATGCTATGTACACTTTTATTTGTTAATAACAAATTTAAAATGATAAATACTTTTCATTCCGTAAAATTCTTACTGAATCTCTTGAGAATTCAGTAGCACTGTAAATGTAATCTGCAGTTCTTTACAGTTATAGTTTAAATAGACCAAGTCTAAAGGGAGTCAGCCTATTTGATTTCCAAATTTGCATCACTTAAAATCCAATCAGACCAACTGTTCAGATTTTTGCAAGATACGAAATACACGAATGGGTTCAAGGCCACACTATATATAGAAAATACATACCTTGTTTTACAGCATGGATTATCTAACTTGTTACTTAGCATGTGGTTTGACCTTCAGCCCACAAAGACTGCTTACTGACTTCTTGAATTGTTACTATATTAAATCCTTCAATTTTCAGTAGCTGGTGTTTTATAGGCCAGCAGATTGCATTTGATTTTGTGAATTTGCTGTAACATATTGAGTTTAATGGATTTATGCAGGAAAGTAAAACAAAATAATACAGAAGGTGCTCAGAATTTTAGAACACAAGGACACTAGGCTTGCAGATGGCTGATATGGATAATGACATTGAATAATTTAGTGTGGAAGGTAATCTGGTTTTGACAGAATACATTAACATTTAGCCAATGCATACAGGTATTCGGGTAGTGATCTGCATGGTCTGATCTAAGAGAGACCAGAGTGACGGCGCGAAGTGCAGCATTATAATCTCACTGACTGTGCTTAAAAAAGGAGGATCTGTTGAGAATGTGCTAAAATAGATTTAAAAGACACTCAGTACTGCAGTCACACACTGCAGTGTGGTGTCATTTTTAAATTTTGCTCGTGGGAGAAAAGGAGGAATATACATTTAATGCTTTGATTATAATTGTATGTTCATTACAGGATGGATCTAAGAAAACATAGCAATTAGATTGAGAGGGTTTTCTTCTGTTCACATCAATTATGTCAAAACATGGCCACCACTTTTTCCATTCAAATTCATGATGAATCTTTTTGCCATGGAAACATCTTTAAAATATAGTAGACACAGTGTTAATCTTGGTAGTTGAGAATTAGAAAGAAACAGTCAGATTAATAAACTGCAACTAGTGTCCAGATCAGCTGGCAGGAGCTGTTCGGGTTGCTTTTGCTTGCCTGTGTATACACTCCCATAACAAGTTGTGTCGTGTTTTTGCACCTACCCCTGACACGTACATGCAAACACGCTCAGAGTCACACACCCTGTTAGTTTGTTTTCTTTCAGCCTAAAGTCAATTTGCCATCATTATTATTTTTGTAAACGGATATGTCTGGAAGAGAGTAACCAATTCCCCCTAACTATTCAATTAAATATATTTCTCTAAAATCCATATTAAGGAACGTAATAAATATGTATACTTCGAGAATTTCATTGGATAATGAGTATGCAACTTAAATGATCTACATCATATTGTATCAACTTTAAGTTTGATATTTTTTCAGGCAAACCCTGAATAAATTTTTTCCTTGGGAAGAAAGAACCTGCCAGTTTGAATATTTGAGGCATTAAGGTCTGATTTCAAATGGAGCCTTGCATAGGCTGGTTCTTTTTCATGACCACTCAAGCACTTGTTGAGTCCCTGGCTAGTTGTCATTATTGAACCCAAATAAGAATCTGATGAAAGAAAAGGAGGAAGCTTTCAACAATGCATAGTATAGAGGTTAAATTGAATGAAACTTGCTGGTTTTCTGCATATTTTGTCTTCTCTATTCAAAAAAGCAATAGCTATCAGATTTTCTGAAAGAAACTAACACTAGGTAGAGCCGAATAGGGAGAATTTCTGTTGAACAGTTGAAGTTTTTCAATATCATAGGAAACTGAAAACTAGAGGATATAAGGGAAATAAACCTTAATATAGTTAGCACTCACTATTTTTATAAAATAAACCGTAAGTACTATGAATGCCTAGAATAGTCTAACTATTGTATTGATTTTGTAATGCTGTTCCTGACTCTAGTATTGCACTGTAGTGACATTTCATTAGACCCACTGGAACTATAATAACTAAAGTACAAAACCAGTTGATGGAAATGAAATTAAATCTATCTTCAGTAATAAAGAAGTGATGTTCATGAAGAATGGAATACAAACCAGTTTTCTAGTTTTATATGTTCAATTACAACAAGCTATAAATAAAAAGTAGGTATTTGTTGCAGCAGTGCTTCTTGTATATTAGCTAGCAATCCGATAACCTAATTGCTCTTTGATTCTCAACAAAAAAAATCCCTACAATACATGCATCTCCAACCACTCTATTGTGAAATTTGTATTCTACAAAATATTTAACAATTTTTCTTAGATATCTTCACATTTGTGGTGACAAACAGACAGACACACACAAAACACAAACCCTTTGTTGGGAAAATATAAATCTGGCTCTGCTTTGATGCTTATACAAATACAGTATATCTGGAATTTTCAAGACCTTCAAATACTAAACATTTAAGAAACATCAAGAATTGCTTTGGGTAGGAACTTCATCCTGTTCATTTCAGTCACTGAGTGATAGTAAGCTTTTTAAAAATTAATAAATAAACAATACCCTGACCTAAACATAAATACACAGTCTCCATATTTACAGTCATATGGTTGAAATACTGCTGCCTGCGCAAATATCAAGATACTGAGAGCAATTTGGCTCTTAAATAATTCATAATTAATATGTTATCCTTGCATATATTATCTTGATTTTTTTCCAGGTTCTATTTTAGTATTTGGAAGTGTCTTTAATAACCTGTTAAGATATGAACAGGTAGTAGGATCATATTCTCAGATCCCCATGCACATTTTGACTTGTATAAAAGGCCCAATAATGAGAATGGGAGGATAAGGGTTTGAAGGAGTTTCAAAAGGAGTTTGAAGCTATAAAAATAGGGAAATAAAAAGGAAAATTACAAATAAATTTTAATTAGAGAGAAAAAGTTAGTTAACGTTAGTGAGGGATATTTGGCCCAAGAAATATATTTTTTTTAAAATAACAGGAAAGATTTACATCACTTGTGGAGCTGGTTAGCAATAAGACCTTTTAAGAGGAATGCCATTTTTGCCTCATTGTCTTGAGGATATTACTTTTTAAATAATGAACTTAAAAACAAGCAAATAAAAAAAACCCCAAACAACAAAAAATACAATTAAAAGAAACCCTGCCTGCATTTAGTTTATAGCCCTCTTCCTAAACCAGAGAGCTTGTTTTCTTTTCAGGGAGTGCAATTTCCCCACTGTAACGTTCATGACTGTGGAAAATGCGGATAATATGGGATTGTGAAAGAAGTATGAGGACTTTTAAAGCTCAAACTTAAGGCAGCAGCTTGGTATTAACATGCAACCTGCTATATACATATATATATATGTATGTACATATGTATTTGTGCATGTGTTTTATTTGATTTAGACCCTGGACAGACAAGGAGTGGGCAGAAAGAGGTACAAGATAAAGCTTCTGAAACCATTAGACTTAAGTACCTGTTTTTTAGTGTTTGTACAGGCTTTTGACATGCTCTGTGGTAAAAGGCTGAAATAAGCTCCTGTGTTCATGTGTGTTATACATTGGCAATTCAAAGTAAATACCCCAGTAATGGTAACAAGATCCTTGACCTAGAGATATTTCTTGTTTTGTTTAATTGTTTTCTTAAAATAAAAACTACTGTCTTCGCTTGGTTTTCTTATCACCCTTCTTTAAACACAGTATTTACCCTTGATTTACAGCCTGATTTTCCAGGTCATGAATTTGGGGAGGAGAACCCCTTGGCTTCCTTATTGACCTTTTGTCTGAACACCAGATAGTTTATTATTTGATTCTGGACATTCCAATTATCACTTGACATGCAAATTTTGCTTTCATTGTGTTGCTGGATACAAAGGCCTTTTGCAAAGGTATTTATTATGGCTCATCTGCTTCACGGCATTCTGCTAAGGGTTGCTATAACTGGATGTTGTGAATCCAAAGAAGGGGGAAGCTTGCATCCTTTGTGGGGTCATCATAGTCTAATGAAAAAAGAGCGCTACTGGACTACTAAAGAATTGGACTTCACAACAAATATATGGCTGGTTATGGTGTCCAATTCTTCATGTTTTCAGCATTTTTTTGCATTACTTTCTGTGAACTGCCAACCTTTATTAAGAGAGAGGGAAGATGGTAGAATTTTTGGTGTGTGATATGTTATTGCAAGAGAAATTATATACTGTATTCACATTGTGCTATATATAGCACATGATGCAACAGGGTATATTTTATCTAATTTAGTATGTTCTGGGAAATCAAAGTACTAAAATTAGTCTTTTTTGGTTCATTCAGTTCTCCTTTGTGGAAGAACGACCTAAACTCAGAGTTACTAAATGACCTTTTGAATGAGTTATTAAGAATTCAGAAGAATTCTTACTATTTTAATCTTGAACTTGATGTCTGTATTACTCTTAGAAGAGTCATTTTCATTTCCCTGTCTCCTTTCCAAATTTCCTGACATATAACTGACAACATCTACCTGAAACATAATGCAAGACCCTAGCTGAAAGGGAGCAGAAGGAGCCTGACACTGCGATATGAAATACAACCTTAGCCTGTCACTTTATGATATTAAAGTGTGTCTAGCACCAGTGATGGCATTTCTCCAAGGGGGATGGTAAAAATGTAGTTGAGATAAGTTATAAACTGATCTGGTTTTGCTTTGTAAAAGTCTTATTTATTTATTTTATTTTCCTCATATCTGAAATTTTATGGGTTTATGGACCTATAAATATTTCCAATTTTCCTCCAGGTTTTAGAAATGATATTTTTTCCTATCCTGGTGTATTTACTTTCTTAAATAAGTAAAGAGGCAGAAGTGGGTCATAGCTGTTGGGAAAACATGATTTATTCCTGTCCTTTTTAAAACCTAGGAACATTTTCAATGAGTTCTTTTAAAAGACTGTTCTGTGGCTAGAAAGCATTGGGAGGTGAGGGGCTGGAAATCAGTATCTGGTTTTCATCACTATTGTTATTGTACCAGGGTGACTAAGGGACATATGTGTGAGTTTGCTTGCTCGTAAACATTGCATGCTTTGCTGTCCTGATAAAAGGAAAATTTGTAGCTAAAAATTTATTGGACTTAACTAATGAAACTGAAGAAGGGGGAATGAGACAGTCCCCAAGGAAATATGTATCTATGAGGAGGACTGATCTTCCAATTAGTGGTTTCCTTACTGAGTTCCTAGAAAGCACCTGAAACTCCTAGCAGGGAATTCTAAGGAAAGATGGCAAACTTCTCTGAAGTGAAGGAATTTGGCATTTAATAAGATTATCAGTTTTCCTCCAAGAGTGCAGTAGGCATTGGACTGAGTAGCTCAGAAAGGTTGTTCTGTCTCCATCCATGGAGCTTTTCAAGACTAGACTAGATAAAGTTTTGAGCGACATGGTTTGGCCTTATACAACGTTGACCTTGCTTGGAGGAGGAGGTTGGACTAGGTCACTTCTGCTGTCCCTACCAGACCAAATTAATTTACGATGCTACAATAGTTATGAGAGTTTGGGCGCAGTGACAGCCTGTTTGACACTCAGATTTCCTCTTTGTTTCCAGCTGACAGCAGTTTGTATTTATGGCATTTTGCAGAGTGTGGTAGAGCCTGTATTCCCGTCAGTGGATGAAGCAACATAAATGTAAGATATTAATTAAAAATGAATACTGATTTCACATGGAAGGGTGGTGCAAAGGTAATGTTAACTCCCACTTGATTCCCCATATAGCTCTGCCAATTTTTAAGCTAAAAGTAGATGTTCGGTTCTTTTGTGACATTTGCTTCTCTTTTGGCAATTAATATAACAGAGAACGGTCACAATGCTAGTTATCTTTTTCATCAAATTAGGAAAAATTAAAAAAAGTTCTTTACTACACTGGCTGTAATCAATGTCTTACAACTTTGTGAAGTAAATTCATTATAGAAAAAATGTGCATTGGTTCATTGTGTGAGCCCTGAATTACAGATTCACAGAATCACAGACTCATATGGAGTTGGAAGGGACCTCTGGAGATCATCTAGTCCAATGCCCCTGCCTGAACAGGTCCACCTAGAGCAGGTTGCACAGGAACGTATCTAGGCGGCTTTTGAACATCTCCAGAGAAGGAAATTCCACCACTTCTTTGGGCAGCCTGTTCCAGTGCTCTGTCACCCACAAACTAAAGAAGTTCCTTCTCATGTTTAGATGGAACTTCCTATGTTCCAGTTTGTGCCCATTTCATCTTGTCCTGTCACTGGCACCCCTGAAAAAAGACTGGCTTCATCCTCTTGACACCTTCTCTTTAAGTATTTATAGATGTTGATCAGATCCCCCCTCAGCCTTCTCTTCTCCAATCTAAAAAGACCCAGGTGGCTTAGCCTTTCTTCATAAGAGAGTTGTTCTAGTCCCCTAATCATCTTTGTAGGCCTCTGCTGTACTGTCTCCAGCAGTTCCCTGTCCTTCTTGAACCAGGGAGCCCAGAACTGGACACAGTACTCCAGATGGGGCCTCACCAGGACAGAGTAGAGGGGCAGGATGACCTCTCTCGACCTGCTGGTCACACTCTTCCTGATGCACCCCAAGATATCATTTGCCTTCTTGGCCACAAGGGCACGTTGCTGTCTCATGGTCACCCTCTTGTCCACCAGGACTCACAGGTCTTTTTCCACAGAGCTGCTCTTCAGCAGGTCAGTCCCCAACCTGTACTGGTGCAAGGGGTTATTTCTCCCCAGGTGCAGCACCCTACACTTGCCCTTGTTGAATTTTGTCAGATTCCTCTCTGCCCAGCTCAGTTCTACAAGGAAAGTATATTTCAGAAT